>CM077079.1:242596286-243008919 GCA_039513925.1 Platanthera zijinensis | reverse complement strand
ATAGTTGGGGGCCTCCGTCAGGAAGCCGAACAACCGATTGGTTGGAGGCCGGAGTGGCAGGATCAAGGCCACGGAGGGGCATCAGGGGGGAGACCAAGCCGCTAAGGTGGGCGTGGCCAGTTTTTTGGACCCCCAGGGAGGGAGGCAGGCCAGAGACCGCCTCTTCCCGACCACCAGGAGGAGGCCATGGCAATCGCCCTGGGGGGCGAAGGAGAGGGCAACCGAGGAGAGGGAGGTCAGGATAGACCTACCCTATTACGACTACCATCAAGAGGAGGGGCACACGACGGTCACATGTCCGGAGTTCCTCGAGGTGCGGGAGAACAGGGAGCAGCAGCGACAGCTGCTGAATCATCAGGAGGTACGGATTGAGGAAGTCCGGCCTCAGGTGGAGGGGGATCGTTGCGAAGACCGGGCCGATGTGGGGACCCGAGGAGGGATCGGAGTGATCCATGGGGGGGTGGGAGTCGAGGCTTCCCGGAAAGCAAGCCTCCACACCATGTACCGAAGGAGCATCGGCTCCACATCTCAGACCCACCCCCGGAAGAGAGGATCACCTTCTCAAGGGAGGATATGCCGGGTCACGATGACCCCTTCTGCGATGCGCTGGTCATCCAGACAGCCATCGAAAATTTCACAGTCTCCCGGATCCTCATTGACAATGGGAGCTCTGTCAACATCATCTTCAAGAAGCCTTTCAATGCCATACAGGTGGAAGCCAAGAGGGTACTGGCCTCCGATGGGCACCTCTTCGGTTTTTCGCGGGAGAGGAAAGAAGTGGAGGGGGGAGGGGGACTCCATGTCAGCTTGGGGGGACAATCCCAGAACTGTCGATTCGTCATAGTAGAGGCCCCCAGCAGCTACAATGCCATTTTTGGGAGGCCCCTCATCAGCGCCTTCCGATGCGTCCCCTCCTCCTTCCATCAATGTCTTAAGCTTAATGTGGACGGGATCCAGGTCCGGGTTCGCGGTGACCCCAAGGCAAGCTCGGAATGCTACGTGACCCGCGGTAAATTCAATTTCTTGGTAGAAGGAGGCGAGGGATGGGGAGAAGGATGGAGGAGGTGGAAGGGAAGGAGGCCGGAAAAGAAGACGGGAAGGAAGGAGGGATGGAAGGGGAAGCACGCAAGGAGATACTCCCAGAGGGGTCGGTTGGGGCGAGGATCCCAGGAGAAGGGGAGGTCCTTACGCCAAGAGGGGAGGACGCCGCAGAGTGGGAAGAGCAGTCCCGGTTGGAGGCCGCCGAGGAGGTAGTGGAGATGGAAGTCCTCACCCAGGATGGCAGGGTGGAGAAGGTCCGCATTAGCGGGGGGCTGACCCCGGAGGATCAAGGCAGGATGCTGGAGTGCATTCAGAAGAATGTAGATGTCTTCGCCTGGAGCGCAGCAGAGATGCCTGGTATTGATGCCGACGCCATCTGCCACCGCCTCAATCTACACCCGGAGGCCCGCCCCATCCAGTAGAAGAGGAGGTCCGTCACGGACAAACTTGCCGAACCCATCAGGGAGGAAGTCGCCAAGCTCCTTAAGGCCGGCTTCGTTTCCAAAATTCAATACCCCGGCTGGGTCTCGAATGTTATAATGGTAAAAAAAGGGGACGGCCGGTGGAGGATGTGTGTAGATTTTTCACTACTTAATAAATCATGTCCCAAGGATTGTTACCCCTTGCCTAGAATCGACGCGCTGGTAGATTCAGCCGTTGGTTTTTCTGTAATGAGTTTTTTAGATGCTTTTTCAGGTTATCATCAAATCAGGATGCACCCTCCTGACATAAAGAATGTTTCGTTCATTACGGGAGATGGGTGCTACTGCTACAAGATGATGCCTTTTGGGTTAAAAAATGCAGGGGCAACATACCAGAAGGTAATGGACCGTGTATTCCAGGGATAGAAGGGAAGGAACTTGGAAGTGTACGTAGACGACCTGATGGTAAAAAGCAGGGAGGTTGATTCTCACCTCCAGGATCTGGAGGAGACCTTCGGCACTTTGCGTAAATACAAGATGAGGTTGAATCCTCTAAAGTGCATCTCCGGGCGAGCAAAGGCAAATTTCTGGGTCATCTCCTCACCCCAGCCGGAGTCGAACCCAACCCTGATAAAGTCCGGGCGATTATGGAGTTGGGGCCACCTCGGGATGCGAAGGAGGTACAATGGCTGACAGGGAAGATGGCAGGACTGAGCAGGTTCCTCTCCCGGGCCGGGAGAGGTGTTCTCCCTTCTTCAAGACCTTGAGGGGAGGTCGGAAGTTCGAATGGACCCCGCAGTGCGAGGAGGCATTCCAGGCCTTGAAGAGGCAGTTGACCTCAGGCCCCCTTGCTCCAAGGGCCAAAGGAGGGGAGGACTTGTTTTTGTATTGAGGGGTCGGGCGGAGGCCGTAAGTTCTGTCTTAGTTCTGGAAGAGGGGAGGAAGCAGCTGCCCATCTACTATGTGAGTAGGGTTCTGAGGAAGGCAGAACTCTGCTACCCCATCTTGGAGAAGTTGGCCTTCGCTCTAATCATCTCGGCCCGAAGACTCAGGCCCTACTTCCAGGCACACTCCATCCAGGTGGTAACTGACCACCCCCTCCGCAGCATCTTCGAGGGAGTGGAGCATTCAGGAAGACTCGCCAAGTGGTCGGTAAAGTTGAGCGAGTTTGATATCTCCTTTGTCCCTCGGCTCGCAATCAAGGCGCAAGCAATGACTGACTTCCTGGCTGACTATGTGGTCGAGGTGGCAGAGGATAAACTCACTCGCCCCATCCCTTGGAAGGTGATGGTGGATGGGGCTTCAGGGAAACACTCCTTGGGGGTTGGGGTCGTCTTGGAGAGTCCCCAAGGGACCCGGATCGAGCAAACGGTTGTGATACATTTCTCCATAACCAACAACCAGGCCGAGTACGAGGCGGTAATCACAGGACTACGCCTGGCCACGGAATTGGGGGTGCATGATGTGAAGGTCCTCACTGACTCTATGGTAGTGGCCTCGCAGATCAACGGGGAGTTCGAGGCAAGGGAGCCCACCCTACAACGATATATGGCAAAGGTTAAGGGAATCTTCGGCGGGTTCCAGACCTTCTCCATTCAGCATGTGCCACGGGAGGAGAATGAACAAGTCGACCACCTCGCCAAGCGCGGCCCTCGGGCGGGGGGCACTATCACGGACCTTTTCCACCCATCCCTGGAGGAAGGAGAGTTGATGGAGATAGATCGGCGGTCCACATGGATGGACCCATTCACCACCTACCTGTCCACAGGAGAATACCCAGAAGGGATGGATAGGAAGAAGCTCAAGTACAAGTCGGCGTATTACCTTTTGCGCGATGGGCAACTTTACCGCAAGACCCTTTCGGGATTACTCTCCCGTTGCGTGGCGGAGGGGGAGGTGTCAAGGATTTTGGAAGAAGTTCACTCCAGGGAACATGGGAGTCATTCGGGAGGTCGGACCCTGGAGGGAAGAATCATCAGGCAGGGCTACTTCTGGCCTACCATGGGGCACGATGCCTTAGAATTTGTCAAAAAATGCCATAAGTGTCAACTGTTTGCCCCCCTCCAACTGCAACCGGCTCAGCGACTCAGGAGTATCACGGCCCCTTGGCCTTTCGCTATTTGGGGGATGGACCTGGTAGGTCCCTTCCCACAGGCAAGCGGGCAGAGGAGATTCTTGCTGGTGATGATCGACTATTTCTCCAAGTGGATGGAGGTGAAGGCTTTGGCCAAGGTGACCTCGCAGATCATTCGAAATTTCGTATGGGGGGAGATCATCTGCAGGTATGGGATGCCCCAAGCCATCGTCACCGACAACGGACCACAGTTCGCCAGCAATGAGTTCATTAAATTCTGTGGAGAGCTCGGGATCGACCTCAGGTTCGCCTCTGTCCACCACCCAAGGAGAAACGGGTAGGTAGAGGCGGCCAACAAGATTATCGTGAACCTCCTGAAAAAGAAGGTGGAAAATTTGAAGGGGAATTGGGTGGAGCAACTCCCCTCGGTCCTCTGGGCCCTAAGGACTACCCCCAATACCGCCACGGGGGAGACGCCCTTCAAACTATCTCACAGAAGCAAGGCGGTGCTCTCCATTGAACTCGAGGTCCGTACTCCCAGGGTCGCTGAGGCAGAAGATGGAAGGGAGGAGTAGAGAGTTGAGAATGAGGGAGAGCAACGGCTCTCTTTGGACTTGATAGAGGAAGTGCGCGACCTCTCCGCGGTCCGGCAGAAGGAAGTCAAGCGGAGAATGGCTAAGTATTTCGACAAGCATGTCCGGGTCAAGCAGTTCGTGGAAGGCGACCTGGTTTTAAAGAAGGTAGATGCGGCAGGAAGATCGGCGGCCGTGGGCAAGCTCCATCCAAACTGGTAGGGGCCCTACATCGTGAAGGAGGCATTAAAATCGGGAGGATACCACCTCCAAAATATGGAAGGCGAGACTTTGAGCCGCACCTGGAGCGGCGACGACCTAAAACGCTTTTATCCCTGAATACTTGTACGTATCTCAGCTTTTTTCAAATGCAATGTATTTAACTCCTTCTCCACAATAATCGTAACAATGACATGCAATGTGGCGGAACTTCCATTGAAGAGCGTCGAAAACACTCATAAAATGTTCTAAGTCTTCTCGCTCTGGGGTTAGGTCTCGATTCTCCCGCTGTCAGGCTCCCTCCTAGCTGGCAGGGCCGGGGCCTCGATGGACGTCGTTATGACCCTGGAGGTGAGCCCGAAGGATGTTCAACACCCGCCCTCAGGCTCCCATCTAGCTGACTGGCATGGTGGTAGCACCCGGGAGAGGCAAATGTTCTAAGTCTTCTCGCTCTGGGGTTAGGTCTCGATTCTCCCGCTGTCAGGCTCCCTCCTAGCTGGCAGGGCCGGGGCCTCGATGGACGTCGTTATGACCCTGGAACTGAGCCCGGAGGATGTTCAACACCCGCCCTCAGGCTCCCATCTAGCTGACTGGCATGGTGGTAGCACCCGGGAGAGGCAAATGTTCTAAGTCTTCTCACTCTGGGGTTAGGTCTCGATTCTCCCACTGTCAGGCTCCCTCCTAGCTGGCAGGGCCGGGGCCTCGATTGACGTCGTTATGACCCCAGAGCTGAGCCCGGAGGATGTTCAACACCCGCCCTTAGGCTCCCATCTAGCTGACTGGCATGGTGGTAGCACTCGGGAAAGGCAAATGTTCTAAGTCTTCTCGCTCCGGGGATGGGTCCCGATTCTCCCGCTGCCAGGCCCCCTCCAAGCTGGCAGGGGCAGGGGTCACGATGGACGTCGTTACTGTCCGGGAGGTAGACCTGAAAGTTGACACATGACAAGCGTGTACGAGAAATCCCACCAGTTAGAAGGGCGAGCTCAAGGGGTCCTGTCCCCCTTGGTTTTTGTTACAAAGGGATTTTTGATCCCACCTCTGGTTGAGGGAAGGAAATACCCCCCAGGCGAGCCCGTTCTCGCAGGGGTTTGCTCGGCAGAGGGTATTTCTCGATATGATAGGCAGGCGCCGGCGGCAACCGTTCTCGCAAAGATCGCCCCGCGGGTAAGAAGAATGTCCGCGAGTCTGGTCGCCGCCCATGCTCAAGGCCTCTCACCGAGCGCGAATCCTAACTCACGTGCATTCTAGCGCGGAAGGTAAAAAAGGGTTAGAATCAAAATTCCTTTCATTATGTTCGCAAAAGGGGGAAGGGCTCGCCCCGGCAAGATTACAGGAAAAGAGGGGGGATGATTACAAGAAGAGTAGAAAAAAGAAAAGGGGGGAATTCGGTCAGCTCTCGCCCTCCTCTCCCGAATGGCGATCCTCCTCGCCTCCGAGCGATCTTTCCTTGCCCTTCGCCCCATCAAAAAGGGAGCTGAAGCTCTCCTCCTTCTCGTTGGGCGGAGATGGCGGAAACAGGCTCGGCAGAAGATCTCGGACCGCCACCTCCTCGTAGCCCTCGACCAGAATCCCCGATCCCTTCATGGCATTCAGGAGGCATTCGGCAGACTCGATCGAGTTGACTCGCAGCCGCTCCATAACCTCCCCCTCGCCGAAAACTCGGGGCCGTTTGTAGGGAAAAGGCGGCTCGGCACTGTTTGGGGGAAGAGGGCCTCCGTCAGCCGGCGGACCTCGCCTTGGAGATAGCGGTTCTGCTCCTTTAACGACTCCACCTCGGCCGCCGACCGAGCAGTAAAGGCCTCCTGCTCGCGCGAGCCGGCCTACAGATCCGTGAGGCGGAGCCGCAGCAGGGCAGTCTCGCCCTCCAGCTCACTGGCACGAGCTTGCAGCACCTTGGCGGACTCGGCATCCTGAAAAGCAAGAGGGTCAAACTCTCTGAAAAATATTCTCCAAGTCAAAACAAGGGTTGGTCGACTCTTACCAGCCCGCCTGAAGCCTCGTCGAGTAAGCGCTCGGTAATGCCGAACCGCCGCTCTGCGTCAGCAGCTTTCTCTGCCGCCAGGTCGCGCTCCTGCTCGGCTTTGATCATGTTGAGAATAATTTGCCAGCAGGACACGTGTGTGTGGGACCGACCCCGTGGCTTTCCCCATCGCGTTCCTGGTCTGGGTGTTGACCCCGGTGGGCCCCCTGTGTGGCGGAATATCCCCGCGGTTCTGTGGTTGGGATTAGTCCCACATCGCCCGCAGCGCCTGCTCCTCCGTGTTTATGTACCCCACCACCCTTCATCTCAACACCTGGGTTTTGAGATGCGATATGGGTGGGCGGGTTCTCACATGGTATCAGAGGGAGGTTGTCCTGCTGCGGGGGTGTGTTGAGAATAATTTGCCAGCAGGACACGTGTGTGTGGGACCGACCCCGTGGCTTTCCCCATCGCGTTCCTGGTCTGGGTGTTGACCCCGGTGGGCCCCCTGTGTGGCGGAATATCCCCGCGGTTCTGTGGTTGGGATTAGTCCCACATCGCCCGCAGCGCCTGCTCCTCCGTGTTTATGTACCCCGCCACCCTTCATCTCAACACCTGGGTTTTGAGATGCGATATGGGTGGGCGGGTTCTCACAGATCAGGAGTTGGCTGAGCTGGAAGCCGCGGCGGACCATCATATGGTGAAGTTCAAAGACCCTCAGATGCGCCTGCAGGCCCTCGTGACCTATCTGCCGGGGGGTCAGGTTCTTGTAGGCATCGGCGCCCTCCCGGCCATAGAGGTCGAAGCTAAGGGCAAATGCGTGGCCCGTGGGAGGCCGGCGAGCTCCCCAGGAAGGAGCGCGAGTGGAGACGGAGACACGATGGGCTACCTCATCCCAGAGCAGCATCGGCTCGTCGGCCGCATCCTTGCTCCTTCCCCCTTCCCGAAGTGGGGGTGGTCCTTTGGAGCTCCCGAGCCACTGGGGGCAACCTCCTCGACGGAAGGAGGAGAGGGGGACCCACGCCTCTTCTCACGGGGGGATGATGTCTCCTTCAGTGGGCTCGCCGGGGCTTCGTCGGAAAAAACCTCCGATGAGCTCATGAACCTGACGGGCGACGCGGGCTGCTGTGGAAGGCCTCGCGAGACCACCTTCGCCCTTTTAGGGGCCGAGGGGCGGTGGACCGAGCTCGGCCCTCCAAGCTCCAGCTGACTCTTGCTGGAGGGCTTCCCCCTAACCTTCTCTTCCCGGCACGCCTCAGCCGCGGCCCGGGCCCGCTCGAGCGGGTCCGAAAACACTCCAGGGTCGGCGAAGGGAGGGTTCACCGGGATCAGTCGCTCCCCTGCAAAAAAGACTTAGCCAAAGAATGAGGTTCCGATCGGTCAGGCCAAATGGCGAGCGGAAGGTGGGCGAGGCAAACCTTCACCAGGAAGGATAGGCGGCAGGGATTCGAGGTCGCGACGGAGGAAGGCGACATCGAAGACCTTGTACAGGAAAAACTTGTGGAGCTCGGCGTCATTACCAGACACTGACGGCGGCCGGTAAACCTCCTCGCTCTTCTGCAAGGGCGAGAAGGGGATATTGCCGAGGTCTCCCCGGATGAAGGCGATCTTCGACATCCAGTTGTGGTTTTTGTTGGCGACCTCGCGGATCTTTATGGATGTGCCGCCGAAGAAGGCGACCCCGTCGGCGTTGGATTTGTAGGAGAAGAGCTTGCAGAAGACGGTTAGGTTGAACTCGATCCGCTCTCGGCGGAGGTAGCAGGCAAACCCCACTATCATGGCGATAACGTTGGGGTTAAGCTGCGCGGGCACAGCGCCATAGTACTTAAGTACCTGGCGGACCTCCGGCCAGAGTGGCAGGCGCAACCCCACCTCAAAGTGCGAGATGGGGAAGGCGAGCTCGTCCTCAAAGAATAAGTTAATAGCCTCATGCTCCGTCGGGAGGCGGGCCACAAAGCCGGCAGGGACGTAATCTGCCACAAACTCGGCGAGCTCGCTCGCCGTGGTGTTCCCCTCGAAGAAACAGTGGTCCGCAAAGTTCCGGGCGCACTTGGAGCGGCCCTCGGAGTCGGGGTTTCCTTTACCCATGCTCGCTGAGGGGACGAAGGCGCGCGAGCAGTAGGTAGGGAGGGCAAGGAAAGGAAGGAATGAGAGGGCAATAAAGGCGTAGCCGGGGGTAGGTGAGGATCCCTATTTATAGGAAAAGAAGGGGAAGCGAAACCAACCCGGCTCGCATACCCTGCTTCGCGCATCCCGTCTCATCGCTCTGTACTCGCCGACCTAGGCGAGCCTAGCTAAGGAATCCGAAAAGGCACGCACCACTCGAATAAGAAAAGACTTGCTCGCGCGATAAAATTTATACACTTTATTTAGCATTAAAAAGAAAATTGTCCAGAGCAAAGAAAAGAAGAAAAACGCGCGCGCAGACCAGGCGGCAATGGGGGCGAGTACCGGTCGGCTCGCAAGAGAGCCGTCCTCAATTACCCCGGTCTCGCCGGCCCGATGCCGCCAGCCGCTGCGCAAAAAGTTGCCGAAGCTGCCCCAGGTTCCTGTTCGCCGCTCGCAGGTTCTCGTCAATCTCGTCAAAAAGTATGGAGGAAGATGTCGCCGCGTATGCCGAGCTGATCCTCGCCTCGCCGGCAAGCTGCGCGCACTCATCCTGCAGCCTGGAGTTGTCTTTCTTCAGCTCATGAAGCTCACACACTAGCTTCTTCAGGACCAGTTGGCTTCGCCTCGATCGTTCGGGGCTGTCCACCTCCGAGTCCAGAAAGACGTCCAAGGCACGCGGCGATGGAAGAGGTGAATAAACGGCCCATTCGGCGGAGTTAACTTTTTAATGTAACGACCCTAGCCGATCCAACGTGGCAGTGCCACGGCTCCGCTCTAGGCGTCGCTACCGGGCTGCAGCCCAACATCACCAATTGAGCTGTCCGGGAGGCCTGTACAGGAAAGTCGAGATAGCGAGTGGGAGTAGCGAGCGCCAGTTAGAATCAGACGCAAAACAAGGAGGTCAGGGGCATACCTTCAGTGTCCTGTGGAGAAGCAGGAGCGGATGTATGCTCGGCATCCATCCCCGTAACCGCAGGAGCAGAGAAGGGATGTTGAGAGTGAAGGCGAGCCGGCGATACCGATCCCCGCGAGTCTGGCTCCACGATTTTGGTGACAGGGAGCGAGTCTCGCGGGCGCGAGTCAGGGGAAGACTCGGGCTCCTTGGCGGGTAGACCCTCGACCCTTGGCGTGGAGACCTCGCCGCCTTGGTCCTGTTCGGCGGTAAGATCCACAAAGCCTTTGTCATGAGGGGCCAGGGCAGAACGGTTGGAAGAGTCGGAGCCATGGGCCAAAGTGTTCTTCAGGTCGGCAAAGATGTGCTCGGCCTCGGGAGGAAAGGTCCTCGCCCTCTTGGCCGAGCCAAATTCAGCAAAACGGCGGGCCGGGGCGCTCAGATCCATCAGGGCTGCGGCACGAAGGGCGGTCTCCCCGCGCGATTTCTTGAGACGTTCCATGACTTCTTTAGGGAGTGGCATCTCGGCAGGGCTTAAGTAAAGAAAGGGGGCGGGGGTCAGTCGAGCAGGTAGGGCATGTATATATAGCCATCGGTGGGTCATACCAAGAGATTCCTTTCGGCTCCTGTCGCACTCGTAGGATCCTAGAGGGTTGGATGTTTCTTTCCGAGTTTGTGCCAACCTCGCAAAGAGCGGGGATTGTGTACAACCCCGTATCCAGCGAGTGAGCTAACAGGAGCCGATCCGGCCGGCCCAGACCGCCCCCGAGCCCCAGGCGAGTTCAACAGGGTATGCCGAGCCCAACACGCCGAGTACGGGCTCGGCAATCGTCGAGCCGAGCTCGAAGATCGTGGAGCTGAGCCCGACGAGAGGAAGTCGTCCGTTGTGGGCCCGGCCGAGTACATGCTCGTCTAGAACCACGCGGTTGGCGAGTACCAACACGACCGTCGCCGGCGAGCAAGGGCTTCAGGCCCGACCTTCCCAGGCACGAGGCGAGGCGAGTCCGGTCCGCGGCGCGAGTCAGGTCCGCGGCGCTGCGAGAGGTGAGTTCATCCGCCGCTCCTCACCTCGGCGCAGGGGGAGGCTTCTCGCGCCCGTTCTCGCCGCCCCCACTCAGCGAGCTCTTCTCAGGACCGGCTCGTCCTTCAGTTGTGGGGTGTTTTTACCACATTGCCCCCCTTGGATTGCCTACAGTCCTCGAAAACAGTGACGCTTGGTTATTTGCAGTCCGTCTATTCCTATAAATAGGACCCAAGGGGTACCTCAGAAGGCACGCTTCGGGATACCCGATCTTCAAGCGCCTTCTGAGATACCTTAGCTTCAGCACTTGGCTAAGGAGGGGAAGCGCTCTAAGATCTTCCGGGTATGTGGTGGGACCTCCGTGCTGAAGCCTTGGGTCTGTCCCCGGTCCCTCCCCCTTGTCCCTTGGGCTTGTGAGGAGAGAAGTAAGTGTGCGACCACCCCTTCCGCAAGGGTCGAACTCCACAGGGACCGATTTTTAGGTTTCAACATTGGGTGCTTTTGCGGGTGGGGCCGAGAGAGAGAGAGTGAGGGAGGAAGTTGTGGTAGGGCTCTGGTTAGAACCAGTCTTGGTAGACTCTCGGGTTTTGGTGTTGAGTGTGGTGCACACACTCAAAGCCAAAAGCCGCCCGGACTTGGCATTGAGTGTGGTGGACACACTCAAAGCCATAGTTTGGTCTGTTCCTTGCGGCTGAGTGGTGAGGTGATTGAGTGAGAATTTTCATCTAAGTCAAAATCGACGGAAATCACCAAGTGATTCCCGCCGATTTTAACGTGTATCGTCAGTGATTCCCATCGATCGGCGAGAATCATCCTTGATTCCCGCCGATTCATCGAGAATCATTCTGGATTCCCGCCGATCAGCGAGAATCATCCTGGATTCTCGCCGATTCAGCGAGAATCATCCTGCATTCTCGCCGATTCGGCGAGAATCAGTCGGCATTCCCGCCGACCTCCTCTTGTTGGCGATGGTTTAGGGTTTTCCTGCGGGAGTGAACTTTGGCGTAGAGTGAGTTGACCTCACTCAACGCCAAAGCTTCTTTGGCGTCGAGGGAGGTGGACTCACTCAACGCCACTGTTGGGTTTTGTGGTTTTGCTAAAGGCATTGAGGGAGTGGACCTCACTCAATGCCATAGCTGTTTTGGCATTGAGTGAGGTTAGCTCACTCAACGCCGCTGCCTCTTTTGCTGAAGGCGTTGAGGGAGTGGACCTCACTCAACACCATGGCTATTTTGGCATTGAGTGAGGATAGCTCACTCAACGCCAGAGCTGTTCTTGCGGAGGGTGTTGGGTGAGTGATTCTCACTCAACGCTATGGCTGTTCTGGCGCTGAGTGAGGCTAACTCACTCAATGCCAAGGTCTGGTTAGGCGCTGAGTGGGTTCAACTCAATGCCAAGCCATGTTGAGTAACTTCAACACTATTTCTCTTTCCTCGATTTTCGTTCCCGAGTGAATTCCTTGATTTTATTTTGAGTTTCCTTGTCGGCCATGTTTTTATTTCCTAAAGGCCGAATCGTGGGTCGTGGTTAGTAGTGGTGGTTTGAAGATCTTCATGGTGGAGATGTTGTGTAATTTAGCCAAGGCCACCCTTATTCTTCTATCTTGCTCCAGGTACGGGCTGGGCAAGGGGGTGGAAGGTCCCTTGTGCTTTCACATGTAGACCCTTGATTTTGTTGGCTTGGAAATGGTGGTTGGGGGACTGAGTTTGCCTCCAACCCGGATCCATGTTGTTTGTTTTTGCTACTACCATCTCCCACAGCTTAGGGTGTTAGAAGTTTCTCCCTTGGTAGATTGCAGCACTTTGGGCTCTTAGTAGCCTAGTAGACCCTGCAGGATGTAGTTTCTAGGCAGGGTTTGTGTTGTTTCCTCGCACGTAGTGCATTCCTTGTTGTCTTGCCTTGGGCAGTTGTGACTTTTTCTGCTGTGTGTTTTCCGCTCTTTTTTTCCCTGGTTGACACTTCCATGCAGTTTTTCCTTATTTTACTTGCTTAGGTATTCTTTCTTTTTTTGAATGCCTCAGGTTCTGAGCAGTAGCCAGTTTGGTGGCTAGGTTGCGGTGGTGTTGCTGGTGGTCTCTTGGACTTTGGAGATCCTGTTGCTTTGTTAGTGAGGTAGTTTTTCTGTACTTTTCTTACAGACATACGTATTTGCCTGTGGGTTTGTGTCAGGTTGTTGGCGCCCACTGGTAGTTTTTACCTTTGTACTAGATATATTACTTTTGCTGCTACCATTTTCTGGAGATAGTCTACTTGCTCTGGGGAGGATTTATGCTAGGTTGCTAGTTATTTTAAAACTACAATTATTATTATAAGTATATCGCATGATCAACATATTTTATAAAGGTAAATCACTATTTTCCAAACAACGTATAAAGATCGTTTCCTTATATATAATATAAATTAAATGTAGAGTCTTGCATGACATAAGTGGTCCTCTTAGGGCTCTTATGCACTTCTTAGGATGTCAAACCTGAATAAAATATTTTTCTGCAGCGCTTAAGTATAGTTTTTAACTGTGGACTAGGTGATCCACCGAGCCGAGGGATACGGCCTCTAAAGTATAACTGATTTTCTAATCATTAAACTCATGAATTTCTTTCATAAAGTGTAGTAGATGGTTTTGCCTGAGCGTCAGCAGTTATCCCCTGCTTGACGTGGCATCATGACACGCGTTTTCTCATACTCTGATAATTCTTTAATTTGGAGAAAATGCGGGTTGTGATAGAAAGCGATGATAAGAAGTCCAAGCCGGAGTGCTATCACTGCCACAAGCCTAGGCACCTAAAGAGAGAATGCCCAAGACTTCAAAAGGAGGAAAGAGAAAAGCAAAGTCGGCACAAAGGGAAGAAGAAGGTGCTAAAGGCACTCACCTGGGATGAGGATGGATCAGACGAGTCAAGCACCACAAACTCTGGCAGTGAAACAAGGCAAATCTAATCCTCATGGGGAAGAATCTGACGATGAGTCCAGTGTTCAGAGCAACACTGAGGTAACCCCACCCACTTATACTGAACTTCTAGAAATTTACGAATGCTTAGTTGATAAATTATAAAGTGTTATTTCTGAGAAAAAGTCCTTGAGAGGCTAGAATAAGAAAATCAAAAAGGACTTGGAAAAATTAAAAAATGAAGTAATCAGAAGTGGAAAAGAAAAGATCGAGTGTCTAGAGTGCTCTCACTTGATGACAATGATCGATGAACAAAAGGCAAGTCTCTCCAAGTCATCGGTGAGAACTAATAGTCTCATAAATGAAAAGAATGTCTTCTATGAAAAAGAGAAGTCAAAGCAGATAAAAAGAAATGAAAATGCGAGTACCTAAAGAGAACTCGCGAGCACCTACTAATCTCTACAAAAGAGAAGGAGAAGAGACTTCACTAATCACTGGACAAGATAGAGGAAGGCAAAAAGCAATTTGTCAATCGGTGTGTGATGCTAGTTACTAAGAACACTGCCTTAAAGGGGAGGATACATGATCTCAATTGTGCTGTCCAAAAGTTCTAAATAGGCAACAAATCATTGGATATGCTGTTGGGTGCACAGTGTCATGGATCTGGGAAGTTTGGATTAGGATACGTGTGCCCAACATCACCACCGAGCGGGAATCACTATCAATCCAAGCCTAAATCCAACTTTAATAAATCTAAAGATAAGGTTAAGAATTCTGGAGGGCTATCCCCATCCTCAAGCAAGAGCTCAAGCAACTCGATAAAAGCAGTATCCACTGCTTATAATTTGTGTTCAAACTGTCATAAGTTTGGTCACACTTCTGGCTCGTGTTTGAGGAAAGGTGCCAAGAAAAATACGCAAGTATGGCTACCAAAGTCTTCTACCTATCATATTGGTGGGACAACTTGGGTAACCAGAACTTTACCCTCATCTTCTTTTTTGGTTTATTGGAAGTATAAGGACACAAAGAACGTGTGGTACTTGGACTCTGGGTGCTCCAAGCACATGACGGGAGATAAAGACAAGTTCCTTAGCCTGGAGAAGAAGAAGGGTGGCATGGTGACTTTTGGGGACAACAACATAGAACGGATACTTGGAAGCGGCACTATAGGTAACAAGGTATAACGTCCCATTTTGGGCTAGGCCCCTCGCACGAGTTTTGAGTCAAGAGACTCGACTCAGACTCGTGGTGCACTGACAGAGGGTGTTAGGGGTGTGGGATGAAGGGTTGGGTTCAAGGATACCCCAACCAGTAGCTGGAATGAAGGAACTCGGCTAAGTGAAAATCGGCGGGTATCGGGAATGATACCCGCCAAATTCGATGGGTATCGGTAGCTATGCACGCCGATCGACGGGTATCGGGAATGATACCCGCCGAATTCGACGGGTATCGGTGGTCGATACCCGCCGGATTCAGAGCTGCAGGTTGAGAAGTAGGTTAAGTGAAAATCGGCGGGTATCGGGAATGATACCCGCCGAATTCGACGGGTATTAGTGGTCGATACCCGCCGGATTCAGAGCTGCAGATTGAGAAGTAGGTTAAGTGAAAATTGGCGGGTATCGGGAATGATACCTGCCGAATTCGACGGGTATTGGTAGCTATGCACGCCGATTGACGGGTATCAGGATGATACCCGCCGATTTTTCCTTAGACAGTTTCCTAGTTTCCGTTGTTCTATGCATGCAGACTGAACTGGATCGGGCTGGCTGCAGCTTGGCTGCCTTGGACCGGGTAACTTCAATATGACCCATTAGGGGCGGTCCAATGGGGCGTTGACACGTGGCAGAAGGGATTTAACCTAATACATCGATTTATAAGGGAAGATAAAGCCGAACCCTAACCATTTTTCCGATCGACCTTGCCGTCATCGCGGACCTTGCGAAACCGACTGAGCCGAGGGAAACCGTCGGAGCTCCTGGAGACGGCCTTCTCTCTCTCTCTCCTTCCTTTGTCGTGAAGAACAACTACACCAAGCAAGAGTTGCCGCAAAGAAGGATGACTAGATCCATGGCCAGGAATGATGGTACCGCTGGAAATGAGGTGAGCTTCCTCCCCTCTCCCTTGGTGCTAGATCTGTAGTTATATTCTAGGAGAGATATCGAATCCATTGAGTCTTGATGGTGAGGAGAAGATTTCTTAGGGAAAGCCGTGCCTAGGTTGTTTTCTAGGCTTTAGTCTTCTTCAACCTCTTCATCCTTCAAAGTGGAGATGAGAGAGTGATTCATGGAGAAGTATGGATTTGTGAGGGTGAATAAGGGTGGACGAATTTCTGGAGGAGTTTTTGGGAGATCGGTGCAAGGAGGAAGATGAACGGATGCTATTCATCTCGCCTTAAGATGCGTGCAGAAATTTGATTTCTGCACGCAGCGATCTTCGTGGCCAATTTCGGTGGTGTTCTGGCCAGATCTGGGCTCTCTACTAAACACGAAAGTTGTAGCCCTTGAAATTATCTTTCCAACGAGTGGTTACACGCACTCTCTGAATTTCTATAGCCACAGGAATCCTCAATCGAAGTTGCTGCCCGGATTAATGCTACACCTAAATTCTGGGCTGTGTAATGTGGAATTCGATTTGGTGGAATTTAATGTTGCGATCCAACTCGAGGTTTGGGTGAACTCTTTTGACATAATCATCATAGTGATCTGATAAGTTGATGTTATAAATCTGAATTCGTATAACGAGCTAAGGACAAGCTTAATTTAAGGAAAGAGCCGGATATAAAATTGGTAGATATATATATATATATATATATATATATTGATTCCCATTATCTATATTATGATGAATTCATTTGGAAGGGCATACCATGATGTATGTTGAATGGATAGAAGGGAGTTAGTAATCCAATGCTTAGAGTGTTGTCTCCCTACGGGTAGCATTGTGGAGGTTAACAAGTGCGGTGTTGACCGTCACTAATTGGAATGAGGTTGAGATGAGTATTTGATGGATGGTTGGGCTTGGTCCTCAGTGTTCACGTCCCGAGGCTCCTTCCATGCCATGATATTGTGGAATTGCATGTGGTGTGAGCCGACACGCGGTGTCATAATCCCGGGTTAGGGATAGTGTGGCAGGTCTACAGGCTCTCCAATCGTCACACCGATGGGAGTTGACAGTTAGACCTTGGGTGGTTGGGCTTGGTCCTTGGTGTTCACGTCCCGAGGCTCCTTCCGTGCCAAGTGAATGGATGGGCTTGGTCCTCGTGCTCATTTCCGGGGCTCCTTCCGTGTCATACCTTAGGCCTGTTTGGGGCTAGGATCTTGGTGCATATTTACCCAGGAGAACCCGCTGAGTCGTAGTATGCATGCGATCTCCACTGTTGTGTTCTTAGCGTTGAGGCGTACGGAGGCCTAGGCCAGGTAGTGTGGAGACCAGCCTAGTATTGGAGATGCCCGCTCTACTGTCACCATTTGTCCACGACGGATGACGCCTGAGAGGTTAGCTACCTGCTCGAATAGTGGGAACTATAAGTCTGTGTCGACATAGCGGTTGCATGTGCTTGATCATGGGTGTGTCATTGCATTGCATACATAGCATTGCACTTCATTACATACACAAGACCCTCATCGTATAAGTTTTTATGGGCACTCTTATACGATGGGTTACTTACTGCTGAATGACCCTCAACTTATATGCTTGTATGGGCATCCATATAAGTTGAGTTACTTACTGTTATAACATTATACTCTCTTGCTATTATAGATGGTAGAATTGTAGATTAAGAGATTGTTTATTTATACACTACTTATATTGCTACTTATGACATGTATAGTTACTTCACCTGCTTGTACTACTGTTTTATATATATTGTACTTGTTCCTTTCTCCACCCGGTGCCGAGGAGTCGCCGGGGGAGCGGATGTTAAGCCACTTAGTCTTTATGACTAACGATTTCTACGTCTTCCTTTTTAGGAGGAAACCCCGCAGGTGGAGCAGCAGGTCTTGTAACTGGATAGCCAGGCCAGGACGACAGGGCCTGAGGGGACGGTACCGTCACTACCGTTGGTTACAGATGTGAGTGAGAGAGATTTTGTTGTAGCCCTTCGGGGCAATTCTATTTGCATACTCTGATTATGTATAAGCTTGTTTAGCTTCTCTTTTGCTGTACTTATGGACTTATGCTTAGTGTGGATTGACTTATTTATATTATTATGGTTGGGTTGACATTTATATGTTGATATTGGTTGTAGCCAGCAGAATAGGCGTCTTGTGGTACAGGCTAGCCCGAGTGCTAGTGCTACCGCAAGGCGGCTGTTCTGGGCATAAGACCCCTCTCGTGCCGTGTTTTGTGTTCCGGCAGGGGGCTCTTACACAAGGTATTTTCTATTTCTAATATTCTATATGTAGATGGGCTTAAGCATAATCTCATCTCTATTAGCCAATTGTGTGATAAAGGTCTAAATGTCTTATTTGAGTCGTCTACAAACACTTGCAAAATTATTGATGCCACAACTACTAGTGTATTGCTTGTAGCTCATAGAAATCATAATGTTCTTTTTTTTGCATTTGTTTTTTTTTTGCTTTTGTATTTTTTTCATAAGCCAACATGCTATGAACACGTAGATATATTTTTTCTATATGACTCTCATATTAAAATTAACGATAAATCAATCTACGGAACAAATTGGAATATAAGTCATATCATTTCAAAGTGGCCATAATTTACCTTTTATCATAAATATATCACGCTTTCTTAATATGCATGCAATCATTCACCCATATATATATCTTACAATAGCGGGGGCGTAGGTGTGTGTGCTTTAGAAATGCTAACCTGTAAACCACGTCTTGTCCTTAACTGGGGAGGTTTCTAGTAGGTCCTTGTGTGGTGCTGGGGGGAAAGAGTGTTAGGTTGAGCGGGTTCTTCTGTGTGCACATGAGATTAACACCCCACCCTACGACATTTATGCAGCTCCTCATGCCCATCCGTCACTTAGTACGGGGCTAGGGTGTAGACATATAGCTTAGGTATTGGATTATTGGGCATACTTAGGATTCACATATCCACTGCATGAACATTATTTCACTTATCATGTACGTTATATTCATGCACAATACTCTATCATGCTATCTTGTGTTTGCATCATATATCTTTTTGAGCCTTCATGTTTTTAGAAAAACACAAGTATTATATATATATAATTATAATTATAAAATAATTTAAAAAAACAAAAATTTTATATATCTCTTTGTGTGTTTATTATGAGGTATTTTTATTAAAAAAATTTAATACTTCAAAAACAACTAAAACATGCATATCTTATTTTATTCGCTCTGTTTGTGTTGTGTAATATTTTTAAAAAAATGAAATAAAAACAAAAAACTTTGTGGATCGTTCATTTCTAAGGGCTCACATCACTGCGACTTAGACCATAACGCGTACGTACAATGTTTGAGTTCAGACTCTTAATCTATGCAAACATTATCCTCCGGTCATAGTGGGCTGAATCTATAAGTGCTTAGCTATTGAGTGTGACAAGATGGGGTCATGTCTATTGTCTATGCCTCTAGGTATGTGTGAGGACTTAGATAGGGAATGACTTCACATGATACACACATCCCTAACCGGTGCACTCACGACGAAAAATGATATGCGTACATGCTATAAATCGTGACACTATATTTTAACACGATAAAAATACGTTGAATAATCAATGTCACGATACACTTGTGATTATACTATGTGTGAAACTTTGGGCCAAAACTCTAGTACAAAAGTCGTATGTATATAAGTAAAAGTGTATCTATCTAGGTGGATGGATTTCGATTGACTCAGGGCTCCGTGAACCTTTTAAAAAAATGATTAAAGTGATAGATCTACGCTGACAAAATAAAACTATGGACGCTATCACATCTCTTATCACGGTCCCCCTAAGCACCACTAATTCCTTCTGATAAGTCTTCATGAGCATTGTGAGGATGAGCACCTTGGTTAAAGAGTCACTTCGATCTTGTGCATCCACTCTATCTTTTGCTTAGTGCCCCTAGTTTTTTGCCTAGGTATGACATCGAATGACATGTGAGGTGATTATTCACCTTATTTCTCTTGTGTTAGGTTCCTAGACGATCGAGATTCACATGGACAATATGTTATTTTCCCTTGGTGTTATCTCACTTTCGATGTTGTGTGTACACATGTCATTGCCTTGTCTAAGACTTTCGCACATAAGAATTGGACTACAACTACACTATCTCTCTTTTAGCACAATACGTACTGATGAGTCCTCTTTATATACCTATTTTCGGACTCATCTAGGCTTATTTTCTTGTCTTTGCACACCGTTTAGCGTCATTTGCACTCCTTTTGGTTCGCTACGGTTATTCCACGTCTTGTGCACTTTATTAGCCTATTTCTGTGCGTGTGTGTATTTCCCTTTTTGCTTTGCTTAATATTTATGTCTGTGACTGCCATGTCGACATCCCGTCCAGTTTTCCTGCAGGTTCTGGGATCGTGTGGGCGTCCGGGATAGGACATTCACCATTTTTGGCAAAGGAGTCAATGGTCGTGCGTTTTTACCCACGCACGATCATCGACCTCTTTGGCGCACGATCACTGGTCGTGCGCAGTCATGACCTCTTCTGTGAAAGTTCTGTCCCGGCATATCGCACGATCATCAGCCATACCGCGCACGATCACTGCTCGTGCGCTGCCGGTCGTGCGCAGTCACACCTTCTTTTTCCACTTTTCTGCCTCCATATCGCACGATCACAGGCCATACCGCGCACGACCACTGGTCGTGCGCCTGTGATCGTGCGCGCTGTTTAAATCTGTTTTCTATAAATAGCGCAGGTCCGCCCTAATTTTGGGATCGATCAATCTCTCGCGATTTTCCGCCGTTCTTCGTCCCCGACGAAGGGTTTCCGCCGTCTTCCTCCATCTCCCACCTTAGGGAGGGTCTCCGGGCAAGCTTACAACGCCAAATCAACGCCGGAGCATCCTCTCGGCCTCCTCCTTCATCCTCAAGCTTCAAGCGGAGTTTTGACCGAGCTTTCTCCATCAAGCAAGGAAGGGCGGAGCCGCAATCTACGGATCATTTCAACGAAGAAGACGGGTCCATTGGGAGTGAGTGACAGCCTCCTCTACCCCGGACGCAGTTGAGGACCGAGCTTGGACTCGGATTGACAACCCGGGATTCCAACCGTGAACCCTCAACAAGGCTTCGGATTCGGTCGATTCACACACCTCTTCCTCTTGTATTTGATAGCTTAGTTTAACTCTTTGTATTGATGAAGTACATTATATTGTAGTTAATGATCTTGCACTTTTTCATGTCTATGTGATTTGTGTATTTTCGTTATTATTGCTTGAGGTGCGCCTTAATATTCCATCCACCATCCACCCTTGCCGCACTAGCAATTGCTAGTGGCGTGCGTTGCGAAGAGGTGCTTACGACCCTCATTCCGCCATTCTAACCACCTCATCCGCTAGCCTACTCGTCCATCCGCCAAGCGATTCGGTGCATAGCGGCCCGTGTAGTTTCCATCCCGCCTGGCGAAGCAGTGCATAGCGGCCTGCATAGTAGGATTTCCGCCGTTCTCTCCACCTCATCCGCTAGCCTACTCGTCCATCCGCCTAGCGATTCGGTGCATAGCGGCCCGACTAGCCTTCCATCCCGCCTGGCGAAGCATCGCATAGCGGCGTTGCATAGGAGTAGCTTGTAGCTTTTATTTTCTGTTTCCGCAACCATCACAAACCCCATCGTTACCTTCGCCCCGAGGACTTCAATCTCAAGTCCTCCTCGACATTAACTCATCCCTTACTGTGTTCCTCAAGAGACCGACACTCGGGGATTTATTCCCAAACTTTATTACTTGTGCGACCGGTGCGCTTGCCGTTTTCCACGCATCAAGTTTTTGGCGCCGTTGCCGGGGAACACAGTCGTTTGAGTTTTTGAAGAGGTAGATGCGAGATAGTCGCCCTTGTCCATTTGTTCATACCCTATTTTGTCTTTATTTAGTTTTTGAAATTATTTACTTTATTTTTCTTGTCCCTTCCTTGTTTTCTTTTTTTTTAATATTGCAGATCCGAGTTATTTTATTCTTGTGTGTAGTAATTTCCGGTAAATATTTCTGTTCGCGATGGATTCTGCTGCCGAGTGCCGTATTATTGACGCTTTGCGGAGATGCATCGATGCCATGGCTGTTTCTAATGCCGAGCACTGTTTTCGGTGTATTCTATGTCAAGGTGTGGGCCATATGTTGAAGGATTGCCCTCGCTTGTGCAAGCCTTCTACCTCTGTGGACGCATCCGTAGCAGTCCCCTGTTCGCGGGAGACTACTATGGATAGGCCTACTAGGGTGTTGCCTGGCCCATACATTGACATGGCGCACCTTGCTCGATCTTTGCCCGTTGAGATTACGGAAGAATCTCTCGCCGCATATAGTTCCTTCATGGGTTCCTCAACCCCTTTTTACGAGCTTCCTCTGAGTGATCATTCTCACTCGGATGTTAGTCCGCAAGGAGTGGATCGGGAACTCATGGACGATCCTGTATGGGACGATGAGAGTGTTCCGATCGTCGACGGGGTGGCATCTGCGGATGATGTTGCGATGGGGCCTGCGCATTCTATGCCTGATTTTGAGAGCAACCTTGCCCCTCTGCAATTTTTGCCGGAGTTTTCTACTCCTTTTTCTTGTGAGTCGGCTGATGAGGCCGTTATTGTGGATGATTCGGTGCCCGAGGTTGCGCCGAAGTGGGATGAGGATTCTGCTATCTCCGATGGAGAATGTGGATCTTCGGACCACTATGACGCACCCCGGTGGGACGAGGAGTATTACCTTTCGGATGTGGAGGTTTGCACCTCCCTATCTGACGAGGAGGTTCCCCTTTCCACTGCGGACTTCGAGTCCTCGGATTCTCCCCAATACGACTCATATGACACTGACGATGATCATTATTTGGATCCTGCTGGGAGTGAGACCGGGACCACTCCCCCGATTATTTCCTTATGTTCTTCGTCTCTTTTATTCCTTGATCCCCCTTCCATATCTGAGCCTGTGCGGGTTGATTCTCCGCTGGTGTGCTGGGATGACGATGAGCCTTGTGCTCAAGCCGTTGACTCCTACGCACCTGTGTGGGATGACCCCTTGCTAGGCAAGGATATTTTTTGTGGTGGGATGAGTGAGGACCAGGCCTCCTCATCTTACTTCCTATTCCCTCTGCCTGCGAGGAGCAGGTATGATTATTTAGGCAGAGGAGTAACTGTGCTATCGCCGTATCGGTACCCGTTACCGACACGGATATTAGTACAGTTACCTGTGCACTTTTCTTTTCATAGGCCCATTAGCTAGAACTTTCCTTTTGCTGAATAAGTCGTGCTGGGATGACAATAACCCCAGTACTTATCTTTCATTTTCTGCATTTTCTTATTTTTTTTGTATGTCTAGCTTAGTTTAGTATTTCTTTTTGTGTATTTTTCTTTTGTTTTTGCGGAGCTCACCCCTGCAGGTATTCATGGATACTACACATTGGCGGGGTTGTGATTCTTCGTTTGGCGGACCTGCTTCTACTTTTCATGCGTCTTCTGGTATGCTCACTAGCTGAGCATTGGGTAACTTCTCCCCTTTTCCTTTTCTTGATTTTAATTTCAATATCATATGCAATGTTGTTTAGTTTAAGTCTGGGGGAGAGCATGTTTACCCTTTTGCACGTGCACATTTCTTTTGCATACTAGAAGCTTTTCGTGTTTTATTTTGTTTATGTTCATTGCATCGCACACCACTGCACCCACATGAGCGCGTGCTTAGCTGTTAGCGTGCCGCGAGTTAAACTCATTTCTTTTGTTTGATTTGGAAAAATTATTGTGCTAGCTTAGGATTGCACGACGGAGTAAAATGTTGGCCTTGCTGTGTTTCTAGTCAACTGCTCTCGTTTTGTGTAGAAATTTGTGTAGATTTAATTTTTCGGTATGCTTATAGATTTGTAATTTTCTATTTGCGTAAATACTTTTTATTCTACTCAAAAGTTGGTGAATCCGGTGTGAATCAAACGGTAGCGTAGGAATGTGTGTAGCCGCCACTAGACTCGTATTGCTTGAGTCGGGAGGAAGGGTTATCTTTCTCGGTTGCTAAGAACTTGCCCCAAGCTATTCTTGAAGCATTGGTACACGGTTAGTCTAGCGTGAGAGTGATGTAGGCCACCTTTTGGCCCGGTTGAGCTTTGTACCGTTCCTAACGTCATATCCTCGCTAAGCCCCGTTGTGCCTACCCTTCTTTTGATTCAGCTCCACCTATATTTCACCAAAGCCTTATAGCCTATCCTAGTCGCGCACCCAAGTCGAGCTTAGTGTTTTATATTTTCATGTGGGGTTGTGATGTGGTGTTATTATTTGTGAAAATGTGGAAGTGCTTCCAAGTTTTATTTGCTGAAATTGTATATTGTGAAAAGAAAAAGTTGACAAAGAAAAATATTTGAAAAAGAGAAAAAGAGAAAAGAAAAAAAGAAAAAAATTTTTTGATTGAAAATCTTTATTTGTGATGATATTACTTTTGGAGTAGGCGGTGCACACACCCATAAGTTAAAAATCAAGTCTGGGGGTGTGGTGCACCCGCTTTTATTTGGTGGTTAGCGGTTGGATTTATTCGTATGCTAGCTCAGTTGGGTTAGGTGCATAGCCGTCCTGTTTATCTTTGCTTTCCTCACCTAATCTCAAGCCCCGTTATTATCCTAAAGTCCTACGGACTTGCGCTTGAGTTGACTAGTGCCGTGGAGAGAGTGTGAACGGGCAAGCTTATGGTTTCCGACATTGGTGGATTCCTTTGGGGGTAATCTTGAGCCCCGGTCTTCGGCAATGCTCACCTTAGTGGCCTGTCTACTTTCTTCCTGCGTAGGACGGATGATTCACCGTGATTCTACTTTTGAGTAATAATAACTTTTTGATACGCATTGTGAAAAATATAAAATATTTTGTATACTTAAAAATTTCCTCTACTTTATTTTTATGCACGCGGGCATGCGACTTCGCATGGTACTCCATTTTGCAATTTCTTTGTTAGCTAGTTCTTTTTCCTTTTCTGCTTAGGTTGTGTTTGCTCGGGACGCGCAAACGGTTAAGTCTGGGGGTGTGATGAGTCCTCTTTATATACCTATTTTCGGACTCATCTAGGCTTATTTTCTTGTCTTTGCACACCGTTTAGCGTCATTTGCACTCCTTTTGATTCGCTACGGTTATTCCACGTCTTGTGCACTTTATTAGCCTATTTCTGTGCGTGTGTGTATTTCCCTTTTTGCTTTGCTTAATATTTATGTCTGTGACTGCCATGTCGACATCCCGTCCAGTTTTCCTGCAGGTTCTGGGATCGTGTGGGCGTCCGGGATAGGACATTCACCATTTTGGCAAAGGAGTCAATGGTCGTGCGTTTTTACCCACGCACGATCATCGACCTCTTTGGCGCACGATCACTGGTCGTGCGCAGTCATGACCTCTTCTGTGAAAGTTCTGTCCCGGCATATCGCACGATCATCAGCCATACCGCGCACGATCACTGCTCGTGCGCTGCCGGTCGTGCGCAGTCACACCTTCTTTTTCCACTTTTCTGCCTCCATATCGCACGATCACAGGCCATACCGCGCACGACCACTGGTCGTGCGCCTGTGATCGTGCGCGCTGTTTAAATCTGTTTTCTATAAATAGCGCAGGTCCGCCCTAATTTTGGGATCGATCAATCTCTCGCGATTTTCCGCCGTTCTTCGTCCCCGACGAAGGGTTTCCGCCGTCTTCCTCCATCTCCCACCTTAGGGAGGGTCTCCGGGCAAGCTTACAACGCCAAATCAACGCCGGAGCATCCTCTCGGCCTCCTCCTTCATCCTCAAGCTTCAAGCGGAGTTTTGACCGAGCTTTCTCCATCAAGCAAGGAAGGGCCGGAGCCGCAATCTACGGATCATTTCAACGAAGAAGACGGGTCCATTGGGAGTGAGTGACAGCCTCCTCTACCCCGGACGCAGTTGAGGACCGAGCTTGGACTCGGATTGACAACCCGGGATTCCAACCGTGAACCCTCAACAAGGCTTCGGATTCGGTCGATTCGCACACCTCTTCCTCTTGTATTTGATAGCTTAGTTTAACTCTTTGTATTGATGAAGTACATTATATTGTAGTTAATGATCTTGCACTTTTTCATGTCTATGTGATTTGTGTATTTTCGTTATTATTGCTTGAGGTGCGCCTTAATATTCCATCCACCATCCACCCTTGCCGCACTAGCAATTGCTAGTGGCGTGCGTTGCGAAGAGGTGCTTACGACCCTCATTCCGCCATTCTAACCACCTCATCCGCTAGCCTACTCGTCCATCCGCCAAGCGATTCGGTGCATAGCGGCCCGTGTAGTTTCCATCCCGCCTGGCGAAGCAGTGCATAGCGGCCTGCATAGTAGGATTTCCGCCGTTCTCTCCACCTCATCCGCTAGCCTACTCGTCCATCCGCCTAGCGATTCGGTGCATAGCGGCCCGACTAGCCTTCCATCCCGCCTGGCGAAGCATCGCATAGCGGCGTTGCATAGGAGTAGCTTGTAGCTTTTATTTTCTGTTTCCGCAACCATCACAAACCCCATCGTTACCTTCGCCCCGAGGACTTCAATCTCAAGTCCTCCTCGACATTAACTCATCCCTTACTGTGTTCCTCAAGAGACCGACACTCGGGGATTTATTCCCAAACTTTATTACTTGTGCGACCGGTGCGCTTGCCGTTTTCCACGCATCACGTACTAGCACATGATTTATACTCATGACGTTTTCAATGTTTATCTCACTTGATTACTTCCTTACTCTTATAGCATTGTAGACATACTCATTGTGTTCTTAGTTTAGTCCGTGCTGTCCAATTCATATGAACTCTAAAAATTGAATCTCTCTGACTGTGTACCTTGCTCTACTTAGTGACTCATGTGCTTACAATTTTCTGATATGTATTCTATTTTGAGTCCCCTCTAAGATTATCATCTCTAACTTTACATTGTGTGTGCACTATCTGCTGGTTGTCTAAACTCTCATCATATCTACTATTTTTTATCCTGCACATCTAGTTGGCTTCGCCCGCCCTTTTTTTTTATTATCAAAGGTGGAGAATAAATGGTTCATGAGTACGAATGTTCATGAGTATAACTCACGGGTTAGGAGAGGTCACATGTAGGGGGAGCATGTTAACAATGTGTGCACATAGATAGGGGGAGCATGTTGAACATGTAGATAGGGGAAGTGTGCATGTAGGGGAGCTACATAGCGAACTTGCAACCTGTTTATAGCTTATAACTCTTATTCTTTATCTGCACTCTATCACATTGTTATTTCTCATGAATGGGATTTGATATTATCAAAAGGGGGAGTTTGTTGGAACCGATGTTTCACATGCCCTGTGTTTGATAATATCAACTCTCAGGTTGTATTTGATCATGTCTTGTATTGATAGAGTGTGCAAGTTGACAGGTACAAGTGAAGAAGAAGACTCCTATGGAAACTAACGCCGAGCGGTAGAAGTTACTGCCGGGCGGTAGCCGTGAATTAATTAGACAGAGTTCTCAGAAAATTACCGCTCCGCGCTAGTCCTACCGCTTGCGCTAACACAATGAATTATTTGGCCAAGCTCTCAAGAAACTACCGCAGGCGGTAGTGCTTATCGCGCTGCGCTAGCCTCTCAACGAATGTCGAGAAGGACTTCTCGCGAAATGTTAATCTCTCGATGAACATCAAGCAGGATTTCTCGAGAAATGACCTACCGCCAGGGTATAGCAGTTACCGCGCCACGCTAGCCGCTCGATGAATATCAAAGCGTTGTTTTCGAATCGTCATGTCCTATATTACCGTGCGGCGGTAGTTGTAAACGTGCGGCGCTAGCAACGAAGAAATGACAAATATTCGTTTTAATTATTATTCCTGATTTGGACGACAGCTGGCACAATAAGCAAGCGAACCGACCGTCGTGTGCTAGTCTTACCGTCGGTGGTAGCCTATTTTCATGAAGACATATAAAAGTCCGCATTGGTTTTTGTGCTTATAGATTGAAGGACTGAAGAATGACGGGAGTTCGTGAATTCTAGGGTTCGGCCGCCTTCTTGTTCTCCGTTCCAAAAGTCTCTATCGAAGAAGAAGAAAGTCGTCTCCCTCCCGTTCATAAATGAAGAACTCCGGCGATCCAAGATCTACATCGAATACGAAGTGCCGACCGATTGTTAGCAAATGAAGATCTTAAGCACCGGCCGTGGATGGCTCAACGGAGAAGTAGTCAAGAGGGAGAACTTCAACTTTTAGATTATTTACATCTTTTATTCTTGTAATCTTTCCTTTTTATAAATCTTGTGGTAAGGTAAATCGACGGGTAAGGGTCATCGGAATCCGGGTAGGATTCCATGGGAAATTGTCCTGGGGATAAGGACGTATAGATCGGAGAATCAAGCGGTGCTCTAAGGCCCTTCCTTGTTTGGAGGTGAAGAGCCGGATCGAAGACTTTTCCTAGAGGGAAAAGGAGAGAGCAAACCGGTCCGTGGAGCGGATTAGTATAGAAACCAAAAGATCATTTCTACTCACCGTCTTATATCTCCGGCGTCATGGAGATCACGTTTTTGTAATCATCTGGAACAATAATTATTCTGATTCATGCAATGGAATTCCAGTTTCTGTTTTGATTAACTCTGTGATTGTTCTAGTTTGCTAAAGTGAGTGCTTGTGCTGTGGGGCTTGTGAACGAACTTGCCGAGGAAAACGAGTTCATAGACTTTCTGTTGCGCGTTAGATACCTAACGCCCTGCAGTATCTTCGAGAACTCGGGTTTCTGAGCAAAATATTTTTAAATTTCATATAACGCTCAAAACATTATCCACCCCCCTCTTAGGTTTGACACGAGATCCAACAAGTGGTATCATAGGAGGTTACTTCTTAAGGCTTAAAATCCTAAAGTAAGATGGCCAACTCCGTTCACGCGTTCTCTGAGGTACAAGGTGTGAGTAGACCTCCACTCTTTATGGGGAGTGACTATAGTCACTGGAAAACATGAATGAGAATCTTTCTGATGACTCAAAGCATGGACGTATTGACTATGGTAGAGAAGAAATACACTGCACCCACTATCACTGTAGGGAACACCGTCCTAATCAAACCAAACAATAAGTGGGATGATGTAGATAAGCTTAGATGCACGAACAATGCCAAGGCAATGAACTCTCTATTCTTTGCATTAGATAAAATTGAATTCAATCGAATCTGTAACTGTGAAACTGCGTATGATATATGGCGGTTACTTGAACTTACTCACGAAGGTACATCATAGGTGAAAGAGTCGAAGCTGTTCCGACTCGAGTATGAATATGAGCAGTTCAGGATGGAGATCGATAAGGAGGTTGAAATCATGTATAAACGATTCATCAAGATTATCAATGCCTCAAGATCCCTCGGGAAGAGCTTTTCAAATGGTGATCTGGTGAGGAAGATCCTGCGATCTTTGCCTCCTCGCTTCAACCCAAAGGTGACTGTGATGGTCGAATCTCATGATATTAGCTCCCTGGAGATAGAAATCCTCATCGGGAATCTAAAGACACACGAACTTGAACTAAAGATTCAAGCAGAGGAATATCCCAGGAAAGTAAAGAAGAAGGGACTGGCGCTGAAGGCCGCAAGGGAGAGAAAAGCTGATGAAGATTCTGAGGAAGATGAGAAGGAGAGCCTCTATGTTAGGGAGTTCAAAAAATTCATGAAGAATCCCAAGAAGCAGGGAAAATTCAATAAATTCCTAAAGAGAGGAGCTAGAGAAGAAATGTGGTGGAACAAGCAATCAAAAGAGACGGAAAGCGGTGATGAGAAGTCCCAGCCGGAGTGCTATCACTGCCACAAGCCTGGGCACCTAAAGAGAGAATGCCCAAGACTTCAGAAGGAGGAAAGAGAAAAGCAAAGTCGGCACAAAGGGAAGAAGAAGGTGTTGAAGGCGCTCACCTGGGATGAGGATGGATCAGACGAGTTAAGCACCACAGACTCTGATAGTGAAGACGAGGAAAATCTATGCCTCATGGGGAAGAATCAAGAAGAATCTAACGATGAGTCCAGTATCCAGAGCGACACTGAGGTAACCCCACCCACTTATACAAAACTTCTAGAAATTTACGATGTTTTGCATGCCCTGTGTTTGAGAATATCAACTCCCAGGTTGTATTTGATCATGTCTTGTGTTGATGGAGTGTGCAGGTTGACAGGTACAAGTGAAGAAGAAGACTCCTATGGAAACTAACGCCGAGCTGTAGAAGTTACCGCTGGGCGGTAACCGTGAATTAATTGGATAGAGTTCTCGGAAAATTACCGTGTCACGCTAGTCCTACCGCTCGCGCTAACACAATGAATTATTTGGCCAAGCTCTTTGGAAACTACAGCAGGCGGTAGTGTTTACCGTGCCGTGCTAGCCTCTCGATGAATGTCGATAAGGACTTCTCGCGAAACGCTAATCTCTCGACGAACGTCAAGCAGTATTTCTCGAGAAATGACCTACCGCTAGACGATAGCAGTTACCGCGGCCCGCTAGCCGCTCGACGAATATCGACGCGTCGTTTCTGAATCATCGTGTCCTATATTACCGCGCGGCAGTAGCTATAAACGTGCGGCGCTAGCAACGGTGAAACGACAAATATTCATTTTAATTATTATTCCAGATTTGGACTACAGCTGGCACAACAAGCGCGCTAACCTACCGCCGGTGGTAGCCTATTTTCATGAAGACGTATAAAAGACCGCCTTGGTTTCTGTGCCCATAGATTGAAGGACTGAAGAGCGACGGGAGTTCGTGAATTCAAGTGTTCGGCCTCCTTCTTATACTTCGTTCCAAAAGTCTCCGTCGAAGAAGAAGAAAGTCGTCTCCCTCCCTTTCATGAACGAAGAACTCCGGCGATCCAAGATCTACATCGAATACGAAGTGCCGACTGATTTCTAGCAAATGAAGATCTTAAGAACCGGTCGCGGATCGCTCAATAGAGAAGTCGTCAAGAGGAGAACTTCAACTTTTAGATTATTTACATCTTTTGTTCTTGTAATGTTTTCTTTTTCTAAATCTTGTGGTGAGGTAAATCGATCGGTAAGGGTCGTCGAAATCCGGGTAGGATTCCGTGGGAAATCGTCCTTGGGATAAGGACGTTTAGATCGGAGGATCTAGCGGTTCTCTAAGACTTTCCTTGTGTGGAGGTGAAGAGCCGGCTCGAAGACTTTTTCTTGAGGGAAAAGGAAAGAGCCAATAGGTCCATGGAGTGGATCGGTATAGAAACCAAAAGATCGTTTCTACTCACCGCCTTAGATCTCCGGCGTCACGGAGATCACGTTTCTGTAATCTCTGGAACAATAGTTATTCTGATTCATGCAATGGAATTCCAGTTTCTGTTTTGATTAACTCTGTGATTGTTCTGGCTTGTTAAGTGCTTGTGTTGTGGAGCTTGTGAATGAACTTGTGCAGGAAAATGAGTTCATAGACTTACCGCTGCGCGTTTGATACTTAACACCCTGCGGTATCTTCTAGAACTCGGCTTTCTGAGCAAAACATTTTTAAATTTCAAATAACGCTCAAACCTTATTCACCCCCCCTAAGGTTTGCCACAAGATCCAACATCATCCAAACATAATTTCTTCCTAGAGAGCAAGTGCACAACTATCAGTAAGTAACATCAGTAAAAATAGCAAGTAGCTAAACATCAGAAATTGACACTCTGAGCGTCAACATACTGACACGAACTCATATGATACAAGTCATATCTGAAATAAAGAAACAACTAACTCACTGAACTGATGAGGAAAACAAGAATCAGTAACTAGCCGCATCTCTAAAAAAACCACGAATTCTACCAGCCATACCTGCAACTTCCCTGAACCTGAGGCATTCAAAAAGAAGAACACCTCAGTAATAAGTAGTGGTAAAAGGAATCCAGCAGCAATGACAAATCTCCAAGTAGACCGGAACCCAACATGCAAATTTGAGGCAAAAGTCATTAATAACCAAGAAAAAAACAGCAAGAAAAGAACTAACTAAGCAGTTGTAAACTATGCCACCTAATTACAAAGTGCCAAAAAGGATTATATATATGTATATATTGTTAGATGTTATTAGTCAATTTAAATGAGACGGATCCGCTCAAGAAGGACATCAAAACACCAGGCAAGCCTGGGTGTATGATCCACAAAAAAGAGAGGTACTATGCCGGGGGAGTAACCACGACGTGCACAGACCCAACAAACATGGCACCGTGCCGACGGAGTAACCCCAACGTGCACAACCCAACAAACATTCTATATATATATGTGTTATTATGTGTCACATTATAAACTTCTAAATTATGCATTCGATATTAGACTTAGTCCAAAATATTGACACACGATCAACGCGACGACACAAATAGCCTGGCAAGGCTCCAATGCTTTCACAACGATGATCTCCAAGTTAAACGGTACGCACTAAGACTTCCACAATACCTACGATAATTACTATGAAATAAGTGTTTTACGTGGTCGAAACGACGCGACTATCTAAATGATGCGACGGACAAACGACTTGACAAACAAACGGTTCGACAAACAAACGACACTTACTAATTTACTCGACAAATTAAGACTTACTAAACACCCTACGATCGGAGGTAAGCGCAAAGGAAAGAAAGCAAGCAAAACCAACACTTGCTTCGATTTTTCCCGGAATCGTCCTCTGAATCACTGCACGTCATAAATCGATCCAAGCGAAGGTGCGGGAAGGCGAAACCTTCGAAGATTTGGCCAAAACAGCGGTTAGGGCCAAAAATTCTAACGCTAAAAAGTTCACGAAACGGACAAAACTCACCACACACGCGTAGCTCTCTTCGAGAGCTTTTCGGATCTATGCTCCGACGAAGATTTTGTGCACCGGAACTCTGATGGTGGCCGTCGGAAGGCTCCCGAAAAAAACATCTGTTGCTCGTTATTTGGCGAATGCTGAAGCTGGTCAAAATTCATTGCAGTCGGAATGTTTAAGTCTCTCGGTTTAATAGTTAAAACCAACGGCGAGGTCACACCGATTCGAATGAAACTTACGCCCTAGGTAAAAGTCGGTGCTATGAATTCAACGGCGAGGTCAAAACCAAAATCCGACGCGACGTTCTTGAGATATTAATTTCTTAAATTTTACAGCGTACATTAAATATACGAAACTTTGAAAATTCACCGATACTCCAATATTGCTCGGATCGCGACAAAATTTGACGAGCAAATTCAAAATTAATCGATTTAATTTCGTATCGCTGAGAATTCTAAGATTTGGTCGGCTCGACCCAACAGACGCGAAAACGCACTAATGACGACTCGTCGTCAACTCCGCGTTAACGTAACGCTCTTACGTCACTATGACATCACCAAAAAAATTAAAATAATTGACGGAAAATCAGGGGCGTTACACTCAGGGAAGAGCTAGCTATCAGATTCGAGATGTAGGATCTTGGAGAGCTCCATCATTTCCTTGGTCTTTAAGTGGAGAGGAAAAAGAGTATTATGCACATTTCCCCAAAAGGCTATATGGATCAAATCGTGAAGCGATTCGGCACATGGGAGGGAAAGAACAACTCTACTCTACTAGAGGTCAGTCTAAAACTTTGGTGTGATACGGGAAGAGTTTTTCCAGATCCCTTGGGTTTTCGGGCTCTGGATGGGAGCCTGATATATTCTACAATTATAAGACCGTATATTGCTTATATTGTGGGCTGAGTAAGTCGATATATGCAAGAGTTGTAGAAACCTCATCTAGAGGCATCAAAGAGTATCTTAAAATATGTGAAGTCCACCTCATATTTGGGTCTCTTTTACACGAGCTTTAATCTACACAGTTACACAGATGCTGATTATGGGGGGGGGGGGGGAGATACAGACGATCACAAGTCGGTGTCTGGTTACGTCTTCATGTGTGAATCGACAACTATCTCGTGGTATATCAAGAAGTAGGATTTTATGTTCGTCTCCACCACTAAAGCGGAATACAAGGCGTCTGTCTTGGCAGCTCAGGAAGCCATCTGGCTGAGGATATTGGTGGAGGACATCCATGAGGAGGTGTGAGATCCTACTCTGCTATGCGGTGACAATGAGAGTGCTCTCAAACTGGTTACAAATCTAATTTGTCATGCGAGAACAATGTACATCGAGATTGAGCACCACTTCGCCCATGAGAGAGTGTTATAGGGATCTCTTATGGTGGAATACGTGTAGAGCCAGGACAATGTCGTCGACATCTTCACAAAGCCGTTGTTGAAGAGACCGTTTATGTGGTTATGGGGACTTCTTGGGCTGACTTCCAATTCCAACTTCAAGGGGGAGTGTTGAAATTATTGAAGTACGAAGTGGGCAGTCAGGATGGTGCAAACCACACATGCCACCGAGACCGTGCGCGACTTGTGCCGATATGATTGGCGAATATCTAGGTTCTTGGCTATGGATGTTCTCATGGTCTGACTTTGCTGGATTCCTGGAGTGTTAACCGTGCAGTTAGCTTTTGCTAACCACAGAATGTGCAGTCTGGTATGGGAGACTGCGGAGACTTGCAAACCGCCGCTTGTCTTAACTGCCCACGGTCTAGTGTTGCAATCCGTATGATTGGGAAGACTCGTGCTGCTAGTTCTCACGTCACTGGCGGTTACTCTATCCCCCTAGGCGGTGACGGTATCTGCTTCCCGACCTATAAATATGGGTGTTGGTCTCGTCATAAATAATAGAAATTTTAAGAACTGAAGCTCGGGTTAAACTCGGCGGCTAAGATTTTTTAACTGCGTGGCTAAGTGTAGTAACCAGATTTATTGTCGTGTTTGCAGATTGTGCGGCTAGCACTTGGCAGCCAGGAAACTGGTTTTGAAGGCAGTGTGGATAGCTGGTAGCAGCCAGTGGCGGTTAGCAACAAGTTGTGGATGAGCGAATAGACGGTCTTCTTTCTTGAAAGTTTCCCATCTTGGATAACACAGTTAGCTTTCGGCGAACTGAGTTGCAGTTTGAATAAAGTTGTTCGCTCAACTCGTGGTTAGGTGACCTTAGTGGTTAGGCGACCGGGAGTTGCGGTAAGACTGCAGCTTAGTTTCAATTCAACTGTTCGTGATGACTTCAATGGTTTGACGACTTCGCGGTTAGGCGACCTCGCGGTTAGGTGACCAGAAGTTGCATACAAGGTTGATTTCTTCATCCGACAATAAGCAGCAATTCGCGCGGCTCAGGGTGTGGTCTAGCAGTTTGCGCGGCTCAGGGTGCGGTATGGCATTCGGCAGACTTGGCGGTCAGCCTTGGCGGATTGACGACTTGGGCGTTTACAGAGTTCTGTCCCCCGATTTTACTCTTGTTGTTTTGTTATTTTCATCGGGTGCATTGTGAAATCATGTCTCGCAATTATGGCTCGCATTGTAAAAAAAATTGATAATTTAATTATGGCTCTTGTGTTTCTATCTGCTTCTTCTGATTTATTTGTCTTGGTTGGTTGAGTGTTCCTACGACCTACCAGGTTCCACATTTTTTTATAGGAATGTTGGTCAGGAAATAAGAGAGAGTAGGGCATTGCAAAGTTGAGAGCAGACGTGATCACTGGGACGATTCAGTGACATTTGGAGGTTTGTTACATTTAAACCTAATCATAATCTGTTAAGTTGGGTTTCTCTGTTAAGTTGGGTTTTAAGATTTTAGGATTCCCAGGACAACGTATATCTAACCCCAACGCACATTGTTTTCTCAAAAATACATGGATTGATTGCTGCAAAATGTTCAAAAAAAACGCAGTCTTAAGCAGTCCTGCACAAAAAGACTGTCGGGCTGGTCCGGGACCGGTCTTTTGGCCGAGCGGTCCCAGACCGATCCCGCTCAAACCAGTCCCAGTTCGGGACCGGTTTTCCTCCTCTGGAGGAGGACCGACTGGAACCGGAGGACCGGTCCTAACCGGTCCCGGACCAGTCCCAGACCGGTATTTTTTACAGGTCTTTTGTCCGGTCTTTTACTAAAATGATTAAGAATGATCGGTCTCTTACTAAAATTACTAAAATGACCGGTCTTTTACCAGTCTTTTGATCGGTCCCGGCCCGGGACCGTTCTTTTACCAGTCCCGGTCCAGAACCAGTCGTTTACCAGTCCCAGTCCGGGACCGGCCTTTGATGAAAAAAGGGGACCCCTGGGACCGGTCCTAACCGGGACCAGTCCCTAGCCAGTCCTAACCGGTCTGGTCCTAACCGGTCTGGTCCTAACCGGGACTAGTCCCTAGCCAGTCCTAACCGGTCCGGTCCCAACCGGACTGGTTAGGACCAGTTTTTTTGTGCACCCCTAGTCTTAAGCATCCTCATATTCATAATGGTCGATAAATAATTTTTAATTATTTTGCTTTCACATTTTGATCCTCTAGATATCGTTCATAATATCCGGTTATACAAAAATTAATGCAGGAATATCATATTTGGACGCAACAGTGGCGGATCCAAAAAATTTATAATAAGGGTGCACAATTTTTTAAAAATAAAATAACACCATAGTAATGCGTCACTGAGTTATATATATTTTAACAAGGAGGTCAGACATTAACTTCTTTCAACAAAAAATAATTTGAATGCATCCATTTTATCGGAGTTTTTCTCCCTCATCTGACCACCATTTTTGACGCATAAGTTGTCAAAATTCATTGTCTCGACGAGAGAAATCCAAATCCATTAACTTTTTTGCAAAATATTGAGGGGGGGGGGGGGGGGGGATCCCTCAGGCCCTTCTTTGGATCCGCCCCTGGAACGCAAGTATATCACTGGTAAAATGATATGTGCGATCAAATTTTGAAATATGCGCTGCCACATGGCAGCTTCGCAAGGGTCACGTCTCCAAATATGGAGAGAGGGCCCGGATCCAAAAAAATTTCTTCTTCATCCCCTACTTATAGGTATGATTTAGGATGTAAATTAGGTTTTGAAATAAACATTTATATTGGGGATGTAGCTCAAATGGTAGAGCGCTCGCTTTGCATGCGAGAGGCACAGGGTTCGATCCCCTGCATCTCCACCGTACTTCAAAAATTACTTTTATTGTTTATACACACTTTATCTTTTCATGGATTCAATTTTGCAAAGTTGGAGATATTTAATGATAAATTCATTTTGGCATGTACAAAATACTTAAATACGTAATAATTTATATGTAAATTTAAAATAAGTATAGGGCGTTTATATTGGCAGCCCGTATATCGATATTGACAGCCCAATTATAATGGCATCCAAGTAAATCGTTATTGACAGCTCAATGGCTAATGGTAGCCCAAAAAAAGAGGTTTAAAAAGTCATTTTTAGAAAAAATGTTCAACATGAAAGTTGTAGATTTTGACAAGAAATCTAATAATTTAGGCCGTTTATAATTTAGGAAAAGTCATTTTTAGGATAAATTCATTTTGGCATGTACAAAATAAGTAATAATTTATATGTAAATTTAAAATAAATATAGGGCGTTTATATTGGCAGCTCGTATATCGATATTGGTATCCCAATTATAATGACAACCAAGTAAATCGTTATTGGCAGCTCAATGGCTAATGACAGCCCCAAAAAATAGATTTTTAAAAGTCATTTTTAGGAAAAGTGTTCAACATGAAAGTTGTAGATTTCGTCAAGATCTACAACTTTCATGTTGAACATTTTTTCTAAAAATTTCATATAGTAGGCTTATTTTCAAAATGCGCAAAACCCGCATTTTGGGCTGCTATTAGCGACCATATTACGTGTGTTTTTCATTATTTTTTGGGCTGCCAATATCGATATACGGGCTGTCAATATAAACGTCCTAAATATATTAGTTTTAAGTCCTATTAAGATATTCAGATGATGAGATAATTAAAGGCTGTGTTTGTCGTTTGAGTACATACACAAAATCACTAACAAAGTATTTTAAGACTCCGTTTGGCACCACTTTTTTTGCCGTGACTTTGGACAAAAACAACATCAACATAGAATGAATGTTTGGTAAAACAGTTATTATGATTGCCACCAACAAAAAAAACACTGAGTGCATTTAAATAATTCTCTAAACAAAAACACTACAAAAACAATGATAGAACAATACTATGATTACATTTGGCAGCACTTTAAACCCTAAATCCTATGATCGAGCTTGAGGTATCTTGGTCACTAGGTAACACAGTTGAAGCCGGAAAAATCTTTACTCCCAAATATTCGGATCTAAGTGCAGCCCAAGGTTATTTGACCCGTCGATTTGGCACGTCTGGCTTAGAAGATAGAACAAGAGAGAGAAAACAACTAAAAGGATCTCAGACACTGCAGCAGGGAGGTCCCACCACGTACCCGAAAACTTAAGAAAATTTCCCCTCTGCAACAAAAGATCGTTGAGCTAGGTACGAGGAAGGCACTACACATACAAAACTTAGTCTCGAGGGGGTAGATGAAGGTAGGATTGCAAGATTTCCAAAGTGTCATTCATGATACCCCCTTGAGGTCCTATTTATAGACAAAAACAAAAGGAGGGGGGCTTCATGCTAGAAAACCCGGCCCTGCGAGCTTGTCCTCTGGGTTTTGCTGACTTCACAGATTGCTGACTAACGACTATCTTCAATCCTCAGTCGTGCCTTGCGAGGTAGTACCTGAAATTGCCTACTAGGCGAGTGTTGTAGTTGTTCGTTGTGATACGTTGTTCGGATGCTCGCCTGGATGATCAGATAATATATACTCGCCTATACTGCTGGGTGGTCGTGCGCCTGAGCGAATATGATACTCACCCGTAATAAATGATCACCGTCTCGGTTCACTATTTGACTGTTGACCTGGTCTTTAATGTTGACGCTGACTCCTGCCTCCTTGGCACATCTGGGCCCCCTTTGATGAATAACATTGTACGCAATCCCCGCTCTTTTCTAGCGATCTTGAAGCTCATAAAGAAAAATCCAACCAATTATTCGGCAAGACCTTTTTTGGTGCCTCCTGCTTCTTTTTGTTCGTGTGGTTTCTCTTTTTTGGTGCCGCCTTTGGTTGCAGCCCTTTTTTCCCTGTTGCTGGTGTGTTGACATCAAAACCGGGCAGTTTCTGCTCTTTTTGGTCATGCCTTTTGGTCGCAGCCTTTTTCCTATTGTTGGTGTGCTGACACCGAGATCGGGCGGTTTATACCTCTGTTCTCGCAGCTTTGCTTCCTACTAGTTCGCGTGATTTGCTTGCTTGACCGTGCAGCTTGTCCTTCTTCTACATGGACACTCTATCTTCTTCAGCTACTTTCTCCTCTCCTCTTGCTCTTGCTTCTCCTACAGTGTCTACTTCTGGTAATTTGGGTACTGTGTCCAAGCTTACAGGCCCAAACTATCCTGATTGAAGTGTTTCTTTTGTCTTTCTTTTAAACTCTTAGCGTAAGCACTCTCATTTGACTGATGACCCCCCGCCTATTGGCTCACCCACTTATGATGATTGGGATGCGTCTGATGCCTTGGTCCGTACTTGGTTGGCTAACAGTTTTTCTGATGAATGTCTTCCTATCATCAGGCATGATCAGACTGTCAAAGTTGTCTGGAATCATCTTGTTGCTCTCTATTCTAAGGGGGGGGGGGGTCAGACTTCGTGCATCTATACTCTATATGCGGATCTCTTTGCTCGTCCTGTTATGACACCTACTGTCACAACCCGCATTTTCCCAACAATTAAATTATATCAGAGTAAGGGAAAATACGCGTCGTGATGCCACGCCGTGCAGGATATAACTGCAGACGCTCAGGCAAGACTCCAAACTCGACATTTTAACAGGAGAACATATGTTGTTATGATTGAAATTTAGTTTAAGTTAAGAAGATAGCTGTATCCCTCAGCTTATTCGATCAACTTGTCCATGATTCAAAATATATTTATACGCTTGCGGAAGATACTTGTTTAAATTGACTCTAACATCCTACATGAGTATAAATGTCCCCGAGGAACAACTCATGTTATGCAAACCCTAGATTTATAATAAGTATAGAAAAGTCTTTACGCTAAACAGAAAGTAGTGACTTAGTTTTGAAAGAGATGACATGTATTGTTGGGTACATTGGAAAATGTGTACCTGATTTGAAGAAGCCCAACTTAGCTCAATGATATACATCAAGGTGCATTTGATGTTGTTTTAAGTTGACATGTGCAGGTGGAGAAATGTTAAAGAATGCAGAAAAATATTCTAAGTCCATGTGTCGACACCTGAAGAAACAGTGTCGACACTTCAGAATATTTGTGTCGACACTTGAAGGAAGCTGTGTCGACACAGAGAAAGATAGTCGACCACATTTGTGTCGACACTAGGAAGCAGTGTCGACTCACAGAGAAAGATAGTCGACCATATTTGTGTCGACACTGGGAAGTAGTGTCGACACACAGAGAAAGATAGTCGACCACATTTGTGTCGACACTGGGAGGCTGTGTCGACACAATGAGACAGAGTCGACACACATTGGCATAAGTCGACAATACTTGTGTCGACACCAGAAGACTAAGTCAACACATACTGAGTTCTGAATCTACAAGAACTGTGTCGACACACAGGACTTGTGTCGACACACTGCAAAGTCAAGACCAAGTTATTCTCTGAAGAAGCTGTGTCGACTTAAAGGCAAACTTGTCGACATCATCAAAGGCTGTGTCGACACCAAAGTTACTTGTGTCGACACATACAGACAGTTGGTCTCGATACTTCCTGACAGTCTGTCTCAACACATTGCTGACCAAGACTAAGGCACAGGATCTGTTTGAAGACTTGACAGCTGTGGGTTGCAGCCAGTTAACTGATGTTGTCAGACTTGTCAGAAGACAGTTATAAACCGGATCAGCCAGTTACCATTAAGAAGATCTATATATAGACAGATTCAGAGAGAAGTAAAGACATGAATGAGAAGATTGAACTTTGGCAATCAAATTGAGAAATCAAATCAAGAAGGTGTAATACACTAAAGAAGATCTTCATCAGAAGATCTAAGAAGAGTTCTAACAAGAATTCAGAAGTATCATCAAAGGTGTTGGATATAGAGGGATCCACCCATTTTGAAGAAGAAGAAGGAAGCCATCAGTGGTTTCTCAAGAAGCTGTTTGGAAATCAACTCAGCTAAGTTCAGATTCAAGAAGTTTTGAAGAAAGCTCAGATTCAGTTGATTTCATCAGCTGATCAAGAATTGTCTTGTCCTCTTCTCTCTCAACAAAGACAAGATATTAAAACTTCTTTTCTAAATTTCTGTAGGATCTGTTTTACACAGATCTGAGTTGTAAGCCTGTGATATAAAGGCTGAGTGTAGGAGAGTTGATCTCTGAGTGGTAGGGCTGTTTGCCTGAGTGTAGGAGAAGGTTCTTCTCTGAGTTGTAGGCCTTGTGGCAAGGCTGAGGTAGGGCTGTTGTGCCTGAGTTATAGGAACCTATCCAGGTTCTGAGCTGTAGGATCTGAGGATCTGAGAATAGTGGAAGTTTGGCCGAATCTAGCATACTGCTAGATAGGTGAAGGGGGAAAGTGGATGTACCCAGATCTTGGGGAACCACTATAAAACATTGTGCAATCTGTGATGATTAAATGTCTGTGAATGCTGTGCTGGATGTTTTAATTTTTGTAATTGAATTCTGCCTAAAAAATTGAACAAGCAATTAGAACCTATTCCCCCCCCTCTAGGTGTTTAGGTTGTCTTGAAAGTAAAACTATCAAGTGGTATCAGAGGGAGGTTCCTCAAAAAGGACTTAACAGTCTGAGGTATATCTGAAAGGCAGAATCAAGATTCAAGAAGATGGGTTCTGGAGAGAATCATAAGGAGCTAGGGTCTATGAAATTACCCATATGCAAGAAGGAAATCTTTGGAATTTGGAAAGAAAGAGTCAGGTTGTTTATGGAGGCATCTGACCCAAGAATATACATCACAGTTCAGGAAGGACCTTTCATTCCAATGAAGGTATCAGTTCTTGATGCTAATATTCAAACTCCAAAGAGTTATTCTGAAATGACCAAGGATGAAATCATTTTGGCAACCATGGATAAAAGAGCACAGAACATTATTTTAAGTGCCATAGATGATTCAACATTTCAGAATCTGATTCACTGCAAGACCTCCAAAGAAATGTGAGACACATTGATTTTCTACATGGAGGGATCAGAAGAAGTAAGACAGGACAGGAAATCTATGCTCAATCAGGAATATGAAAGTTTTAGACAAGGAAAATCTGATAGCATAACTGAGTGCTATAAGAAATTCTATAGAATTGTGAATGAGCTAATGTCCTATGGAAGAGTCTTCAGTACTTATGAACTGAATGACAAATTCTTGAGATCCTTAACAAAGGATTGGGACACAAAGATCTGTGCCATAAGAGAAGTGGCTAAATTGGCAGAGATCTCTCCTCCCACCGTGTTTGGAAAGCTGCTATCCTATGAAATGCAACTTTTAGTGAGGAAGGAGGAGGAAAAGAATTCAAGAGGAGAGCATAGAGAAAAGACAGTGGCATTCAATGCAGAATCCATCAGAAAGAATAGGAGGATATCACCATCCCCTCCTAAGGAAATTGCAGAAGTCAGTTCAGAAAATTCAGACAATCAGGGTTCAGAAAGCTGTGATTCAGATGCAGACTTTGCTGCATTCACAAGGCAATTCCAGAGGTTCTTGAAGAAGAAATAGTGGAAGTCTAAGCCCACTACTTCACAGCAAGTTGATGACTATTATCAGAAGAAAAAGTCATCAAGGAAAGAAAAGAGCAGATCAAAGCCCAGCAAGGCTACTACTTCAAAGATTGTCTGCTATTGTTGCAATAGACTTGGACATGTAGTGGCTGACTGTCCTGATAAGAGAAAGGAGTCTTCAGACAAGAATAAGACTCATAAAAAGGGCAAGAAGGAGAAATCCTTTGTTGCAAAGAAGGATAAGAGCCTAACAGATCAGTCAACTTCAGAGTCAGAATCTGAAGCAGAAGCATATATTGGACTATATGCTGTATCTGAAGAAGAGGAGTTTCTGCAGTTGCTAGACTCCATCTATGATCAAGAGAATCATCAGTGCATGGGACTAATGGCAGGATCAGAAGAGGACATATGCCAGAATCAGTCTGGTCCTAATAAGGTACAATGTCCTTCTATGAAATCTGTTTGTAGTACAAGTACAGAATCAGCTACATCTGCATCAAGTGATGTAGATGCATCTAAATCTGAAGGAGATGTCAATCAATTGATAGATAAGTATGGGGACTTGTTGCAGGCCCTTAAGAAAAGCAAGAACCTGGCTAAATCTCAGGCTCATGAAATTGCTGAACTAAGGGTAGCTGCAACTGAGTTAGAGAAAGTAATTGATCAAAAGTTAAATGAAATTGCCAAACTGAAGAATATAACTATTATTCAGATGGGCACAATTAATTATACCAATGATCAAGTGAAGAGTCTGGAGGCCAGACTAAGAATTGAAAAAGATTTAGTGGCTAGTTACTCTAAGCCAAAGTCTGTCTTACCCTTGATTGATGAATTTGTGAATCAAAAGGGTAAGGCAGGATTAGGATTCAAAGGTAACTCCAGGGCTGGCCAATTCAAGAGGAAAGGCAAAGCTCCTGTCAAGCCACTGAACTTTTCAGTCCCTATTAAGTTTAGAAAGGTGGAAGTGCCTTCTAACCTATATGATCATGAAAATATTCATGGTCATATTAAGTCTAATGTTCTGAAAAACAAGGGTGTAAATGCCAACAGGCCTACCTATGTTCATAAACCTAATGGTTATAAAAAATCAGTGGGTGAAGCTGCTGCAGCACCAGCAATGGGCAGAAAATTTTTTGTCAAGGATGTATCTAGAACTAGATACAATAGGTTTGAATGTTGGTGCTGTGGCAAGAGAGGCCATTTTGCACTAGACTGCTGGTATAACACAAGTGTTAGAAAGAACAATAGTCTACCTGTTGGAAGAAATAATGGTAGCTTTGTTAATGCTAACTTAAACCAAGGACCCAAGACTTGCTTGGGTTCTAAGGGTAAGTAAATCTGTGTTGCAGGTGAATCCAAGTAACCATGCCCCTATATGGTACTTGGATAGTGGTTGTTCCAGGCACATGACTGGAACAAAGGGGCTGCTGAAGGAGTATTCATCTGTCAAAGATGGACCTAAAGTGATCTTTGGTGGATCTGAAAAAGGAGTCATCAAAGGGTTTGGTAACATTTCTTCTAACCTAATTACTATCACCCAAGTGGCTTATGTAAAAGGTTTGAAATATAATCTAATAAGCATAAGCCAGCTGAGTGATTTAGGATATGACATTTCATTTGTTAAGGATGGATGTCATGTCAAAAGGTCAAGTGATCAAGAGATCATTTTGACTGGGTATAGGAAGAGAAATGTATATTGTCTTAATTTTGTATGTGAGAATAAAGCCTCTCCCATCTGTCTTGTAGTTGATGACAATGCTTCTCATTGTGTTAAGTGGCACAAGAGATTGGCTCATCTTAACTACAAGACAATTGGCCAACTCTTTATCAAAGAGTTAGTGAGGAATGGTCCTCAAGTTAAGTGTATGATGGAAGGGATATGCTCAGCTTGTCAAAAGGGCAAGAAGACAAAATCCTCCTTTCAAAGCCTTGAAAACAAGGATTCTGTGAGGTGCTTATACCTCTTGCATATGGATCTTTTTGGTCCTATGCCAGTTCATAGTCTAGGTAGGAAGGTCTACACTTTTGTGGTTGTAGATGACTATTCTAGATTTACATGGGTGTTCTTTCTGAGACAGAAATCTGAAACCCCAAGTGTCTTACTTAATTTTGTAAAGCAAATTCAGAATGAACTGAATAGTACAGTGGTCAAAATCAGAAGTGACCATGGTACTGAGTTTCAATCTGAAAGCATGACAAAGTTATGTGAAGACTTTGGGATTTTCCAAGAGTTCTCCTCACCAAGAACACCTCAGCAAAATGGAATTGCTGAAAGAAAGAATAGAACATTAATTGAAGCTGGTAGAACTCTATTGAGTGACACCTCTCTACCAGAGTATTTCTGGGCTGAGGCAGTAAACACTGCTTGTCATGTAATCAATAGGGATTTTATCACCAAGAGCCACAAAAAGACTCCCTATGAGATTATGAAAGGTAGAAAACCAAATCTATCCTACTTCAGAATCTTTGGTTGCAAATGCTATATACTTAACAATGGTAAGTCATATTTGACTAAGTTTGCTGCTAAATCCCAGGATGGGATATTTGTTGGGTACAGCACAAATAGTAAGGCCTATAGAATCTTCAACTTGACTACTTAAGTTGTTGAAGAATCTGTGCATGTTGTGTTTGATGAAACAAGATTAATCAACTGTGAGTTGTCTTGTAGATCAAATGACTCAACATGTATAAGCAAAGGAATGGACAAGCTCTCCATTGTTGAAGCTTCAAGGGAAGATGGAGTATTGGAAAATGAAGGATATTATCCAGGGGGAGTACAAGACACAATAGAAGATGAAGAAAACCAAGAGGTTCATCATAATGAAGGAGCTGGAGATGTTCAACCAGAAGGGAATCTTCCTCCAGCTACAAGACATTTAAGAGACCATCCAACTGATCAAATAATAGGTGATCCAAGACAGGGAGTACAGACTAGAAGCAAAAGTCAAAGCACAGTTCTGCATTCAAGTTTCCTGTCACAAATGGAGCCTAAGAAGTTTGAAGAAGCCATCCAAGACCAGCACTGGACTGATGTTATGCAAGAGGAGCTGAATCAATTCAAAAGGTGCAATGTCTGGGAGCTTGTTCCTAAACCAAGAGGCCACAATATATTTGGGACAAAATGGATCTACAGGAACAAGTTGGATGAGAATGGAGTAATAGTGAAAAATAAAGCAAGATTGGTTGCTAAAGGATACAGGCAGGAAGAAGGGATTAACTTTGATCAAACCTTTGCCCCAGTAGCAAGGCTGGAGGCAATCAGAATGTTCCTTGCCTATGCAGCCTATCAAGACTTCAAGGTATACCAGATGGATGTGAAGTCAGCATTTCTGAATGGTGATCTTAAAGAAGAAGTATATGTAGAGCAGCCATCAGGTTTTGTAGATCCTCTTAAACCTGATTATGTTTATAAGCTTAGAAAAGCTTTGTATGGGTTAAAGCAAGCCCCAAGGGCTTGGTATGAAATCCTGTCTACTTTCCTTATTGAGAATAAATTCTCAAGAGGAAAAATTGACAAAACTCTATTCCTTAGGGAATCCAAAGGCAAGATCATCTTAGTTCAGATCTATGTTGATGACATAATCTTTGGATCTACTGAAAACAACCTTTGTAAAAAGTTTGCCAAACTTATGCAAGGGAAGTTTGAGATGAGTAGTATGGGGGAACTGAAGTTCTTCTTGGGACTCCAAGTAAGACAGACTGATGATGGCTTGTCCATATCCCAATCAAAGTTTACTAAAGAATTAATCAAGAAGTATAGTATGGAGTCATCCTCCATCATGAGAACTCCTATGGGGACAAGTATGCCTATATGCAAAGATGATGCAGGTAAACCTGTTGATGAGACTTTGTATAGAGGAATAGTTGGTTCTCTACTATATCTCACAGCTAGTAGACCAGATATTATGTATGCTACATGTGTCTGTGCTAGGTACCAAGCCTGCCCTAAAGAGTCTCATTATACTGCAGTCAAAAGGATTCTGAGATATCTTAAGGGCACACCTAATCTAGGTCTTTGGTACCCTAGGAATAGAGATTTTCTACTAACAGGTTATTCAGATGCAGATTTTGCAGGCTGTAGAGAGGATAGGAAGAGTACAACAGGTACTTGTCAATTCTTGGGAGGAAGACTGATATCTTGGAGTAGTAAGAAGCAGACCAGTGTGGCTATATCTACAGCTGAGTCAGAATATGTTGTTGCTGGCAGCTGCTGTGCACAACTATTGTGGATACAGCATCAGCTTAAAGATTATGGTATTCAAGTAAGTAAACACCTCTTTTGTGTGATTCTAAGAGTGCAATTTCTATTGCTAATAATCCTGTCTCTCATAGTAGAACTAAGCATATAGAAAATTAAATACCATTTTCTTAGAGATCATGTAGAAAGAGAAGACATCACATTGGAATTTGTTAAAACAGATTATCAAATAGCAGATGTATTCACTAAGCCTCTAGATGAAACAAAATTCAATAAATTTAAAATTGAATTAGGCATGCTGACCATTGATTAGATTATCAATAAACTTACAAATAACATATTAGATTATCAAATGGTCTTAAGTGGTGTAGACAAAAACAGAAATTGGCTAAGTAAAATAGTGTCGACACACTCAGTGATAATGTGTCGACTCAGTGAAGTAATGTCGACAAGTCAGAAATTTTGTGTCGACACAAAAAAAATGTGTCGACACTTAAGAATTAAATTGTCGACTTATCCAGGAAGGTAGTGTCGACTTCACCAGACTAGTGATGTCGACACTTACAAATTTTGTGTCGACACTTATCCTAAGAGTCGACACAGATTTTCTGATACTCTACTATATCTCTCAGGTGTCGACATATCCACATTTGGTGTCGACACATAGTAGACAAATTTGTTGTCGAGACAATAGAAGTTTGTGTCGACACATTCCATCTGTGTCGACACATATAGACTGTTTTTGCCCGCCTTTTGATCTTCTTTCAATAGAAGGTATAAATAGGTCAAGAACTTAATCAGTCGACACGCTTACAAGGTTTTCGAGACTGAAACCCTATGTCAACTTTCTCTCTCTCTCTCTTCTCTCAAGCTTTCTCACCTGAACAATGGCGCCGAGGATTGAAGACAACGTCAATGAAGGTTATGAGTTAGTAAGGAATGCCTTTGCCGAAGCCCCAGCAGATGTTCAACGAGTTATCTCTCTCATTTCTGAATCCGGATTAGAGTTTCTAGTTTCTGAACCTTCCAAGATATGGAAGAAGGAGGTGCATGAATTCTTTATCTCTGCATCAATAGGTTCAGATGTTCTCAAGATAAAGTCCACTGTGCATGGGTCGACAGTGAAGATTACCCCAAGAAGTCTAAGGAAGATTCTACACTTACCAATAATTGAGAATAAAGAAGAAGTCCCTGCTTCTAAGTTAAGGGAGGCTATCCAATGGTGCGGATTGGATCCCACTCTGAAGATTGGAGCTGCTTTCAACAGAAAAGGAATGAATCAGCAAGGGAAATTTCTGTCTGAAGTAGTTGGCAAGGTGATTCTGTGCAAACCAGGGGGACATGATAGGATTTCAGCCTATATGTTCAGCCTCATGACCAGAATTGTGTTTACAATTCCAACTGATTGGTCAGCTGTAATCTTTGAAAAGATCAAGGAAGGAATAAAGAAGCCAAATCTGGCTAGGATTATGAGTTTATATCTGAATGGAGTGATCCCTGAGGTAATGCAACACCTGCCAGGAACAAAGATCAATCACATGAGAAAAATGGACATGAGATTATTTTCTAGGTGGGATAGGGTGCTGTCTAAGGATGTGCCTGATGAGAGCAGGCAGGACACCCCGGTGAAATCCCCTTCTCATGCTCAAGATACTGAGCAGCTTCAAGAAGAACAAGAGAGGAAGAAGGATGAAGATCACCCTGTGTCTACTCCAGCCCAACAAGACACTATACCTGCACAGATGCAGGGGGAGCAAGCTCATTCACCTGCCCAGATTGTATCTACTCCTGACCAGGTACAGTTGCAGGGGGAGCTGGTGTATTTCCTTACTAAAGACATTTCTAATATTTCTATTACTGCACAGGTGCAGGGGGAGCAAGTATACTCACCTGCCCAGGTCATTACCAATACTGACCAAGTACAGGGGGAGAAGATGTCTGCCCCAGTGCAAGAGGCAGTCCAAACTGATATCTCCAAAGATCTGAATATAGAAGATCTAATTGATACATCTTATGCTCGAGCTCAGAAGGAATATACTCTAGATGAGTTATTCCCTAATGTTGATATGGCTACTGATAGAGTAGAAGAGGGGCAAGAGATTGAAAAGGCCCTTGACATGGAGATAGAAATTGAGAAGGAGCAAATGATTGAGGGGGAGTCTGTGCATGTTGAGGCTGAACAACATGACACTGAGACAAATATTCCTCCTCCTCCTCAAGAAAGAGTTCAAGTTGATAGTACATCTGAATCTGAGACTGAAGAAGCCAGAATGGCTAAGAAGAGAAAACTTGTAGTCTTCAAGAGAAGGAGCAAAGGTTATAAGCAGGCTCTACAGACTACAACTCAACCATCTCATTCTGAATTTAATTATAACAAGTTTATGGTTGATTTGCAAGTTAAGTTAGATGACCATAGAGTGGCAGTTGAAAAATATGTTGATGAGAGCAATAAGGCCCTTCAATTTGACTTGGCTCAGGATATAAAGTCAATTCGATTTGAAGTCAATATGCATAAGAAGGAGATGACAGATTGCTTCCATAAGGGAGGTAATGTTGTGGTGTATTTGGCAAAACAACAGCAGTCCATCATCCCTAAAGTGGATGATATTACTTTAAAGCAAAGCTATATTTTGGAGAACCAGCTAAGGATGAATGACAATTTAACTGAATCTCATCATGAGATTATTGCTGAATTGAAAAAGAATACTCCAGGCCTGCCTGCAGCTAGAGCAAAGGAGATGGAAGAATTTGATAAGACATTGCAAGCTGCTATTGAATCTGTTAAAACTGCTATCACTGCCTCTCAAAAGGACATATCTGACAAGCTTCAAAAGTTAAAACCATTTTTTAAAGAGGGTGTGAATTATCTGGATGGACAGATTAGATTTCAGAAGGAAGATCTAAGAGATCATATTACCAGAGAAGCCATAAAGGGGGAGAGGTTGTTAGTTCATGCAGGCTCAGAGCACACCAAATGGGTGACCAATAGTATTCGAGCCACATTGGGATATCCACCTTTGTGTGATGATGCTATGGTGGCTGAGTCAGGAATACAAATAGGTCTACTTGAAGGCAATCAACCTGAGGTTGCCCAAGTCATTTACCCTCCTCCAGATTTTGATATGATTGATCAGCAAGTTCAAGAAATGTATAGTCCTCCAAAGGAGGTTAACAGGGTTGTTATTGAGAAAGTGGATAAGCCTGAGGCTATTTTGAAAGAACATCAAGATGCTCTACTATCTAAGAAGAGGTTTAGAGAGCAGGCTGAACTTAAGCCAGATTTTGAGCAGTGGAGCCCTACTTCAAGAAATATTATACTCACTGCATGGAAGGCTGTGAAAGACCAAGTTCATGAAAGAGGAAAGTGGTATAATGCAATAGAATGGCAAAAGTATGAAGCTAGGCAGGAGGCAATAGTACAGTTCAGAAGAAATGCCAAGCTGGGTAGGCTGCCACCAGATGCTCAGGAGCCGAGCAAGTACTTTCCAAAGCCTTTTCATTACTTTGAAAGGCAAAGGCTCAAGGAAGAAGCAAAGAAGAAGGCTGATCAAAAAGGCAAGAAGCCAGCTGAAGATGTTGAAGCTCCTGTGAAGGCTCAAATCCAATCTGGCAAAGGGATTGTCATAAGAGAGCCTGATCAGTCTTAGTTTTAAGTTCTTTCAAATGTGTTTTGTAATGTTTTGATTAAATCATTCAATGTAAAACTCTGTAATCAAACATTATCAAGTTATAAATAATATTTTGTTTGGAATCATATAATGTTCACTCTGTGATGGATTGTTCATATTTTGTTTATATTAAGTATTTCTGTTATGTCATATATCATCATATTATACTTTTTATAAATGGTGTATATCATTGGCTATAAAGGTTATGACTTCTCCAAATAGGGGGAGATTGTTGGGTACATTGGAAAATGTGTACCTGATTTGAAGAAGCCTAACTTAGCTCAATGATATACATCAAGGTGTATTTGATGTTGTTTTAAGTTGACATGTGCAGGTGGAGAAATGTTAAAGAATGCAGAAAAATATTCTAAGTCCATGTGTCGATACCTGAAGAAACAGTGTCGACACTTCAGAATATTTGTGTCGACACTTGAAGGAAGCTGTGTCGACACAGAGAAAGATAGTCGACCACATTTGTGTCGACACTGGGAAGCAGTGTCGACTCACAGAGAAAGATAGTCGACCATATTTGTGTCGACACTGGGAAGTAGTGTCGACACACAGAGAAAGATAGTCGACCACATTTGTGTCGACACTGGGAGGCTGTGTCGACACAATGAGACAGAGTCGACACACATTGGCAGAAGTCGACAATACTTGTGTCGACACCAGAAGACTAAGTCAACACATACTGAGTTCTGAATCTACAAGAACTGTATCGACACACAGGACTTGTGTCGACACACTGCAAAGTCAAGACCAAGTTATTCTCTAAAGAAGCTGTGTCGACTTAAAGGCAAACTTGTCGACATCATCAAAGGTTGTGTCGACACCAAAGTTACTTGTGTCGACACATACAGACAGTTGGTCTCGACACTTCCTGACAGTCTGTCTCAACACATTGCTGACCAAGACTAAGGCACAGGATCTGTTTGAAGACTTGACAGCTGTGGGTTGCAGCCAGTTAACTGATGTTGTCAGACTTGTCAGAAGACAGTTATAAACCGGATCAGCCGGTTACCATTAAGAAGATCTATATATAGACAGATTCAGAGAGAAGTAAAGACATGAATGAGAAGATTGAACTTTGGCAATCAAATTGAGAAATCAAATCAAGAAGGTGTAATACACTAAAGAAGATCTTCATCAGAAGATCTAAGAAGAGTTCTAACAAGAATTCAGAAGTATCATCAAAGGTGTTGGATAGAGAGGGATACACCCATTTTGAAGAAGAAGAAGGAAGCCATCAGTGGTTTCTCAAGAAGCCGTTTGTAAATCAACTCAGCTAAGTTCATATTCAAGAAGCTTTGAAGAAAGCTCAGATTCAGTTGATTTCATCAGCTGATCAAGAATTGTCTTGTCCTCTTCTCTCTCAACAAAGGCAAGATATTAAAACTTCTTTTCTAAATTTCTGTAGGATCTGTTTTACACAGATCTGAGTTGTAAGCCTGTGATATAAAGGCTGAGTGTAGGAGAGTTGATCTCTGAGTGGTAGGGCTGTTTGCCTGAGTGTAGGAGAAGGTTCTTCTCTGAGTTGTAGGCCTTGTGGCAAGGCTGAGGTAGGGCTGTTGTGCCTGAGTTGTAGGAACCTATCCAGGTTCTGAGCTGTAGGATCTGAGGATCTGAGAATAGTGGAAGTTTGGCCGAATCTAGCATACTGCTAGATAGGTGAAGGGGGAAAGTGGATGTACCCAGCCCTTGGGGAACCACTATAAAACATTGTGCAATCTGTGATGATTAAATGTCTGTAAATGCTGTGCTGGATGTTTTAATTTTTGTAATTGAATTCTGCCTAAAAAATTGAACAAGCAATTAAAACCTATTCACCCCCCCCCCCCTCTAGGTGTTTAGGTTGTCTTGAAAGTAAAACTATCATGTATGCTTTACTAATAGTAGGGTTTTATAGGTTAAAAATATCTAACATGCAATCCTAGCAATAAATCATCCCAGAGAGCAAGTAATCTAAACCAAACATAAGAAAACCACGTCAGCTAGAAAGTGTCAAAAATCAACAATCCTGTGGGCGTCAACATTCTGACACGAACCCACAGTATAACAGTATGTCTGAACTAGAGAAAAGAAAACTGAACGACAACTAACTCGCTACGGCGAGGTGCAAAACCACAACTGACACTGTCGCTAAGAGAGTCCAAAACCAGCTCCACTAGCTGTTACGGCTCTGAACCTAAGGCATTCCAAAAAAAATAGAACGCCTCAGCAAGTAGGTACAAATGGTGGCAGAAAAATTAAGCAAAAGTAAACAAAGGTCATAAGGGGTACCAACCCAAGACCAAAAATACTGGCATAAAGTACGAAGTAAGCATCAAATAGGAAAATAACACTTACGTGAATCGTAACGTACATCACAAACACATCATATGCATAAGACAATAAGGTGACGAACATGAGTAAATCATAAGGAAGAAAATCCATAACCTTTATTAGCCACTTATGGTCACTCTACCTAAAAACACGGGCGAGATGGTCACTTAGCTGGACACACCCCTCACGAAGATTAAATCCGTTTAGCTGCGGGAGAGATTCATACACTCCACCATACACCGCAGATGCCCAAAACAACGGTAGAGTTCCAAAAGGTACTAATAAAGGAAACAAACTTACGGAGGTGGTTACACCCACTAACTCCCGAAATCAAGGAAAAACCAAAGAAACTTTTGGGTATTGTATCCACAATGTACCTGATTTGAAGAAGCCCCTGGACCAGCTAAGCTGAATTGACATTGTATTTGATCATTTGTCTTCAAGTTGTGCTTGCAGTTATTCCACGCTAAGTACACACCAATGTCAGGGTGCAGTGGGTCAATATATACGGGTCTGCGCAACGTAATCCCTCGTTGAGTAGATCAGTGTGTTGGCCTACGTGTACTCTCTCTATTGGAGTGTACTTACTTTCAAGTACAGGGCTGAGAAAGATCAAGAGCAGACAAGGAGCAAGGATGGGTCAAAGTAACTTGCAGGAAGAAAGACGAAAATCGTCTAAGTAGAAATCGTCGAGAATCACTAAGTGATTCTCGCCGATTTGACGAGCCGAATCGTCGTGAATCACTCGCTGATTCTTGCCGATTGCAGCCGGCTGTCTCAACGCCGTCTTGATTTCTGCTTAAGGCAGAATCATTGAGAATCACTAGTTGATTCTCGCCGAATCGTCGAGAACTACTTTGCATTCTCACCGATTCATCGAGAATGAATTATGATTCTCGCCGATTCTCTCCGGATGGCAAGATCTTTAGCCAGAATTCTGCCAAGTAGAATTTGGCGAGAATCATAAGTGATTCTCGCCGATTCGTCGAGAATCACCAATGATTCTCGCCGAATTTGCCTTAGGCGAATTTCTTCTGCTCGCTGGACCGGTCCAAATATTCAGGCGTTGTTTTGAATCGGACTTAGGGTTTCTACTGGTGGGGCCCACAACGGTCATATTGGATTAATCTACAGTATAAATACTATCCTACTTTGAACGAAACAAGCAGCGAAGAAAAAGAAAACACACGACCGCCGTCTTGACCAAGCAGATCGCAGATCGTCGTCCGCCGTTGTCGCCACTCGTGAAGGTGGTCGCCGCCGCTGATCGTGAATTCTTCCTGATCTCCCGGCGATAGAAGCTTAGCCAAGCAACGCGTCTCACGTGTCTATCTTGAGATCTTTTGTCTCTTGGTTTGTTGAACGGGAATACCTTCTCCTTCCGAATCGATTGAGACGATCGATCCAAGTAAGGTCGTTGGTAGACCTTGCTAGCTTTGCTACGAAGTTTGGATCTCGAAAGCATCGTCGCCGCTCTCCTTTGCAGCCGCCGATCTTGATAGTATCGCTGCCGCAAGCTTTGCCACCGCAGATCTTGAAAGAATAGCCGCCGCAATCTTTGCCGCCGCCGATCTCAGGGAGATCCTTTCCAAGTGAGAGCTAAGGTCGTGGACTCTTCGTCGTCTTCAAGAACGCGTCATCGAACGAAGAGGGACACCTAGCGCTCCAAAAGTAGTTTGTATTTTATACATTCCATTTTCACTTTTGTTGTAAAGGAACGTTGGTTCCTCATTATAAGGGTTGGGTGCAACCCGTGGTGGAGGAGTGGTGACTCCTTCGGGTGGAACGGTTCCTTCCATTAGTGTGAGGATTGGATTTCAATCCTGTTGGTGAAGTGACCGAGTCGTCCCTGGTTGGGAGATAGGTCGAAGGGGGAAAGTGGACGTACCCAAATCGGGGAACAACAATAACTGCCTGTGTTTTTCTGTGCTCTGTTTCTTTTCTTTTAATGTGCAGGTAAATTTTTAATTCCACAAAAAGACCGCGTATCACCTATCCCCTCCATAGGTGAAGATAGTTGACACTAGGTGGACTTTCAGAAACCACAACACCAACATCTCGGGACTTGGCACATCAGATTCTACATGACATTTCTAGATTAAAGACACGGTTGATCAACCTTTAGAAACGATTTACAATCCTATATAGACACTAACACGTCCAACAACGATAGACGAAACAATTTAATTCACCGATAAAACATTCTAAGGACGATTATACGCACCTAGTCAAGATCGAAATTACAGTGACCAGATTTTATAATTTTGAGTGATCTTCAAGAAGGGTTAAACATAACCATAGTTCGAAATACAACACAAAAGGCAAGAAAATTAAGGAACAAAGGCATAACGATTACCATCAAACCGGACCAGGAACAACGAAGGAAAACCACCACTTGCCTTGGTTGTACCGGAAAAGTTCTCTGTATCGCTCCGCGTCGTAGATCGGGGCAAAAGAACACGGGAGAAGTTGAGATCTAGACAAAAATAGCGGAAAAGGGGTTAGGGCCGAAAAACCCTAACAAAAAACTCAAGGAATGGGAAAGAAATTACCACGATAGCGTATCTCTCGGCGAGAGCTTTGCAGATCAACGTTCGGTTGAAGATTTCGAGCACCGGAGCTCCGTCGGCGGTCACCGGAAGATTCACAAAAAAGAACTCTCTCTCTCGCTCGCTGTTCTGGTTCGCGAGAGAAGGAATCAGAGAAGAAGAAGTTCTGTTCAAATCTAAGTCTAAGAATATATCTTTACCACTATAAAAGAAATATAAACTGATGAATTTAAAATTCAAAATGCCGTCTGATCATGATTTGATAATTTATCAGTCGTCGGATCATTATATTATTAAAAAAATAAAAACTATAGGTCTCCTAAAGCTAGAGAGAGGGGGGGGGGGGGGAGAGAGAGAGAAAAAGAGAGGAGAAAGGGAGAGAGATTAGTTTTGTAAAGTCAAAACGCACGTTTCTTTATAAAATAAAAATTATAATTGTGATTGATAATTTTTTACGGTCATTTTGAGTACTCATATGTATATGTTGCGGGCACGGCCGCTGGGCGCGGGCGAAGCCCGCCGTCGACGGGTGGGTACTATCGCGTTTGGCCGTAGGGGCGAAGCCCTCGTGTCGAGCACTCGCCGTGGAGCGCGGGCGAAGCCCGCCATCGCCGGGCGGGTACTGTGACGCGTAGCCATCGGGCTGGAGGCCCGTGCCTGTCACTCGTATATATATATATGTAAAAGTCTTATAAATTTTTTTGTCTAAATACAAGAAAACGTGTATTTATGAGTTGCTACGGAAAAAAACCGAAAATAGAGGTTTAATATGGCTTCAAATCGAAAAGTGCCTAACATAAAAGTTGTAGATCGCATCGAGGCGAACAAAGTTCTTGTTGACTATTTTTTTGTTCGACGCAGTTCTGACCCTCAAAATGTTGTCCGAACACAGACGGTACAGAACCACTCGAGAGGAAACAGACCTACTCGAGAGGGAGAGGTTGGCTCTCGAGAAAAACATTGGTTCTCGAGAAAAAAAACTATTGATCTCGAGAGGAACATCATATCTCGAGATGGAGATGCTACGGCTCTCGAGAGAAACATTGGATCTCGAGATAAAAGGCTTAGGACTCGAGAAAATCAATCAAACGAATTACCTATGAGCAGTTTCAGGAGAATCAAAATTAGAGGTATAAGATGTCTCCAAATCGAAAAGTGCCCGACATGAAAATTGTAGATCTCGTCGAAAAAAACAAATTTTATGTTGAACATTTTTACATACGGTGTTGTTTTGACCATCAAACAAGCGCCCCAACACAGACTATAAAAGACTACTCGAGAGGAAAGGGGGCTACTCGAGAAAGAGAGCAAAGTTCTCAAGAGAAACTTATAGTTCTCGAGAACAAAATAGTAGACCTCGAGAGAATTAAGTATTTTTCGAGAATAAGACCATAATTCTCGAGAATAAACAGTAGTTCTCGAGTAGAACAAGGGTTCTCGGGTAGAAATCAATAATGCAGCTTATTTACGAGCAGTTTTGGTAAAATCGAAAATAAGAGCCTAAGAAGGCTTCAAATTAAAAAGTAGTCAACATAAAAGTTGCAGATATCGTCAGAGCAAACAAATTTTATGTTTACTATTTTTTTTATACAGCGCCATTTTAACCCTCAAAACTGCGCCTGAACGCAGGCCGAAACGGACCTCTCGAGTGCAGCATAGGACTTCTCGAGAACAGCATAGGACATCTCGAGAACTATGACGACTTCTCGAGAACTAGGATAGACTTCTCGAGAACTAGAGCAGAGATTCTCGAAAAACATTAAGTCATGACTTCTTCGAGAACAACTGGGAGTTCTCGAGAACGAAAGGGGGGATCTCGAGTACAAGCAGGACAAATTGCAGAAGTTCCGATTTGACTAATATTTTGGAATGAATCACTGACCCTACGAATTAGCAGCGTAGACAATCTTAGAATCCGACGTACCATTCTCGAGATATTAAATCACGTGCTGAGACTCCAAAAATGCTCGAACTGCGACGAAACTTGGCAAGCAAGTCCAAAAATTACTTGCTTAAATTTCAAAATGCAAAAATTTTCCCAATTACAACAAGAATTCGGCCAACTCGACCGCCCGGACACAAAAATGCCTTTACGGCATTGCGCCATAAACTCAACGTTAAAAGTAATATCACGACGTCATAAATATGATGTTTCCCTTTTAAATAAAATAATCGAAAAATCGGGGGCGTTACAGTCACTCCCCCTAAAAAGAAGTTTCGCCTCGAAACTTAACACAACTCCAAAACCAAATAAAAATGATAAAATCAAACATAACTGCAAACATAACGACATACCCGAAACTAAGAGAAGAGGTGCGGATGAGATTCTCTCATTGCTGATTCCAATTCCCACGTCGCGCTCTCGACGTCTTTATTTCTCCAAAGAACCTTGACCAAGGGGATGGTCTTTCTTCGCAACACACGCTCTTGAGAATCTAGAATATGAATAGGTTCTTCCACATACGTAAGGTTGGGCTGAATCTGGGGCATCGAGTCGAGGACATGACGATCATTACGAACACACTTCCGCAACTGGCTCACATGGAACACATCATGGACACCAGGGAAAGTCACAGGCAAATCCAACCTATAAGCTGACACTCTGATGCGTTCAAGAATCTGGAAAGGTCCCATGTACTGGGGGTCTAACTTGTGGTTCCTTCCAAACCTTTTAACGCCAGACATCGGAGAAACCTTCAGAAAAACCAAGTCTCCAACGGTAAAATCCAGATCAACCCTTCGTTGATTGGCATACTTCTCATGGCGCTCTTGAGCCACACGGAGCTTTCTCGAATATGAGTCACGACACAATTCATATCCTCAAGGGCTTCCAGACCTAGCAATGGTCTCTCACCAACCTCAGCCCAAAATAACGGAGTCTTACAATGCCTCCCATACATGGCCTCAAACGGGGCCATCTGCAGACTCTCTTGATAACTATTATTGTAAGCAAATTCCATGAGTCCGAGACGTTCATCCCAAGCACCACCATGATCCAAAATATAAAACCTGATCATATCCTCCATGATCTGATTAACTCGCTCTGTTTGACCATTCGTCTGCGGATGATAGGCGGTGGAATACCTTAAATCGGTACCCAACCCATCTTGTAAACTCTTCCAAAAACGAGACGTAAATCTGGAGTATCGATCTGATACGATGCTGACAGGTACTCCATGTAATCTGATGATCTCTTCAAGATACATCTCAGCTATCTTCTTTATGGAATACCCAATCTTAAAGGGCACAAAGTGAGCACACTTTGTCAATCTATCGACTATTACCCAAACAGAGTCGTGCCCACTAGGAGATTTTGGTAGACCGGTGATGAAATCCATCAAAATACTCTCCAACTTCTACCGTGGAATAGCGAGCGGTGTCATTTTACCACCATGCCTTCTATGAAAAGCCTTAACACGTTGGCATGTATAACATTCTGACACAAACCTTGCTATATCATTCTTCATTCCTAATCACCAAACAATTTGCTTTAGATTTTTATACATTTTGGTGGAACCAGGATGGTAGGAAACACTAGAACCATGAGCTTCATTACAAATCTTAGCCTGAATATCACCAAAAGCGGGAATACAAACTCTACCCCGATATTTCAGAGTATCTAACTTGTCTAAAGAAAAATCAGGTAGATCTCCCTTCAATTCTATTACAAAGGTGTAGTAGATCAAGATCGTCTTTTTGATGAAGCCTCGTGAGTGAAATCCATGAAGGCTCTTCTACTTCCAACCTACTAGGCAGACCATCATTCCCAACAGCAATATACATTAAGCAAAATTCATCCACCAAGCAATCCACAGAGAGGTTAAAGATCTTAGTTGCCTTCCTACTCAAGGCATCGACTATAACATCAGCTTGCTTGGGTAATACACAATCTCAACATCATAGTCAGCTACGTATTCCAATCATCGACGCTAGCGCGAGCTCAATTCTTTCTGAGTGAAGACGTACTTCAACCTCTTATAATCCGTATAAATCTTATATTGCGTGTCATACAATAGGTATCTCCACAAATTCCGGGCATGTATCACTGTCGCAAATTCCAGATCATGCCTAGGGTAATTCCTTTCATGATCTTCAACTGTCTAGACCCATACATAATCACTTTTCCTTCTTACGTCAGCATGCAACCAATTCCTACATGTGATGCGTCCACATAAACACCATAGTCTATACCTTCCATAGGCAAAGTCAACACTAGAGCAGTGCACAACTCTTCTTTAATTCCTTAAAAGCTTCCTCTCACTCAACACCCCAAACAAAAACTGCGTTCATCTGCGTAAGTTTAGTCAGTGGCGCAGACAACGTAGAGGAAACCTCCACAAACCTCCTATAATAGCCCTCCAACCGTAGGAAGCTATCAATCACCTTGGGTGTGGCAGGCCTAGCCCAATCCACAACAACAGCTATCTTCTCTTGGTCAATCTAAAATTCTGGCTTTATTAACCACATGACCCAAGAAAGAAACTCGAGGCAACCAACACTCACACCTGCTCAACCTAGCAAACAACTTGAGGTCCTTCAAAGCAGACAACACTAAAGACAATGATGGGCATGCTCCACAGCATTACAAGAATACACCAAAATGTCGTTTATAAATACAATCACAAAATGGTTCCGATCTAGGATGAACTCTACGCCCCTCACAGGGGGAAGACCAGGAAGATTAGCTAGGAAAACATCTGAACACTCACTCACCATAGGAATCTCCTCTAAACGCAGCAAACGAACCTTGGTTTCTAAAACTAAAACCAGACAAGCAAAACATCAGAATCTAAAAGCTTCTGAACACATACCACAGAAATAACTAGAGAAGCCTGACGCGGATAACCAAAAACACTCATGGCTTGACCGTCGTCCATCTTGAAGTCCAAGCGCTTAACCTTGCACTGGATAACAGAGTCATGCCTAGACAACCAGTACATGCCCAAGATCACATCAAAATCTTCCAAGTCTATCACCTTTAAATTAGCAATCACTAGAAAATCATCTAACAGAATTGGACATCTCTGACTACCTTGGTCTGATACCACAGAATCACTAGAAGGAACTTGTCACAAAACCTATCACCAACCCGAACGAGGGTCAAACCATGAAGCTCTACAAAAGCCCTAGCCACGAATGGGTGGATAGAGACAGAATCAAAAAGAACATGCGCCCAACGGTTATTTACCTTAATCTACTAATAAAATTGCATACCTAACTTATTCAAACAACAACAAAACCAGGATTGAACTAAAAACTAGTTAGAACCTAACCTGAGATCACTTGGGTTGAAGACTGAGTTTCTTCTTCGGTCATCGCGATCAGTTTACTTTTTCTTTTGTCCTGATTTGGAGGCGGCGGCAGAGCCTGGGGGGGGGAAGGCTGTAGTGGGGACTGAGCCTGGGTACACAAAGACTTCTGGTGTCCCTTCTGCCCGCACTGGAAACAAGTCCTTTCTTTCATCCAGCAACGACTCACATCATGTCCCTTATTTGAACAGAACGTGCACACCAGATATCCTTTAGGTGCTCCTTGTATGGCGAGCACCCGTTGCTTCTTCTGAGTGGCACTTCTCTTGAAACACCTTTCGTAAGGATGGTCGGATCGATCACAAAAGCTACAAATTTCACCACCTTTCTTTTTCAAAGAAGGGCCGGATGCCCCAGAGCTTCCATCCACAACACCTTTCCTCTTCTCTTTCCACGGTATCATACCACAATCCTTGGCATATCCAAAGGTCTCAACTTCAAGAGCAACTTCTACTATCCTCGCATTAGTCTCGGACTGGTAAGTATTGGCAAATTGTTGAATGTCATTTTTGAGACGGCCCAAGAAACCTTTAACCCTGCACTCCTCAGCAGCTCTCAACTCAGAAGCAAACTTATTAAATTTTTAATGATCTCACTCTCATACCCAATCACTATGGGGGTTTGCTCATAAGGCTGTCGTCCTAAAGTGGCAGCCAACAATGAGTGCAACTGTGCTTGCATTGCTACGATTTGACCTGTCATGGTCTTCATGCTCTGGCGTAGTTCTACAATCACCGCCTCTCCCTGCGCACCTAACGACTCACCCTCAGACTGGGGAGTTGACCTGGTCGTAATGCGCTCATGCAACATTCTAAAAAAAATACATAAACACCTCATTAAAACTCTAGCTAAACTAGGACTACACCACTTAGTTCAGACCACACTTAAAAGACACTTGCTTATGCTGCAACTTGCTCTGGGATTTTATAATGATGATATGTCCTACTTAGGATGATATTCTATCATCCTATTGACTCATGTGCCTATGATATGAATGCATGGATTCTTAATTCTTATTTAAAATCATGTGCGTACATATATCATCATGTAAATCTTTAGCTTGGCATAATGTGCTTATGTTATGTTATGATATGTATGCAGTGCTATGCATTCTTAAAAAGGTCTTAATGCATGTTATGAGCGGCGTACACATGCAATATTATGCATCCCATACTACATAATATTACATGCAATGAAAAGAAAACGTGCTAATGGGCATTCATGTGGTGAGGTTATGCATCCCATACTACATAACCCTCACATATTGCCACCTATGGTGGATCCATATACAAACACATATTATGCATCTCATACTATATAATATGCCCCGTATACTTCTAATCATGCTTATGAGTGTAGTGTTCATGCTTTAACCAAGACGTACTGATGACACATCGGTGTGTGTATGATACGACACTAAATAACTAATACTAACAAGGGAAGGTTGCCCGACCAATTGCCAAGCAACCTCCATCTAATACCAACTGTCACAACCCGCATTTTCCCAACAATTAAATTATATCAGAGTAAGGGAAAATACGCGTAGTGATGCCACGATGTGCAGGGGATAACTGTAGACGTTCAGGCAAGACTCCAAACTCGATAGTTTAAAAGGAGAACATATGTTGTTATGATTGAAATTCAGTTTAAGTTAAGAAGATAGTTGTATCCCTCGGCTTATTGGATCAACTAGTCCACAATTCAAAATATATTTATACGCTTACGGAAGATACTTGTTTAAATTGACTCCAACATCCTACATGAGTATAAATGTCCCCAAGAAACAACTCATGCTATGCAAACCCTAGATTTAAAATAAGTATAGAAAAGTTTGTACGCTAAACATAAAGTAGTGACTTAGTTTTGAAAGAGATGACATGTATCTTTACTAATAGTAGGGTTTTATAGGTTAAAATTATCTAACATGCAATCCTAGCAATAAATCATCCCAGAGAGCAAGTAATCTAAACCAAACATAAGAAAACCACGTCAGCTAGTAAGTGTCAAAAATCAACAATCTTGTGGGCGTCAACATTCTGACACGAACCCACAGTATAACAGTATTTCTGAACTAGGAAAAAGAAAACTGAACGACAACTACCTCGCTACGGCGAGGTGCAAAACCACAACTGACACTGCCGCTAAGAGAGTCCAAAACTTGCTCCATTAGCTGCTACGACTCTGAACCTAAGGCATTCCAAAAAAAAAACAGAACGCCTCAGCAAGTAGGTACAAATGATGGCAGAAAAATTAAGCAAAAGAAAACAAAGGTCATAAGGGGTACCGACCCAAGACCAAAAATACTGGCATAAAGTACGAAGTAAGCATCAAACAGGAAAAGAGCACTTACGTAAATCGTAACGTACATCGCAAACACACCATATGCACAAGGCAATAAGGTGACGAACATGAGTAAATCATAAGGAAGAAAATGCATAACCTTTATTAGCCACTTGTGGTCACTCTACCTAAAAACACGGGCGAGATGGTCACTTAGCTGGACACACCCCTCACGAAGATTAAATCCGTTTAACTGCGGGAGAGATTCATACACTCCACCATACACCGCAGATGCCCAAAACAACGGTAGAGTTCAAAAAGGTACTAATAAAGGAAACAACACCAACATCTCGGGACTTGGCACATCGGATTCTACATGACAAATCTAGATTAAAGACACGGTTAATCAACCTTTAGAAACGATTTACAATCCTATATAGACACTAACACGTCCAACAACGATATACAAAACAATTTAATTCACCGATAAAATATTCTAAGGACGATTATACGCACCTAGTCAAGATCGAAATTACCATGACCAAATTTTATAATTTTGAGTGATCTTCAAGAAGGGTTAAACATAACCATAGTTTGGAAAGACAACACAAAAGGCAAGAAAATTAAGGAACAAAGACATAACGGTTACCATCAAACCGGACAAGGAACAACGAAGGAAAACCACCACTTGCCTTGGTTGTACCGGAAAAGTTCTCCGAATCGCTCCGCGTCGTAGATCGGGGCAAAAGAACACGGGAGAAGTTGAGATCTAGACAAAAATAGCGGAAAAGGGGTTAGGGCCGAAAAACCCTAACAAAAAAAACTCAAGCAATGGGAAAGAAATTACCACGATAGCATAGCTCTCGGCGAGAGCTTTCCGAATCTATGTTCGGTTGAAGATTTCGAGCACCGGAGCTTCGTCGGCGGTCAACGGAAGAATCACGAAAAAGAACTCTCTCTCGCTCGCTGTTCTGGTACGGGAGAGAAGGAATCAGAGAAAAAGAAGTTATATTCAAACCTAAGTCTATATATATATATATATATATATATATATATATATATATATATATATATGTGTGTGTGTGTGTGTGTGTAAAAGTACTTATAAAATTTTTTATCTAAATACAAGAAAACGTGTGATTTATGAGTGGCTACGGAGAACCCGAAAATATAGATTTAATATGGCTTCAAATTGAACAGTGCCCAACATAAAAGTTGTGGATCTCGTCGAAACAAACAAATTTTATGTTGATCATTTTTTCATACAACACCGTTTTGACCCTCAAAACGGTGTCCGAACACGGACGGTACAGAATCACTCGAGAGGAAACAGACCTACTCGAGAGGGAGAGGTTGGCTCTCGAGAAAAACATTGGTTCTCGAGAAAAAAAGCTATGGATTTTGAGAGGAACATCATATCTCGAGATGGAGAGGCTACGGCTCTCGAGATAAACATTGGATCTTGAGATAAAAGGCTTAGGACTCGAGAAAATAAATCAAACGGGTTACCTATGAGCAGTTTCGGGAGAATCAAAATTATAGGTCTAAGATGGCTCCGAATCGAAAAGTTCCCAACATAACAATTGTAGATCTCGTCGAAACGAACAAATTTCATGTTGACTGTTTTTCCATACAGTGCCATTTTGACCATCAAAAATGCGCCCCAACACAGACTATACAGGACTACTCGAGAGGAAAGGGGGATACTCGAGAAAGAGAGCAAAGTTCTCGAGAGAAACTTATAGTTCTCGAAAACAAAACAGTAGGACTCGAGAGAATTAAGTATTTCTCGAGAATAAGACCATAATTCTTGATAATAAACAGTAGTTCTCGAGTAGAACAAGGGTTCTCGGGTAGAAATCAATAATGCAGCTTATTTACGAGCAGTTTTGGAAAAATCGAAAATAAGAGTCTAAGATGGCTTCAAATAAAAAATTGATCAACATGAAAGTTGTAGATATCGTCAAGGCGAACAAATTTCTTGTTTACCATTTATTTATACGACATCATTTTGTACCTCAAAACGGCGCCCGAACGCAGGTCGAAACGGACCTCTCGAGTGCAGGATAGGACTTCTCGAGAACAACATAGGACATCTCGAGAACTAGGACAGACTTCTCGAGAACTAGGATAGACTTCTCGAGAACTAGAGTAGAGCTTCTCGAAAACATTAAGTCACGACTTCTCTAGAACAACTGGGAGTTCTCGAGAACGAAAGGGGGGATCTCGAGTACAAGCAGGACAAATTGCAGAAGTTCCGATTTGACTAATATTTTGGAATGAATCGCTGACTCTATGAATTAGCAGCATAGACAAACTTAGAATCCGACGTACCATTCTCGAGATATTAAATCACGCGCTGAGACTCCAAAAATGCTCGGACTGCGACGAAACTTGACAAGCAAGTCCAAGATTACTTACTTAAATTTCAAAATGCAAAAATTTTTCTAATTACAACAAGAATTCGGCCGACTCGACCGCACGGACACCAAAATGCCTTTACGACATTACGCCGTCAACTCAACGTTAAAAGTAATATCATGACGTCGTAAATATGATGTTTCCCTTTTAAATAAAATCATCAAAAAATCGGGGGCGTTACACCTACTGCTGCTTATCAGGAGATCCAGAGTCTTGGGGCTGAACTTTTTCAACAACATCCATTTTCTGCTGATCTTGCTGAGCAATAGAAATATTTTCAGGAGCTTCTTGTGGTTTGTTACTTGCTTCGTCTTCCTGACTCCTATGACATGATTCGTTAACAGATTCTCGGAGAGGCGGACACTCCGACTCTTGATGCTACTGCTGCCCGTATTTTTGTTGTTACTACTCTACTTCAACGTCCTTTGCTTCCCCCTCCCTCTCCTGATATTGTTGATCATCTTGCTTGACATGATAATTATAGTGGTCGGGGTTGTCGTACTGGCGGTCTTGGTTATTCGAAGTTTCTTTGTTCTCATTGTGGCAAGACTGGCCACTTAATTGATCGTTGTTGGGTCAAACACCCTCATCTTCGTCCTGCTTCTACTGACTCTGCCAAGAAGTCTGTTACTTCTCTTGCTACTTCTGGTGCTACTCAGTTAGCTACCACGGGTAGGTGGCTTATTGACTCCGGTACTACCAATCATATGACAGGGAATTCTCGACTTTTTTCCTCTCTTACTAAGAGTAACAAATTACCTCCAGTTCTTATTGCTGATGGTTCTCCGTCTCCGGTTCACGGGACTGGCACTGTGCATGTTACTCCTTCTCTTCAACTTCGGGACACTCTCTATGTCCCCAACTTTCCATGCAATCTTTTTTCTGTCACTACTCTTTGTAAGCAGTTGGGCTATGAAGCGATCTTTACTGCTTCTACTTGTGCTTTTCAGGTTCCTCAATCCAAGGAGATGGTAGTTATTGGGACTAAGAGCGACAGCTTGTTCTATTTTAATACTTCTTCTGCCTTTTCTGCCTCCTCACTGTTGCTTCAGTGGCATCTTCGGCTTGGTCATCCTCCTCCTTGGATCCTTTACCAGCTTCTGCCTGATTTACCTCTGGGAGATTCTACTCTTCATTGTGAAGTTTATCAGTTTGGAAAACATCATCGTTCTACTTTTCCTGCAAGTAATGGACGTAGTTCTTCTCGTCCGTTTGATATTGTTCATTGAGATATATGGGGCCCTGCTTCTACTCAAACTGTTGGTAGGGGTAGCTTGTATTTTGTGATATTTATTGATGATTTTTCCCATTGTACTTGGTTATATTTACTACACGAACATTCTGAACTTTATTCTATTTTCACTATTTTTTACAATGAGATTCATACACAATTTGATACTTCTATTAGAATCCTTCGATCTGTAATGAGAAGGAGTATCTTAGTCAACAATTTACGTCATTTTGTATGGATCATGGTATTGTTCATCAAACCACTTGCCCTTATACATCGCAACAAAATGGTGTTGCTGAACGAAAGAATCGTTATCTTCTAGATGTGGCTCAGAGTCTTCTTGTTCATATGCATATTCCCAAGTCTTATTGGGGGCATGCGGTTCTTCTCTCTTATTTTCTTATTAACCGTGTTACGTCATCGGTTATCGGTGGGAAGACTCCCTTTTCTATCCTGCATCCTGATGCAAACCCTTTTCCTTTGTCTCCTCATGTCTTTGGTTGCATTATATTTGTCCATTCTCCTTCTTTTGGTCGTGATAAACTGTCACCACGCTCGATTAAATGTATCTTTCTGGGCTATTGTCCGACTCAGAAAGGATACGGGTGTTATGATCCTGTTCTCCGCTGGCAGTATGTTTCTGCTGATGTCACTTTCTTTGAGAATGTTCCATTCTTTTCCCCTTTCTCTATTCTTCCTTCTTCTGATGATTCAACTCCTTTTCCTCTTATTTCTGCACCTTATCCTGAGCCTACTATTTCTTCTAAATCTTATGACTCTCCTGCTCTTCCTGATTCCTCTATTGAGTGACTGCCTATGGTTCCTAGTTTGCTTGCCTCTCCCTCGGATGGACCTATGCAAGTAGACATGACTGATCTTGATCTTCCAATTGCTCTCAGGAAAGGTGTTCGTTCGTGGACTCAACATCCTCTTGCTGGTGTGGTCTCTTACACCAGACTGTCTCCTCGAGCGCAGAGTTTTCTTTTGCCCTCTTGGCCAATGTTCTTCCTGCGTCTTATCATGATGCTCTGCTTATTCCACATTGGAAAGCTGTTATGGATGAGGAGATGAAAACTCTAACTAAACGGGGTACTTGGTCTCTTGTTCCCACAACTCCTAGTGTTGATGTGGTTGGCTGTCATTGGGTATTTGTTATCAAGTATCTTCCTGATGGTACAGTTGATCGTTACAAAGCCCGTCTTGTGGCCAAAGGCTTTACACAAACTTATGGTGTGGATTTATTTGATATGTTCTCTCCCGTTACCCGGAATACTACGATCCGCATTCTCTTTTCTGTGGCAGTGAGCCGAGATTGGGAAATGTCTCAGTTGGATGTCAAGAATGCCTTTCTTTATGGGGATTTACACGAGACAGTTTATATGGAGCAACCTCCTGGGTATGTTGCTCAGGGGGAGTCTCAGGTGTGTAAGTTGAAGAAAGCCATCTATGGTCTTAAGCAGAGTCCAAGGGCCTGGTTTGAAAATTTTAACGAGGTTATTTCTGTTGTTGGATTTGTTCGAAGCGCTGCAGATCACTCTTTATTTATTCGGAAGACCTCGTCTGGGCTGGTAATTCTTGCGGTGTATGTGGATGATATCCTTCTTACTGGGGATGATAGGAAATTAATTTATATGGCAAAGCTACATTTACTCCAACATTTTGTTACAAAGGATATGGGGTCTCCTAAGTACTTTATGGGGATTGAGATATATCAGAAACCTTGTTCTATCGTTCTCTCACAGAGGAAGTATGCTTTGAATCTTTTACAAGAGATAGGTCTTATTGGAGCTAAACCTGCTCGGTCTCCTATGGCTGTTGGAGATGACAAATGCTGGAGTGAGTCCTCTCCTCTCCTTGAGGATATCACAAGGTACATACGTCTTGTTGGTAAACTCATCTATCTGATTGTTACAAGACCAGACATTTGCTATGCAATTTGGAAAGTAAGTCAGTTTATGCAAGCTCTTAGGGAGTGTCATATATAGTCAGCTCTAAAGATTCTCGAGTATGTGAAGGGTGCACTAGGGAAAGGGCTCTTATTCCTGAAAAGGGGACATTTAAAAGTAGAGGCTTATTTTGACGCAAGCTATACAGATGACAAGGGCGACAGGAAGTCAACATCTGGTTTTTTCGCCATCGTTGGAGGAAATCTAGTCAGTTGGAAGAGCAAGAAGCAGGTTGTAGTTATCAGATCGAGTGCTGAAGCAGAGTATAGAAGCATGGCTCTGACTGCTTGTGAGCTGAAGTGGTTTTGGACTCTCTTACTAGATCTGGGAGAGTTTTATGATCACCCTCTACCGATGTTCTATGACATTAAAGCAGTTATATACATTTCGAAGAATTCGGTCTTTCATGAGAGAACGAAGCATATCGAGGTTGATTGCCACTTTATTGGAGAACAGGTTCTGAGGAATAAGATATGTACTCCGTTCGTTACTTCTGATAAAGAGCTGGTGGATTTCTTCACGAAACCGGTTACTTCATTTACAAGAAGTTTGTAGCAAGCTGGGCATGGTTGGCATATATGCTCCAGCTTGACGGGGAGTGTTGGAACTCAGTTCGGACGGTTAGCCGTTCTAATCTCAGCGGTCTGTCTCGTCGACCTTATAGCGGTTTGGCACAGCAGGCTGTTGAGTTGGTTGTCTAGAGGACTAGTTTGAGATCGTTGTTATTCCTTGGTTGATTAGTTGCAGTGGTCTGGTGAAACTGTAGCAACATATGAGAAGCCGCAGCAGTGATCTGCCAGAGGTTGCAGTTATGGTTCAAGTGTTAGTCGCAGCGGTCTTGTGAAGTCGCAGCGATCTGATTGTAGCTGCTTTTGTGCGTGATGGTTTGCCGCAACTGCGATCAGGTGATATCCTACAGTTTGTAGTCAGGAGGATTGCAGAAGCTTTGGCTTGATGGGTTGTAACACCCCCATCCGTTGTATGACATATAACAGAAGGTCTAGCTGGAACCCGACGCCATATACCACGGACAGTCGGAAGGGTTATAGAATAATACCAAAAACTCAACTACTCGCCCTAACATAGAGCATTCTAGCGGAAGCTTTTAAACAGTTTAAGAGAACCCAAAATTTGCGCAATAACGACATGAATGTCCACTATACACCACGGGAATGAAAAACAACAAATACACAAAGGAGTATTTGGTCTTATGGCCTTACAAATGTTCACTTGATAACATAATATTTTACATACATTGGTTCACAGGCCGGCCACACATGACAAAAGTAAAACAACAGTTCGCTTTGGCCTTCGAGGGTCAGCTCAGCAACTTAGGCTTCAACCCACTATTTGGCGCTTGGTTCCGCAGCACCTACAAGCAACATTCCACCGCACGGTGACAAACAAAGCAACGGTCAGCTAAGGATGATCAAATTTTAACGACCCCTCTCCTTACTCGGGATGGCAGTGCTTCTTCCCTGCATTTAATTAGCCCAGCTAATTAATTAAGTGCATAAGTATAATTCGTCATAGGTGTAGGCTCGCTCGGCCAAACACCCCGTGCACTCAGGGCACATTCTCGATGAATCCGGTCAATTCCGTGGCTTCACCACCATCCTCGTTACGGTAAACATTGTGAGCAATTTTGAGTCTTTCCGCCCGCAGTTCAAGACTCCCGACCATGCCAACGGCCAGTTCCACTTTAGGGCCTCTAGCACCGAACCACAAAGCCTAGGTCCATTTCCACCCGCCCGTTGCTCACTCCGCCTAGTCACTTTAAGACGTACGCGCGGGACAAGCTTCACCCAGATCCTAATTCTTTACCAAACATCACATAACCCAGTTATGTTCAAGGCTGGCTCCCCGGCCGCCAAGTTAGCAGAATTACGTTTCCGCCCAGTTTTTTGGGTGCGCCTTGGAGTTAATCCCCAAGGATCCCTACTGCAATCTACCGCGTAGAAACCCAAAAACAATCAAAGGCACGGAGTCTTCTCCGGCTACTCATGCAATGCAATATCACCGATCCAAACAAACACGTCCGGGTAGGCTTCACACACAATGCCTATGTCCGTACTACGATTCCGGACTCTAAACAAGGGGGACTTTACATATCTACCCCAAGGAACACCGCAAACTCACCGCACACTCGCGTGAGAGGGTTTTCCTATGCAAAGGAAGAAGAGCTTCATATGCTCAAGTTTAGAATTGTTACCCTTGAAGTCTGCTTTGGCGCCATGAAGAACAAGCCGGATGAAAGGCTTCGCAAGGGAATTCTCTCCACGGATCTGGTCTCGGTTCTCAATTTCGTGCTTCGATGCTCCGCCGGTGGCCGGATTACTCCCCTTCCCTCTTCCTTGCTCTCTCCTCTCTCTAACTCCTTAGAAAGAGAAAACTTAGGAGGAAATGAGTAATTAATCCTCTATTCCCGGACTTAAGAAAGCAGGAACTCATCTGGGCCGTCAGATCTTGTTTAAAGAAAACAAACGGCTCAGATTTGCCTAAAATCTCTTAATCCTGGGCCGAACACGGCTTTGCACACGGCCGTATCCCAGGCCGTGTGCCTCGATCCAGACACGATTGTCGAGTACAGAAAAGCACACGGGTTAGGACACGCCCGTGTCCCAACCTGACACGCCCGTTTTGGGTCATCGACACGCCCGTGACTAGTGGCGTGTCACAAATAACTGCCACGCAAACCGTTACAACCCTTGGTGAACATGGGTGGCCACACGCCCGTGCCGAATCCAACGCGCCCGTGTCATACAGTACACTCCCGTGCTCCGGGCCGTGTCCCAAGTCGTCACAGGACCAAACTTCCAGAGGATTACACGGCCATGTGACACGCCTGTGTTACATGCCGCATACCTGACACGCTCGTGTCCCAGGCCGTGTTCGAGCACTCAACGCTCATCGACCTCAACTCGATGACCCGAGCATGACACGGCCATGTGACACGCCCGTGTAACAGGCCGTGTTCACCCTACCAAGACTCAAACTTGGTTCGAACACCGCCCGTTTCACTTTTAAGTTTTGGGGCGTTACATGGGTAGCCGCACTGCGGTCTGGTGGCAACCCGCAGGTGCGGCCTAGCGACTTGTCTGGTGGTTTATCATAGGTTTTAGAGGTCTCATCTTGTGGCTGCATAATGTATTATTGTATTTTATGTAGTGTGTGGTTTGTGTATGTCAAACCGCATAAGCCGCCCGACTTAAATTTAGTCCCACATTATGTATTGTACTCTCTCACCTCCCCCGTTTTCTATAAATAAGGGGGCATACCTATATAATGATTACCTTTTTTGGAGCAATAAAATTTGCAGTTTATTTACCTCTTGTCCATTTTTCTCTCATTTTTAACTATTATTGCAAGTGCAGTAGGCGACTAAATGCTTCAAAACCTATTCCACTACAAATCTGCCAAGGAGATGTGGGACTACCTTGTAGTTCAGATGGAAGGAATAGAAGAAGTTACAGATGATCGCAGATCATTGCTAAATCAAGAGTACGAAGTGTTCATGCAGGGACCAAATGACACCATTACAGACAGCTTCGAGAAATTCTTCAAGATTGACAACGGTCTCAGAAAATACGGCCTCACATTCAATAATGCTGAATTGAACGACAAATTCCTTAGATCCTTGACAAAGGACTGGGATACTAAAGTGGTAGCCATTATGGAATTTGGGAAGCTGCCTGAGATTGACCCTTAGAACCTCTTTGGAAAGCTGCTCTCCTACGAGATTCAAATGAACACCAGAAAGAAGGAGGAGCAAAGCAGCAGGACTTTAAGCAGAGAGAAGTCAGTTGCCCTGAAGACGGAAGGGTCAAAAGTCTAAAGTCGTGCTACCAGTAAGAACACGTGCTCTAGACACCGCAGAAGACTTTAAGCCAAGCACATCAGGCTTTGAGCTATCTGATGGAGAGTTCTCCCTCATCTCTAAGCAGTTCAAGAAACTTCTCAGCAAGAGGAGACAAATGAAGAATCAGTCATCCTCCGCTGACTTCAAAAGATCACATCGTGATGGTGATCACTCCAAGAAAAGCTACAATCGAGAGGACAGGTACAAATCTAAACAGAACAAACATTCTTCCTCTGACGTTGTGTGTTATTGTTGTGATAAGACATGAAATATGATTGCGAAGTATCCGTACAAGAAGAAGGAAGGTTCCAAGAAGGACAAAAAGAGATCCTTCAAAGGTAAAAAAGAAGGGAAAAAAATCTTCGTCTCCAAGAAGTCCAAGACTCTCAACGACAGTGACTCGAGTGAGTTAAGTTCAGAGAATGAGGAAGCTTACTTCGGGTTTATGGCTTAATCAGATGAGGAAGTTGGCGACTCTGAGTACCATGGAAAGATAAACACTCACACTATACTCTCTGAGTCGGAAACCTTCTCTACTGGTCATGAGGACTACTCTTCGGAGGAAGATGAAGCTGACTTGATGGCTCATCATGAGAACCTTTTGAAAGCTTTTCACAAATGACAAAAGGTAGTCAAAAAGCAAGCAAAAGATATTGTCGCTCTCAAGGCAGTGGAAACAAGTCTGGAGGAGGAACTTGCAAAATTACTTCCTCTCAGAGATGAAGTCCACTCCTTGAAAGAGTAATTTAAAAGCTCGGCTAAGACATTTAGATAGAAGTATTAATACCTAGATGAGCTAGAAGAAGAGCTCTTGGTGGAAAGGAAGCTAGTTGAAAGCTACTCAAAGCCAAAGACTGTTCTTCCTCTCATCGATGAGTGTTCTGCTCCAAAGAAGGGTAGTGCTCTTGGACACGTTACTGGAAGAGGTAAGGATGCTAAGAAAGACAGCGCCAAAGACAAAGGGAAGGCACCACAAGGTCAACCATCGTTTAAGACGGTAATATTCTCGACGAATAGATTTGACCTTGAAACGTCTTATGGTTACCTTGCTAGGCCTACTTACGTGGAACCAAAAAGGCACTACCAAGGATGTACCCGTCCCCGAGACTTTGAGGAAAGTGTTTTTAAGGCTCCTTATGAAGAGATCACTCTTCAATACTATGGTCCTTATGTTCATGGACATAATTATAAGAAAGCACCGAAAGCCAAAACTGTGGTACATAAGGCAAAGGAGATGGAGAAGCCCTGTATCTGTTACAATCAGGAGGCTTCCAACTCCAAGTATGTTGCCCCTGCTAGACCTCACATTCAAAAGGTAAAACAAGAGTACAAGAGAAGATACAACAGGTTTGACTATTGGTGTTGCGGTAAAATTGGTCATTTTGGCGGAGATTGTTGGTTCAACCCGATAAATTTTTAAGCTCCACGAGTTAACAGTGAGAGACCGACCACTCGCAAAGTTAATGTTCTTAGTGGTGTTAAGATGATAAGGAACCAAGGACCCAAATACGTTTGGGTTCCTATGGTAAAATGATTTATGATTGCAGGTATGTCTAAAGGCCAACAAAAAATCAATCTGGTATGTGGACATCAGATGCTCTCAGCATATGACCGGGATAAGAAGCCTACTGCGAGAATTTATCTCAGTCGAAGACGGACCAAAAGTTATATTTGGAGGGTCAGACAGGTGAATCAGGAAAGGATATGGTATGATTTCTAACGGCATAGTTTCTTTCACAAACGTGGCTTATGTTGAAGGATTACAGCATAATCTGATAAGCATAAGTCAACTATGTGAAAAAAGTTATATCATTGAGTTCTACAAGGACAAGTGTCTGATAAATTCATCTACTAATTTGGAGACGATATTAACAGTCACTCGGAGTAGAAATGTATTTTGTTTAAATTTTTTATGTTTAGACAATTCTACACCAGTGTGTTTTTTGGCTAAAAGTAGTGCGTCTCTTTGTGACCAATGACACGAGATTAGCACATATTAATTTCAAAACCATAAATATGTCATTTTCTCACAACTTAGTGCATGATGTCCCCATCATTAAGTGCCTTAAAGATAGTCCGTATCACACATGCCAAATGGGTAAGAAGATAAGGGGTACCTTCAAGGGTATTGCTGAAAAAGATTCTTCGAGAAGTGTGTACTTACTTCACATGGACTTATTCGGTCCTATGTCAATTCACAGTTTAGGAGGTAAAGTATATACGCTGGTAATTGTGGATGACTACTGTCGTTTTATATGGGTGTTCTTTCTGAAACACAAGTCATACACCTTTTATTCTTTCACTAATTTTGTCCGGTAAATTCAGAACAAATTGAACTACTCAGTGGTCAAAATCATAAGTGACCACGGAACAGAATTTGAGTTTGGTGCCATGACAAAATTCTGTGAAAGACAAGGTATCTTTCATGAGTTTTCCTCCTCGCATACTCTACAATAAAATGGAGTTGTTAAGAAAAGGAATAGAACCCTAATTGAAGCATGTACAACTATGTTGAATGATGCTTCACTTCCAGAGTACTTCTGGGCTAAAGCAGTCAACACAGCTTGCCACATGCAAAACAGAGCTCTAATCAACAAGAACTACCATATGACTACTCCCTATGAACTATTAAAGGGAAGAAAATTGACTATGTACTACTTTAGAATCTTTGGAAGTAAATGCTTCGTACTTAATAATGGGTAGTATTACCACACAAAGTTTAGTGAGAAATGTTTTTAAGGTATTTTTGTATGCTATAGTAGTCATAGTAAGGCATATAGTATTTTCAATAAGAAAATCCTGGTAGTAGAAGATTCTATTCATGTTATATTTGATTAGACAAGCCTACTCCAAAGCAGCTAATCCAGTGTTATTGGTGCAGATACATGTACCAGGTTCAAAGAACAAAGCTTGGCTAAAGCAGTCAAGGAAGATGCTCCAAGCTCAGTCAAGTTTGTCGATCCAGGCTTGGTGGATGAAGAAATTCTAGAGGAAGAATTGCTTCAACCTACAGAGGATGCACTAGATGTTGCAAAACCTGCTGGAGGGAGAGAAAGAAACCTAGTGTTCAGACACTTAAGAGATCACCCAGCATATCAAATCATTGGAGAGCCAGACGACGAAGTTAGAACCAGAAGAGGTACAACTAACGAGTTATTGCATCTTAGTTTTTTGTCTTAGGTCGAGCCAAAGAAGTTTGAAGAAGAAAACAAGGATGACTCTAGAATCATGGCAATACAAGAAGAGCTTAACTAGTTTGAAAGATGTAAAGTCTGGGAGTTGGTGCCTAGACCCAAGGGACAGAACGTGATCGACACCAAATGGATCTTTAGAAACAAGCTAGACGAACATGGATTCATCATCAAGAACAAAGACAGTCTTGTAGCTCAAGGGTATAGACAAGAAGAAGGGATCGACTTTTACTAGACCTTTGCTCCAATGGCCAGGCTTGAGGCGATCCAGTTGTTTCTTTCGTATGCTGCCCTCAAAGGCTTCAAGGTCTATCAAATGGATATGAAGTCAGCATTCCTCAATGGGAATCTGAAAGAGGAAGTATACGTAGTGCAACTTCCTAGTTTTGTTAACCCAACTTTACCTGAACATGTTTATTATCTTAATAAAGCTCTATACGGCTTAAAACAAGCTCCTCGAGCTTGGTATGGAACGTTGTCTAGCTTTCTTCTTGAGAAAAAGTTCACAAGAGGAAATATAGACTGAAGGATCAAGCGCATACCCAACTGCACCAAAAGCCTGGACTTTTGGAGAGGGCGCTACTTAATTTCTTAAATAAGTAGCAAAGCGCCACAGGTCAAGTGAAGGAACGCTGGACCCAATAATCCCCCCCAGCATCCAGTACAACCCGTCGACTCAGAGGTGGGGTTACCACATGGTCCACACGGCTCAGAGGTGGGGTTACCACATGTCCACAGTTTCCTAACCCACTGGACCCACACAGGTAGAAGGGAAAAATCAGGATTTAATAGCGCCCCCCGGTCTTGAACCCGAAACCTGGCTCTGATACCAATTGAAGGATCAAGCGCATACCCAACTGCACCAAAAGCCCGAACTTTTGGAGAGGGCGCTACTTAATTTCTTAAATAAGTAGCAAAGTGCCACGGGTCAAGTGAAGGAACGCTGGACCCAATATAGATAAGATAGTATTTCTTAGAGAAGTCAAAGGAAAAATTTTGCTAGTACAAATCTATGTCGACGACATTATATTTGGCTCTATAGAAGATAACCTTTACAAGAAGTTTTCCAAACTTATGCAAGGGAAGTTTGAAATGAGCAGTATGGGTGAGCTGAAGTGTTTTTTTGGACTTCGGGTGAAACAATCTGAAGATGGAATTTTCATTTCTCAGACGAAGTTCACTAAGGAGCTACTTAAGAAATTTGGAATGGAGAACGCAACCTCTATGAGGACTCCAATGGGTTCAACTGTGTCTCTGCACAAGGATGAGAAAGGGAAACCTTTTGATGAAACTAAGTACAGAAGCATAATTGGATCCTTGCTCTACCTCACTGCCAGTAGACCAGACATAATGTTCTCAACATGCGTCTGCGCTAGATTTCAGGTGAACTCAAAGGAATCTCATTACATCATTGCAAAGCAAATTTTAAGATACCTTAAGGGTACACCCAATCTTGGCTTATGGTACCCGAGAAGTAATGATGTCGAGCTAATTAGGTTTTCAACTGCATATTTTGCAGGAAGCAGGGATGATAGGAAAAGCACTTTCGGGACGTGACAATTCCTCGGAAGAAGGCTTATCTCATATAGCAGTAAGAAGCAGAATTGTGTGGCAACCTCAACTTCCGAGTCGGAGTATATCTCTGCTAGAAGTTATTGCGCACAACTTTTATGGATCATGAATCAACTTGAAGACTACAATCTAAAGTTTAGAGAGATTCCAATGTATTGCGACTCATCCAGCGCAATAGTGATCGCGCATAATCCAGTCTCTCACAGCCAGACAAAATACATTGAAGTGCGATATCACTTCATCCAGGAGCATGTGGAGAATAAGGATATAGCCCTCAGCTATGTCCCGACAGATAAGCAGGTCATGAATATTTTTACAAAGCTGCTGGATGAGGCCAAGTTTTCGTTCTTCAAAATGGAACTAGACATGCTAAACAAGGATTCGTGAAGATGGTGTCACAACCCGCATTTTCTCCAAATTTTTTAAGAAGCATTAGAGTATGAGAAAACACGCATCGTGATGCCACGTCGAGCAGGGGATAACTGTCAACGCTCAGGCGAACACCATCTAACTAGACTATGAAAATTCATAAGTTTAATGATTAGAAAATCAGTTATATTTTGAAGGTCATATCCCTCGGCTCAGTGGATCATCTAGTCCACAGTTTAAAAACTATACTTATACGTTGCGGAAAATACTTTATTCAGGTTTGACATCCTAAAAGAGTGCATAAGTGCCCCTTGAGGACAACTTATACTATGCAGGACCCTACATTTGATTTATACTATATATAAGAAAACGATCTTTTTACGTTATTTGGAAAATAGTGTTTGAGTTTTATAAAACATGTTGATCATGAGATATACTTATAATAGTATTTTTAGGTTTAAAAGTAACTAGCAACCTAGCATAAATCATCCCAAGAGCAAGTAGACTATCTCCAGAAAACGTAGCAGCAAAAAGATAACATATCTAGTATCAAGATAAAACTATCAGTGGGCGCCAACAAACTTACACGAACCCACTGATAAGGTTGTATGACTGTAAGAAATAAGCACAAAACTACCTCACAAGACCAAGGAACTGATCTCCACAGAACGAGAAACCACCAACAAAGGCACAACACAACTAGCCGTCTAATCGGCTACTAACCAGAAACTGAGGCATTCAAAGAAGAAAAGAATACCTCAGCAAGCAAAAACAAGTAAGATGTACGGAAATGTTAAGCTAAAAGATAAGCAAGAAGAGTAAGTAAACCGTAACAAGCACCACTGTCCAAGGCAAGACAAAAAGGGAAAAGCACTATGTGCGAGGAAACAACAACAACCCTGCCAAAAATCTTGCAGAGTTTACAAGGCTACCATGAGCCAAAAACGTTGCACTCTACAAAGTAAGAAACGTCTAACACCCTAAGTTATGAGAGATGACAGTAGCAAAACAACGCAGATCTGGGTTGGAGGAAAACTCACTCCCCAACCACCATTTCCAAGAAACAAAGCTCAAGGGTCTACATGTGAAAGCACTAGGGACCTCCCACCAACTTGCCCAGCACGTACCTGGAACAAGATAAAAGTGTTGTCATGGCTAAGTCACACAACTTCACCCCTATTAAGAGCTTCAAACCACCACTACTAACCACAACCCACGATTCAGCTTTTGGAAAAACATAGCCGACAAGGAACCTCAAAACCAAAGGAAATTTACTCGGGAGAGAAAATAAAAGTAAGGGAAAAGCGTTGAGATGGCTCAACACGGCATGACATTGAGTGAGCCCCACTCACTCAATGCCTGACAGACGGTGGCGTTGAGTGAGTTAACCTCACTCAACGCCAAAATAGCTATGGCGTTGAGTGAGTTTCACTCACTCAACGCCTTCAACAACACTGGCTGTGGGGTTGAGTGAGCTAACCTCACTCAACGCCAAAACAGCTACGGCGTTGAGTGGGGTTTACTCACTCAACGCCTTCAGCAATACTGGCTGTGGCGTTGAGTGAGCAAACCTCACTCAACGCCAAAATAGCTACGACGTTGAGTGGGGTTTACTCACTCAACACCTTCAACAACACTGGCTGTGGCGTTGAGTGAGCTAACCTCACTCAATGCCAAAACAGCCATGGCGTTGAGTGGGGTTCGCTCACTCAATGCCTTCTGCATCACTGGCTGTGGCGTTGAGTGAGCTAACCTCACTCAATGCCAAAACAGCCACGGCGTTGAGTGAGGTTCACTCACTCAATGCCTTAGCACTTAGCCGCAAAACTAACTGTGGCATTGGGTGAGTCCACCTCTCTAGACGCCAAAACAGTTTTGGCATTGTGTGAGGTTGACTCACTCAACGCCAAAATACTTAACCGCAAGAATGGGCTACGGCGTTGAGTGAGTCCGCCTCTCTCAACACCTAAACTGCCATGGCATTGAGTGAGGCCCACTCACTCAACATCATTCGACATAACCGCGCGGATTGGCTGCGGCGTTGAGTGAGTCCTCCTCACTCAACGCCTAGACAGCCATGGCGTTGAGTGAGCTCGACTCACTCAACGCCACGATACTTAGCCGCAAAAGAACAGACTAAGAGGCTATGGAGTTGAGTGTGTGCACCACACTCAACGCCAAGCCCAAGCAGAGCCGGCGTTGAGTGTGTGCACCACACTCAACGCCAAGCCCAAGCATACCTGGCGTTGAGTGTGTGCACCACACTCAACGCCAAGCCCAAGCAGACCTGGTGTTGAGTGTGTGCACCACACTCAACGCCAAGCCCTAAAATATTATAATCATCAAGTCTAAGGACAGGAAAGGCTCCTGCTACAACCACTACATAGGCAATCACAAATTCCCCCAAACTCGAGCCTAAGCAAGACAGATTCTTGCTTAAAATTAAACAATAGCTTTTCTCCTCTACCCGGCTACAACTACTGCACAGGAAAATCGACCCAACCCTCAACCCTTACTCAGCCCGAGAACAAGGCTTCTCTACTAACAGTTGGAAATTTATACCCGATTTCAAGCAAAGAATTGGGTTTCTAACCTAGGGCTAACCAGGCTTTATTAACATCGCAAAAATGTAAACAAAGCTTTCTACGGCCGCAAGAACAAAGAGAGAAAAAATATACAACGGGAAAAAAATTACTAGACAAGGGAAAGAATACCACTTACCTCGATTTCCAGCGAAGCTTGGTCGGACTCCCTTATTCTCACTCGGCACCAGCAGCAACAACACCTAAAGCAGAAATCTAGAGCTTTAATGGCGGAAATGGGCAACCCAAGAAATTCGAGACCCCTAGAAACACCACGAAAACTGAATTTCTTACCGTAGGAATGAAGGTCTAGGCGAGAGCAATCCAAATCTGCTTTCGAAATCGAATTCCGTCCACAAACGCTCCCGGAATTGGCGTCCGAAGGGGAGCAGGTTCGGCGGTTTCTCTGTTTTCCGCGAACAGGCGCTGCGGGCGGGGGAAGAAAGTGAACAGGGGCGGTTTCTTTCTTCTCTAAATCTAACCTATCCTATTTATAGAACCCTATTAATCTTAATAGCTAATCAATTAAATATTATATAATGAGACAAGGTAAAATCGCCAAGCACCTGCACCTTTCCAAAATAATAATTAATATAATATTTATTAAATAGTATTATTTTTCATAAAATACAAAACGACGCGAAAATCGAACATCCTCAGAATTCGACGAAATTCGCACTGTAGCTAAATATCCATGCTACAAACACAACGGCGAAGTCGAAATTAACTTTCGACGAACAAAACTCGAGTTATACCCACCCGAAGCCAAAACACAAGCATCCCCCGAGAGGCCACACCAGGTCACCCAAAATGACTCGGCTTGCTAGGGAGATCTTGCTAATAGGCTACAAAATAGGCCACTCAGTTCTAAGGAGTTAAGACCACACTCCACAGATGGCACAAGCCAAGAAAACGCGTCGACGTAACGCCAAATGAGGATTAAATAATCGCAGAAAAATCGGGGGTGTTACAGTCACTCCCCCTAAAAGAAAGTTTCGTCCCGAAACTTTACGCCAACACTTCTACTATAGAAGGAAAAAATAACAAGCCAAATATTACAAGAAAAAAACATACCAATCCAATCAGGGAAACAGTTGAGGGTGAGCCTCCCTCATAGCCGACTCTAAATCCCAAGTCGCACTTTCTAAATCCTGATTCTTCCATAGAACCTTGACCATCAGGATGGACTTCCTTCGCAGCACCCGATCTTGAGTATCCAAAATGCGGACCGGCACTTTAACAAAAGAGAGATTAGGCTCCAACTGGGGCACAATATCCAAGACTTGCCCATTGCTGCGCACACACTTCCGCAATTGGCATACATGAAATACATTATGAACACCTGGGAAGTTTGCTGGCAAATCCAACCTATATACTGACACGCCAATCCGTTCAACAATCTTAAACGGGCCCACATACCTCGGGTCCAACTTCCGGTTCTTACCAAACCTCTTAACACCCACCATCTGGGAAACCTTAAGAAACACAAGGTCCCCTACAGAAAACACCAAGTCAGACCTACGCTGATTGGCATTCTTTTCATATCTCTCCTGTGTTATACGAAGCTTTTCTCGAATAAGCTTCACTGCGACTTCCATCTCCTCGAGCGCATCCGGACCCAACAAGGGTCTCTCACCTGCCTCAGCCCAAAATAGGGGAGTTCTACAGCGCATCCCATACAAAGCTTCAAACGGAGCCATTTGCAAACTTTCTTGATAACTGTTATTGTATGCAAACTTCATAAGTCGGAACCGCTCATCCCACGCTCTGCCGTGGTATAGAATGTAGCATCTGATCATATCCTCAACTATCTGGTTCACCCTCTCTGTCTGCCCATTGGTCTGTGGGTGGTAAGCAGTAGAATACCTCAGATCTATACCCAAACCCTCCTGCAGACTCTACCAAAAGCGAGAAGTAAACCGGGAGTCTCGATCAGAAATGATGCTAACAGGCACACCGTGCAATCTGATGACCTCATTCAAGTACAGCTCTGCTATCTTCTTCATCGGGTAATCAATCTTATACGGTACGAAGTGAGCACACTTCGTCAGTCTATCCACTATAACCCAAATAGAATCATATCTCTTAGGAGATCTCGGTAATCCCGTAATGAATTCCATAGAAATGCTTTCCCACTTCCAAGTCGGGATCTCTAACAGAGTCAACTTGCCACCAGGCCTTCCGTAATCAGCCTTCACACGCTTGCAAGTGTGGCACTCAGCAACAAATCGGGCTATATCACTCTTCATCCCATACCACCAGGCGATTTGCTTCAAATCACGATACATCTTAGTAGATCCTGGATGGTAGGCAACACTGGATCCATGAGCCTCTCTGCAAATCGTACCCCTGATGTCTCTAACAGCGGGGATGCAAAATCTGCCGCGGTACTTCAAAGTACCCACATCATCGATAGAAAAATCTGGCAACTCCCCCCTCTCAGTCCTGAGGTATAAGTGAAGAAGGTCCAGATCATCCTTCTGGTGCAACCTAGTAAGAGAAATCCAAGACGGCTCTGCCACTGCCAAACTGCTGTGCATGTCACAGCATCCCACTGAGATATCCATAAGGAGAAACTCTTCCACTAAACGATCGGCCGAGAGATTAAAGATCTTTCCCATCTTCCGGCTCAGGGCGTCAACCACCACATTTGCCTTGCCTGGATGATACTGGATATCCACATCATAATCGGCCACATACTCTAGCCACCGCCGCTGGCGCAGATTAAACTCCTTCTGCGTGAACATGTACTTCAGGCTCTTATGATTAGTGAAGATCTTTCACTGAGCCCCATAAAGTAGATGCCTCAACAGCTTCAACGCATAAATCACCGCTGCAAACTCAAGGTCATGCATAGGGTAATTCCTCTCATGAGTCTTTAATTACCTTGACCCATACGCAATCACTTTTCCAGCCTGCATCAACATGCAACCCAGACCAACATGCGAAGCATCCCCGTACACATCATACTCCACACCCTCAGTAGGTAGGGTCAGAACGGGAGCAGTGCATAATCTCCTCTTTAGCTCCAGGAAGGCTTCTTCGCACTTCTCGCTCCAAACAAAGGTCGCATTCTTCTGAGTAAACCTGGTCAACGGTGCAGCCATGGTAGAGAAACCCTCAACGAACCTCCTGTAGCAGCCGGCCAACCCTATGAAGCTCCTGATCTCCTTGGGCGTGCCCAGCCTGCTCCAATCCATCACTGCTGCGATCTTTTCCGGGTCGACCGAGATCCCATCCTTGTTCACCACGTGGCCCAGAAACGAGACCCGAGGCAACCAAAATTCGCACTTGCTCAGCTTGGCGAATAACTTGTGACTCCTCAACTCCGATATAACCAAGCGCAGATGCTGCTCATGCTCCTCAGCGCTGCGAGAATAGATCAACACTTCATCAATGAAAACCACAACGAACTTGTCTAGAAAATCCTTAAACACCCGATTCATCATATCCATGAAGGTTGATGGTGCGTTGGTCAAACCAAACGACATCACCAAGAACTCAAAATGTCCAATCCTCGATCTAAACGCAGTTTGTGGAATATCTGCCTCACGAATCCTAAGCTGATGATAACCAGAACGAAGATCGATCTTGGAGAACATTGTGTTACCGCGCAACTGATCAAATAAGTCATCGATCCTTGGCAGAGGGTACCTGTTCTTAATAGTGAATTTGTTCAACTCCCTGTAGTCGATGTAAAGCCGCATCGACCCATCCTTCTTCTTTACAAAAAAAAACAGGAGCACCCCAAGGCGACGAACTCTGCCTGATAAATCCTTTTGCCAATAACTCAACCAACTGGACTTGCAACTCCTCTAACTCACGAGGGGCCATCTGGTATGGTGCCTTAGCAATAGGATGCATACCCGGTTCCAAATCAATTACAAATTCAACATCCCGATCGGGAGGAAGACCAGGAAGGTCATCAGGAAAAACATCAGTGAAACCACGAACGACAGGAATCTCCTCCAAACGCGGTACACTAACAGCCGTCCCAACCACCGAGACTAAACAAGAAAAACAATCAGAATGAAACAGCTTCAAAGCACATGCCGCAGAAATGATAGGAGAATCCTGGCACGGATCAACATACACGCTCCCGGGATGACCGTTGTCCTTGATAAAGTCCAAGTGCTTCCCTTTGCATTGAATAACCGCATCATACTTAGACAGCGAGTCCATGCCCAGAATAACATCAAAGTCCTCCAGATCAATCATCTTCAAGTCTGCCTTCGCAAGAAAGTCTCCCAACAAAACAGGGCAATCTAGAATGCCCAAATCTGATAACACAGATTCACCAGAAGGGAACTTGATGCGGAAGGTATAACAAACTTGATCTAGAGTCAACTGATGTCTCTCCAAAAAGGCTCTAGCCACAAATGAGTGGGTAGCGCCGGAGTCAAACAGAATACGCGCCCAGCGGTTCTTTACCTTAAATTTCCCTATAGGAGTATATACAATTAAGGAACTACCAAAACAAAACTATAACCATTCTAGTAAATAAAAACTTTCAGGCTGGAAAAAATAACTAACCTGAGATGACCTGAGTCGAAGCTTGAGCCTCCTCGGAAGAGATCACGTTCAGCTTTCCTTTACCCTTGTCCACACACTGAGGTGGAGGTAATGCTTGAAGTGGAACTGCATGAAGAGCAGGCTGGACCTTAGGACACCTAGACTTGATGTGGCCCTTCTGTCCACACTGATAGCAGACTTTATCCTTGGACCAACACTGGCAGCATCATGTCCGGGTCGCTTGCAAACGGAATAAGAAACATCCCTCCTAGGAGCACCCTGAATAGCATGAACTTGCTCCTTCTTCTGAGCTGCTGCTTTCTTGAAACACCTCTCAACAGGGTGGCCTAACCGACCATAGAAGCTACACACCACCTTGCTCTTCTTTCCCGAAGCAGCACCGGGTACCTGGGGTTTCTTCTCCTCAACAGACTTCCTCTTGTCCTTCCTCATTTGATGGCCTCTGCTCTTTACGGTCTCAATTGCCTCTACCTTCAGAGAGCCTCCACTACCCCTGCATAAGTCTCTGATCCATATGCACTGGTCAACTGTTGAACCTCGCTCCTCAAGCCACCAAGAAACCGCTTGAATCGATCAGCCTCAACACTCACCAACCCAGGAGCAAACCGGCTCAACTTGCTGAACTCTATGTCATACTCACCGACCGTTAGTTGCCTTTGCTTCAGGTGGAGGAAGTTGTTCATAAGACGGTCATGCTCGACCGAAGGCAAGAACTTCCTCAGCAGCATTTCCTTGAATACTTCCCAAGAACAACCAGCTACCAAGCTCTCCTTTTCTCTAAGCCACCAACTCTTAGCCAAACCCTTGATCTGATAGGCAGCTATCATCACTCTCTGATCATCTGTAATACCAGAGTACGAGAACATATCCTCAATGGAAATCAGCCAATCGTCTATGACCATGAAATCTACCTTCCCATCATAAGCAGGAGGGCTAAGTCTCTGAAACTGCGAGATAAAAGCCATCTCTGCTGGCACCACCACTGGAGGTCTCAGGGGCGCTGGAGGAGGAGGAACAGCTAACCCCCCCTATAGGGCCTTACACTACCTGAGTATGTCCTGCCACAACTGCCACCAGAGACTGGATCTGGGCCTGCACCTCCGCCATCTGCCTACTCAAGGAAACACTACTCTATCGCAGGCTCTCGATCACCGCATCATTCTGCGCTCCCGATGACTCACCCTCAGATAGGGGGGTCGATCTAGTCGAAGGGCGTCTCGCCATCCTATAATCATAACAACATTAGTCAGATCCTAGTACAACAACTACAACTAACTACAAGTACAGACAATACATACATAAATATGAACTTAAAGCTGCTAAACTTACTCTGGGAGTTTATTTTTACAAGAATTGATGTTATGCCTAACCTAGGATGGTTTACCACCACCTTTCTAACTCTTATGCCTAGATCGGGAATGCATGAACTCATATTTTTTTGATTCAAAACTTATGTGTGTACATATGTCATCCTGCCAGTCTTTAGCTTGGCACGTTGTGCTTATGCAATGTTATGTTATGCATGTTTGTGCTATGCATTCTAAAAAAGCCCTAATGCATGTTATGAGCGGCGTACACATGAAAATGTTATGCATCCCATACTACATAACAATTTCATGCAACAAAAAGAAAACGAGCTAGTCGCAGCCATGTGGTGAGGTTATGCATCCCATACTACATAACCCTCACATATTGCCCCTATAGTGGATCCATATACGAACACATATTATGCATCCCATACTACATAATATGCCCCGTATACTTCATGTTATGCTATGAGTGTAGTGTTCGTGCTTTTGCCAAGACGTGCTGATGACATGTCGGTGTGTGAATGACATGATGTTAAACTACTAATGCAATCAAAAGGAAAGGTTGCCCGACTAACTTGTCAAGCAACCTCCCTCTGATACCAACTGTCACAACCCGCATTTTCTCCAAATTTTTAAGAAGCATCAGAGTATTATAAAACATACATCGTGATGCCACGTCGAGCAGGGGATAATTATCGACGCTCATGCGAACACCATCTAACAAGACTATGAAAATTCATAAGTTTAATGATTAGAAAATCAGTTATATTTTGAAGGCCGTATCCCTCGACTCAGTGGATCATCTAGTCCACAGTTTAAAAACTATACTTATACGCTGCGGAAAATACTTTATTCAGGTTTGACATCCTAAAAGAGTGCATAAGTGCCCCTTGAGGACAACTTATACTATGCAGGACCCTACATTTGATTTATACTATATATAGGAAAACAATCTTTTTACGTTATTTGGAAAATAGTGTTTGAGTTTTATAAAACATGATGATCATGAGATATACTTATAATAGTGTTTTTAGGTTTAAAAGTAACTAGCAACCTAGTATAAATCATCCCAAGAGCATGTAAACTATCTCCAGAAAAGGTAGCAGCAAAAAGATAACATATCTAGTATCAAGGTAAAACTACCAGTGGGCGCCAACAAACTGACATGAACCCACTGGAAAGTATGTATGACTGTAAGAAATAAGCACAAAAGTACCTCACAAGACCAATGAACTGATCTCCACAGAACGAGAGACCACCAACAATAGCACAGCACAATTAGCCGCCTAATCGGCTACTAACATGAACCTGAGGCATTCAAAGAAGAAAAGAATACCTCAGCAAGCAAAAACAAGTAAGCTGTACGGAAATGTTAAGCTAAAAGATAAGAAAGAAGAGTAAGTAAACCGTAACAAGCACCACTATCCAAGGCAATACAAAAAGGGAAAAGCACTATGTGCGAGGAAACAACAACAACCCTGCCAAAAATCTTGCAGAGTTTACAAGGCTACCATGAACCCAAAATGTTACACTCTACAAAGGAAGAAATATCTAACACCCTAAGTTGTGAGAGATGGCAGTAGCAAAACAACGTGGATCCGGGTTGGAGGCAAACTCAGTCCCCCAACCACCATTTCCAAGAAACAAAGCTAAAGGGTCTACATGTGAAAGCACTAGGGACCTCCCACCAACTTGCCCAGCCCGTACTTGGAACAAGATAAAAGTGTGGCCACGGCTAAGTCACACAACTCTTAATAGCTAATTAATTAAATATTATATAATGAGACAATGTAAAACCGCCAAGCACCCGCACCTGTCCAAAATAATAATTAATATAATATTTATTAAATAGTATTATTTTTCATAAAATACAAAACGACACGAAAACCGAACATCCTCGGAATTCGACGAAATTCGCACCGTAGCTAAATATCCACACTACGAACACAACGGCGAAGTCGAAATTAACTTTCGACAAATAGAACTCGAGTTATACCCACCCGAAGCCAAAACACAAGTATCCCCCGAGAGGCCACACCGGGTCACCCAAAACGACTCGGCTTGCTAGGGAGATCTTGCTAATAGGCTACAAAATAGGTCACTCGGTTCTAAGGAGTTAAGACCAGACTCCACAAATGGCACAAGCCAAGAAAACGCGTCGACGTAACGCCAAACGAGGATTAAATAATCGCAGAAAAATCAGGGGTGTTACAGATGGACAAGAAGATAGGGAGTTTCTCTGGAAATTCATCAAGGAAGAAAATTTTCCCAAGGCAAATTCGTCGAATTTCGGACGGAATTCTCGGCGATTCGTCGGAAATCCATGTCTACACTTGATGAATCTGACTTTACGTCTGGTGTATCTTATTGAATTTCACTTAGGTCAAAATTTATCTTTCTATATTGGATCCAAAGAGCCGCCAAATATCAGGTACGCGCCTTCCTAGGTCAAATTTAAATATATACATATATATATATATAATCAAGAGTTGGGGCAACCGCGCTATATTTCATCGAAACTAGACAGCCAAATTTGCCGAATTGTTTACTCCCGAACCTTCGACTCCAACGAACTGTTCGTCGTCTCCATCTCGTGGCCCTGCTCTCGTTCCTCTTCAATTTGGTCACGGCAAGCAATTCCAGAAAGGCTTTTTGATTTCCAGAAGCGGTTTCCTCCAGAGGTTTGATTCCAACAGCTTGTTCTCACCATTCTGTCAGTGATAACAATCCGTTCCAACCAGCAGTTCAGTCCAGAAATTTTTGTTTCATTCTCTGATTCTCCATGGCTCCTCGAAGCACTAGTAGTTTTCTAGGGGGTGGAGAATTGGTTCGAAATGGTTTTTCTTCTACTTCTGATGAGTTCAGGAACATGATCCTGATGTTGGAGACAGCCTGTCCAAATCATAGATATAGATGTCTGAGTCCTTTAGCGGAAGAAGGTTCCTTTAGTTAATGTGTTGCGGTCCAACCATTGGCGGGAGGAGCAAAAGAGGAGCCCATGGACCACATGCATCAATACTACCTAGAACTCTTCATGTTAGGTACAACCTAACCCAACTGAAGTTTATTATGTTTCCTTTAGCATCGAGCCACGCAGACCCAACCTTAAATTTTGGGGACGAAATTCTTTTTTTGTTTATTGGGATTTGTAACATCCTCAATCCTACAAGACTCCTAGTATATGTTAGGGCATGACATGCGATGGATCATGTAAGTTAGAGCAAGGAGGTGACACTAGGACTCATTGAGTTGAGGTGAACTCACATAATGCTCATAAGAGAGCACAAGTCAACCTAGGTCAAATTTCCAACAAATTGAACTCACATGGACAAATTGACATCACCACTAGGTCCCTAACCCTAAAATAGAGCGAATTGAACATAGACCCCATGAATTGGTCGACCAAATTGGTCAATTTGACCAAAGTCAACTCTTGGTCAACATAGTCCAATTCAACCTTATTAATGCCAAATTGGTCTTCAATTAGACAAATTGACCTCACCAAAGCCTTCTAACATCATTAGGGACCAAATGGATCAAAATCCTGATGAATGGGTCAACAATTCATCCAATGGCCAAAGTCACTCTTGGTCAAATTAGGCCTAAAATGGAAAATATGGAAATTTGATTAATTTCCATGGGCTAAGGCCTACATGGGCAGCCCACCGTATAGCCCATGACCAAATTTATCACCTATGCATCCAATTTCTGGAGGTGGTGACATGTCATGGTGGATTTAAGGTTTTCCGCAATTTTTTTGAGAAATTCAATGGGGCATTTATGGATAGAATGCCAATATGCATCCAATTGCTCTTCAAAATGCACCTATTCATCTCCTCATTGAATTTTAGAATGTTTAAAAGCCTTTCCCCTGCTAGTGGTGGAGAATCAAGAGGTCTCAAGTGAAACCGAAATTGCCATTAATGGTATTCTACAATTATGCCTCCCCCACCTCAAATTGACCCTTCTATCATATTTAGAAGGGAGAGAGGAGTTGACATCAAGTTTTGGATTATTGGATTTGGTGGAGAATCAAGGGATTGGGCAAGCTTGCCGGAGGAAGAGAAAACCATGGCCACCCGTCAGAATAACCGCCGTCGGAACCCAATGAAGGTGTGCTTACTCCCCACTCCTCTAATGCTAGATATCTAGATCAAATAGGAGAGAAATCTGGCTCAATTGGGCTCGATTCTATGTGATATTGGAGAGAAAATTGTGAGTTTTATTTCTTGCTCAAAGTTGTTGGAGAGGCAGTATCTGGGCGCCATGTTGCCATCATTTAGTGGCCACCACCTAAATGGAGGTGGTGGTGGTCGGCTTTGGAGTTAAGTGGGTGGCCGGTAAATTGAGGTTTGAAGTGCTCCAGGTCGGGATCATCTAGACCCTTGGCTAGAGGTAGGATATAAACAGATTCCATCCGTTTTTGCTTCAGGATTCGTTCAGATATATATTTATACACTATATAGTTTAAATCATTTTGTCACACTCTAGACATCAACTTCAAACTGAAATTAGGGCCCCTTAAAGCACATCATTTTGAGCCATACATCCCTTTGAAAAGACATTTTACTGAGATGTGTACTAAGGGAGGGATGGTCACCAAAATATGAATTTATTTCACATGGTTCATTGTATGGGCTTAATATTTTGTTCATGCATGTATATACCCTAGAAACACCCCTACCCAAAAAATTTGAATTTTTTGGCAAATTTTTTCTATAGTTTTAACAAAAATATGATTTATCATGTACATACAATTTAAGTTGCTAGAACAATTCAAAATGATCCAAATCTTCGGTGGAATGTATATTAGAATGTCATGAGGCTCTGGGTAATATTTTAGTCCATTTGGATCTCTGCATGTGGAGATATTCCACTTGTAAGAATATGTAGTAAAGGGGTTTGGTGTGCATATAGCACAAAAGGTGTATTTTGTGGATTTCTCCCAATTGGCTGGATGTATGTCAATGATATTTTGTTCATGCATATATTGGGTTTAAAATTATCATCTCTATTAATATTAGGATTTTTGGATTCAAAAATACTAGGAATATGTTAAAAAAGTAAGTTAGATATATAAAAATTACCAAATAAATTAGGAAAATTCTAATTTTCTATCACATGCTATATTAGGTTAATTTACACCTCTGGTAATATTATTAGAATATTTTGTAGTCATTTATCCTGTGGAATATCAATAACTCTAATTGTCGCACTTTTGTATTTTTGAAATAATAGTGGTCAATATAGTTTGGAAATTTCTAAATTTTTGTATACACTATTTTTATACCATTGTGAACCATGGAGAAATTTACTAGAATTTTTAGATGATAAATTTGGGTACTTACTGTGAAAAGTGACACCTTATGATTAATATTCATATGGGAAAATTTTAATCTAAATATTTATGAAAAATCATGAAACTCTGTCCAATATTTTATTTTATCAATATGTATCTTTGGTATTTTATTTGGAGCAATTTGACTTCTTGAATTGGTACTTCATGTCTAAAGCAAGGTGTGTCTCACAATTAGAGAATTTTTTATTATGACCAAATTAATTAGAAATTTCATAAATTTTTTATCATTCCTTATTTATGTCATGATAAACCTCTAATATTAATTTTAGATCAATTATCTAGAGAATATAATAGTTCATCCTTTAGATCATAACTAGTACAAATTGTGTGATGGGTTGCATTTAATAGAATATTGATGTAGAGATTAGACCATCAAGATCATATGGTAATCATTTATATCATCCCCTAAAAATTGTAGAGTTTTTTAAGAATACTTGTACTATAATTCATCATAAATTTAGGTTCATGTCACACCTCAACATAAATGAATTAAATCTGTTCATAAGAGTTAACCCTAACTGGTTTAGTGGCATTTGGAGTATCATAGGCTTCTAGTGGAAGTCTTAGTGTAAGTCACCATGAAGTACCGAGTGTGAGCATATATGGATACTTAGGGGAGTAGCTAGACTTGGAGTCAAACGATAGACGTCTCTCCCCTATATGAAACAAAAACCATCTTTTGACAATATAATATTGAGAGGGGGTTTAAATAAGGGTAGCCACATATAAGAATTAATATCTTGAGAAAGTGAGCTTTTGGCTTCAGCCCATCATACTTTCCAGTACCGTTGCGATCCCTTCACCGGGTAGACCTCAGGAAGTCCAAGATTTATCATAAATCATTCACTATAACTAATCACTAAGAAAAATAATAGTAATTATAGAGAACAACATAATCTGTAAACATCATCCCATTGGATGATGTGTTGTGTTAAATACTAGTTAGTCCTGAGAGTTGGAGGCTTGATTATAAAAAGGTGTGTTGACACCGATGTGTATGGAAGACTTGATAGTTCTACGAGCTGTAGTATCGGATGTTGAGATGATACACTTGCATGTGCATAGAGTGTGGCAGGTTTTCAGTGTAGCCTTGGTCATCACGCAGACATGAGTATGTTGACTTGGCAAGTCGATGCGCCCTAGCGGACTAGCTTAGACCGGTGTCTTGTGACATTTCCAAAAAGCCCATCACTTTGCCCAAAATACTAGAATAACCCAAGCAATAGTACACAAAGACTCTAGAGTTCACCTAAGTCGTATATAGAGGCGTATGGGAGGTCTTATCCAGGTAGTGTGTATACCCGCCTAATAGTGGAGATGCCCGATCCACTGCCACCACGAGCCACGACGGTTAGTAACAAAGAGGTTAGCTGCCTCCAAAAAGTGAGAACTAAAGGTTTGTACGTATAGAGTCGTGTGTACGAGTTGCACTTGTATGAAGCATAGCATCGACATTGTATTGCATAACATAACATTCATTTTTCGCAGATCCTCATCATATAAATTTTTATGGGCACTTTTATATGATGAGTTACTTACTAGAAACCTTAATATAAGCTTGTACGTCCATTCATATAAGTTAACGTACGTTTCTGTGATGGTAGAGTAGATGCTCTTTAATTCTTTACATACTTGCTACAAATTGATTACTTGTCATTTATTATTGCTACACCTCTATAGAACTACAAGCTTAAAAGATATGATATATTGCCTACCTTTACATATATTTTTGCTAGTTAGTTCCACTATCGCCTGCTTGTATTATTGTTGCTACTATTTCACCTTTTCCTTCCATCCTTCTGCCTAGTGCCTAAGAGTCATCGGGGGTTAGTGGATGCCAAAGCGACATAGTCTTTTTGACTAACAGTCGGTGACTGTATCATTTTAGGAACACTAGGAGTTGGGGCAGTAGAACGACACCCCGGAGAACAGGTAGCCCAGGATGGCAGGACTTAAGGAGATGATACGGCGTATTGCTACTCTACTGTAGGTCGATGTTAGTGGCAATGATGATTAGTACTTCCGCAGTTTTGAGTGAGAGAGAGTTATATTTTGTACTTGGCATAAGCCCTTATTGACTCTTATGTTGTACTTAGGCATAAGCCCTTCTCTCTTAGACATTTTTTTCTTTTGTGTGGGCATGTTATTATATATAGTGTGATATGGATGTTTCATCATGTATAGCATTTCTTACTTGCCTTAGTGATTGGCCAGGATGATAACTAGCTAGTAGGATCGGCATCTCGTAATGATGACTAACCCGTGAGTTGGTGTCACAACAAGGCGGCGGTCTTGGGCAGTAAGAATCCCATCTGGTCGATGTTAGTGGACTTAGTTCGAAAAAGGGATCTTACACCTTTGATCAGCGGTAGTGGGAGGTCGCAGGGACGTAGTCCCGGAGAGACAGTGAAGGGAAGACCTTCGAACCGCTGGAGAGCGCGAGGGGGGTAGGCCCTGGGGACGCTGCGACCTACTACGACGGAGAAGGGTGGACCTTTGATTGATGGTAGTGGGAGGTCGCCGGACGTGGTCCTGTAGAGACAATAAATGGCATACCTTCGAACTATTGGTGAGTGTGAGGGGGAAGGCCCTAGTGATACCGCAACCTATTATGGCGGAGAAGGGCTGACCTTTGATCAACTATAGTGGGAGGCCACAGGGACGTGGTCCCAAAGAATTTTTGGGGGCGAGAACCCTAGCATAAGCCTCGACCTACTACGGGGGATAAGGGTAGACCTTCGATCTGTGGTAATAGGGAGTTTGCAAGGGTTCGTAGTTATCGAATTCCTATAATAGCAATATTAGAAGCAAACGTAATGTATACATATTAAAAGGAAACAGTAATAGTTTGTGCACGCTTACATACTCGCGACTTTATAGAGTTTAATAGTTGTTCTAAGTTTAGAGAATACAAAATAAAAGTGTTCGGAAGAGGGAATATAGTAAGGAATTACTTCCCTATTCTTGTCTTGGGGTTCTTTCACCTTGGGCGCTCTTGGCCCACTTGCTCGACCTCTGCTGGTATATGGGGGCATGCCTTACTCAAGGCACATCTACTGTAGATAACATGTTTAGGATGCCTCTTGGTTCCCTCTGACGACTCCGACACTTGCGGACGTGATGAACTTCGTTGTGAGATGTGGAATTGAAGGAATTGCCCCAAATGCTGTCAAGAGAGGGCGGTCGAAGATCGCGTTGTACAGTGATTATGTCTCTATGGCCACAAAATGGACTTGGTGGGTTGCTTTTTTTGGGAATTCTCCCAACGTGTTTGGGAGGGAAATCATTCCTTTGACTGGGACTTGTCCTCCGTTGAAATCGTAGATCGGGTCTGTCGTTGGCTGGAGTTTCTCCCTGGGCATGCTTATTCCTTGGAGAGTCTGCATGAATAGCACGTTGACTAAGCTTCAGTTATCAACTAATATTTTCTTGATGTGGAAGCTCGGGTCGCCGATCTTGGCTGTAATAACCAGGGGGTACTGATATGGCATCAACAATACTTCCAGATCCCCATCCCCGAATCTGATCTTCTCCTTTCCTGATGCATTTAGATCAACCATGATCTGCGCGATAGAATTTATGGTGGCAAGCGGTGTAAGAACCCCCTCCCGGAACACAAAACACGGCACGAGGGGAGTCTTATGCCCAGAACAGCCGCCTTGTAGTAGCGCTAGCACTCAAGCTAACCTGTACTACAAGACGCCTATCCTGCCGGCTATAAACAATATCAACCAATGCCAACCCAACCAACAATATAAAATTGAAGTCAATCCACACATAAGTAGAATAGTCTAAAACACAAAGGGCTACATAAAAAAAGAAGCTACAACAAGCTTCTTAAATATCAGAGTACGGGTAAAACTTGCCCAAAGGGCTATATCAAGAGTCTCTCAAACTCACATCGGTGACTGACGGTAGTGACGACACTGTCCCTTCAGGCCCTGTCATTTTGGCCTGGCTGTCCTACTGTAAAATATGCGGCTGCTCTGACTGCGGGATTTCCTCCTAAAAAGGAATACGTAACAATCGTTAGTCATAAAGACTAAGTGATTATCACATCCGCTCCCCCGGTGACTCCTCGGCACCGAGCGGAGAAAGGAACAAGGGTACAATATATATAAGTTGAATAGAAGTACAAACAGGTGGTATAGAGTGAACAATATCAATGTATATAAGCAGCACAATAAATGAGTAAACCATCTACTCTAGCAGTTCTACCATCTACAGCAGTATAAAAATATAGGTATAACAGAAAGTATCTCAACTTATATAAATGTCCATACAGACATATAAGTTGAGGATCGACTCAGATATAGTAACTCATCGTATAAGAGTGCTCATGCAAACTTATACGATAAGGAACTTGAGTATACAATGTAATGTAATGATATGTATGCAATTCAAAGACTCACTCTTGATCACGCACATGCAATTGCTATGTCGACACAGACTTGTAGTTCCCACTTTTCCAGCAGGTAGCTAACCTCTTAGGCGTCAACCATCGTGGCTAGGCGGTGACAATGGAGCAGGCTTCTCCACTACTAGGCAGGCATCCACACTACCCAGCTTAGGTCTCCGTACGCTTCAATACTAAGGACATAACAGTGGAGCTCATATGCGTACTACGGCTCAGCGGGAGTCTCGGGTACATGTGAACCAAGAACCAAGCCCCGAACTTGCCCATGTTGTGACTTGGAAGGAGCCTCGAAAAAAGAACGAGGACCAAGCCCAACCGTCCACTTGGCACAGAAGGAGCCCGGAGAATGAGCACCGAGGACCAAGCCCAACCGCCCAAAGTCTATCTGTCAACTCCCGTCAGTATGACAACTGGCGAGCCGTAGACCTGCCACACTATCCTTAACCCAGGATTACGACACCGCGTGTCGACTCACATTGCATGCAATTTCACATCATCGTGGCACGGAAGGAGCCTCAGGAATGAACATCGAGGACCAAGCCCAAGCATCCACTTACATCTCTTCTCAATATTACAAAACTAGTGCGGTCAAACCCCGCACTTACACCCTTTTACAATCCCGTGCCCCAAGGTACTTAAGGGTTCATTATCAGTGTAAGGGAACTTCACCCATCCATCATCTAAAGACCACAACAATTTGTTCGTAACAGTCATTACCAATTATATTCAGCACATTCAAGCCAAACTCATCATTATTCAACACATCACCACTATCAAGTACATCCTCAATATTTCACATATTTAAATCATTCCTACCATACCAACTCATCAATCCATTCGTTCTCTAACCTCCACCACATCACCTCGATCAAGTACACTCTTCTACATCATTTGTTCATTAGGGATCTATCAAAAAAATGTTATTAACATGATTTGTCACAACCACTTATAGACTATATATCAACAAAACATTAATGTTAATGTACTACAATCTCTCTACCAACCCAAAGACGATACAAAACAAACACGAAAATTACATGTGCAGGAATGATTACTGTACAACAACTTCAAACAGGGATTCCCGTGGCAACAGGAATCTAGTGAAGACGTTTAATCCCTTGGTGGAAAGGCATTTCCAAGGGCTGTGACTTTTGTGTTTAGTCGAAAGCCCTGATCTGGCCGCATCGAGTCCAAAAATCGCCTCGAAGGTTGTTGCGCGCAGAAAATAGATTTCTACGCGCATCTTAAAGCAGTTCGGACGACATCAGTTCGTCTTCTTCCTTCAACCAAACTTTCAAATAACATCCAGAATTTCTCCTCCCTTATTCACCCATATAAGGCCACTTATCTTCTTGAAACCAGTCCACAAACTGCATTCGAAGTGAGGGAAAGGTTGAAGACTCTAATTCCTAGGACACAAGTCCTTGCATGGTCTTTTCCTAGAAACCTTCTTCTCACAAATCAAGATCCTTTTTAGTCGATATCTCTCCTAGAAATAACTAAAGATCCAGCACCAAGGGAGGGGGCAGGAAGCTCACCTTGTTTCCGGTGCTTCCACCATTTCCAGCCATGGATCTTGTCACCCTTCTTGGCAGCATCTTCTTCTCCTCGGTCGGTGTTAGTTTTCACTGGAAGAAGATTGGCTCCAACACCTTCTTCCTCTCCAGCAGTTTCTTACAGTGACGGCTTGGAAAGAAGACTAGAAACGACTAGGGTTTTCTCCCCCTTTTATGTGGGAAGTTGGGTAACTGCATAGCCACATGTCGGTCTATCATTGGACTGCCAATCAACTCAGTAAAAGAGTCCCTTTGAAACGACGCGGCCGAAAAATTCGCCAAAACCCGAAATTGAACTACACAAGTAAGGAAATGCCCGCGTCACTACCCGTGTCCTGCTCGAAAGGAACGTGGTCGACAATTCGTCGAGCGGAGCTCGACGAATCATCAATAAACACGGGTAGGGACACGTCTGTATCACTACCCATATCCTGATCGGGAGGAATACGGTCGACGGTGTTAGTCGATCTCTGCTCGATGAATACACAAACACGGGTAGGGACACGCCCATGTCACTACCCGTGTCCTGCTCGGGAAACACAACAAGGAATCCGCAATGTTGCCAGAGATCCACACGGGTATGGACATGCCCATATCACTACCTGTGTCCTTCTCTAGAAATTTCACAAAGAAGACGCAAAGACACCAGACTACCACACGGGTATGGACATGTTCGTGTCACTACCCGTGTCCTACTCTAGACAAACTTCTCCTCCCTTACATAAGATTAAGCCTAGCTGCCAGCACCCCCTGTGCCCAAGTCATCTCTCCTAACTTAAAAGTGTGCACGAGGGGCCTAATGCCAATTTGGACGTTACAAATCCTATAAACAAAATAAAAGATTTCATCCCCGAAATCAGGCTAAGGCTATGGGGAGAGAAAAGAATGAAATAAAATAAAATATGATTTTAAAATTTCCTTGAGGAAACAACTCCAGGTAGCGCTTTTGCATCAAGTCCACCAGCTCCCATGTATACTCCTTCTTCCCATAGTTAGACCACAATACCTTTACCAAAGAAACACTCTTGCGGCGCAAAATCCTTATCTTATTGTCTACTATTCACACCAGCTCTAGTCGTACAGATCTATCAGTTGCTACTGCTCCATCAATGGTGGGAATATCTTGATCGGGCCGTAACAGCGCCTTCCGGAGAGACGACACATGAAATACGTCATGAAGGTTCTCCAGCTCTGGTGGTAACTCCAACCGGTAGGCCAAAGGGCCAATCTTTTCCAATATGGTGTAAGGTCCAACGTACCTTGGGTTGAGCTTCTTCACACCACGTACCCATGAGACTCCATGCATCGGCCGAATTTTCAGGAATGCTTTGTCACCCACCTAAAATTCTACCACCTAGTGCTTTGCATTATAATATTTAGCCTGCCGACTTTGAGCCTCAAGCATGCGGTCCCGTATTAGTTTAACAACCGCATTAGTATCATTGATGTACTCAATTCCTAAAACCTTCGGGTCTTCATCTTGTACCCATGAAAAGGGGGTTCTACACCTTCTTCCGTAAAGGGCTTCATGGGGTGTCATCCCGATGCTAGTATGGTGAATGTTATTATAGGAGAATTCCATGAGGGGTAAGAGCCTTTCCAATGGCTCTCCTTTATCCAACACACACAGTATCAATAGGTCCTCCAATGTTCTGATGGTCCTCTCAGACTGCCCGTCCGTCTGAGGATGAAATGTTGTGCTAGTGGTAAGACATGAACCCAAGTACGCCTGTACGACCTTCCATTCCTTAGAGGTAAACCGACCATCCCGGTCAGAAACAATTATCCTTGGCACACCATGATACCGTACAAACTGCTCCATAAAGAGGCGTACCAAAACATCCACATGTGCTTCTTTCTTTATAGGAATAAACCTGGCTACCTTTGTCAGGCGGTCAACGATTACCAACACCGAATCATTCCCTGAGCGTGAGCGAGGCAATCTATGGATGAAGTCCATGGAGACATCCTCGAACTTCCACTCGGGGATGGGCAATGACTGTAATAATCCACTGGGGCTCTTGCACCCTGCCTTCACCCTTTGACAGGCCTCACAGTGCGTAACAAAATATCTGACGTCCCTCTTCATTCCCGGCCAACACATGGTATTTCGCAAGTAAGCATACATCTTGGCAATCCCAGGATGCACAGAATATTGAGTGCAATGTGCCTCTCTCAGGATATCTTCCCGAATTTTACTGCCTTTAGGAATGTAAAGCCAGCCACAGAGATGAATGAGGCCGTATTTTAGGGAATACTCGTCAGCAGTCCCATCTTCAATTGACTTGATTGTTGGGGCCAGAGCCGCATCCTTTCCTTGCTATACCCGGATTCGGTCTCGAATATCACAGACTATGCTCATCGCAGTTAAGTACTCTATATACCCTTCCGATTGGTATTTATATACAAGGGTAATCTCCATCTCTTTGAGCATCTGAGCTAACTCCATACTCATCAATTGGGAATCAAGGTTCGATTCCGATACCTTTCTTCTCAAAGCATCAGCTACGGAATTTGATTTTCCGGGGTGGTAGTTCAAGGTGAATTCATAATCGCATAAAAACTCTAACCATCGCTGATGTCTCAAATTTAATTCCTTCTGGGTATGGATGTAGTTTAGATTCTTGTGGTCCGAAATGATTTCGCAATGGATGCCATATAGATAGTGTCTCCAAATCTTCAAGGCGGACACCACCGCTCCCAATTCTAATTCATGTACTGGGTAGTTGATTACATGCTTCTTCAGCTGTCTTGAAGCATATGCAATCATATGCCCGTGCTGCATCAATACCGCCCCCATCCCTTGATACGACGCGTCAGTGTAAACTTGAAATCCTTCCTTCCCAGATGGAAGGGCTAGGATGGGTGCGGATGTAAGTATGTCCTTCAGTTCCTAGAATGCAGCTTCACACTGGGGTATCCACTCATATGACACACCTTTCTTTGTCAGATTAGTAAGAGGAAGGGCAATCTTTGAGAACACTTTTACAAATTTGCAATAGTACCCGACAAGTCCAAGGAAGCTCTGCACATCGGCCGCTGACTTCAAGGGCGACCACTCCCTCACGGCACGCACTTTGGCTGGATCCACAGGCAGTCCATCACAACTGATCACATGGCCCAAGAAGGCAACCCCTTGGGGCCAGAATTCGCACTTGCTAAACTTGGCAAACAAGGCGTGCTCTTTTAGCTTCCTCGGTACCAAGGTCAGATGTTTGACATGCTCTTCCTCTATCTTTAAGTAGACCAAAATGTCATCGATGAAAATGATGAAGAAGATATCTAGATAAGGCTCGAACACTTTTTTTTATCAAACTCATGAAAGCTAAAGGGGCATTTGTGAGCCCAAACGGCTTCACGGTGAACTCATACAAACCGTACCTTGAGCTAAAAGCTGTTTTCTGAATGTCCTCCTCTTGTATCCTCAACTGATAATACCCCGAGCGCAAATCCAACTTGGAAAACCAATGCGCTCCTACCAATTGGTCGAACAACTCGTCGATCTGGGGTAGCGGATAGGTGTTCCGTACCGTCAGTCGATTGAGATCCTGATAGTCTATACATAATCGTAAGGTTCCATCCTTCTTCTTATCGAATAGAACAGGGGCTCCCCAAGGTGATGTGTTGGGGCGAACAAACCCTGATTCCACCAGTTCTTGCAACTGAACTCTAAACTCTGCGAGTTTCTTCGGGGCAATTCGATAAGGGGTCCTGGAGATGGGCTTGGCACCTGGTACTAACTTAATTTGAAAATACACCTCTCTATGCGGGGGTAATCCTGGCAATTTCTCAGGAAATACCTCGGGAAAGTCCCGCACTACTCGCACATCCTTCATATCTATTTTCATCTCTTTCAGTTCAAAACATATCATGCAGACTTATTCCCCCCTCATGTGAGCTTTCAAGGTATGAATCGAAGATAATAACAAACGAGGTGCAAATTTGATACCTTGAAAGATGACATCAGTGTCCCCATGTCTCAAGTAAATTCGCTTCTCCGCGCAGTCAATTCTTGCGTAGTGCTAATCTAGCCATGCCATGCCCAGAATGAGATTGAATTCTTACATTCTCAAAACTATGGCAGGGGTATCAAAGGTCTTTCCCCCAATGAGTATCTCCAATTCGCACTTAGTGGTTGCGGTCATCTCAGAGCCGTCTGGGAGGCATACTCTTCAAGTAATGCTAGTGAAGTATTGCACTCCTTCTAGGTCTTTAATGATGTCCGCAGACACAAACGAGTGCGAGACACCGGTATCGAATAACGTATAGGCCGGTTTCTCGCCGACCACCAAGGTGCCTAAGTACTAATAGTAATACTCAATGCTAGATATCTAGTACATCTTAAGCAACTTAAGGTTAATAATGAAGATGTGATAACTAACTGTAACATACCTGCAATCACCTCCTGAGGGTTCCGCTCCTATGTCATATCCAGCGCGAACACCTAATTCTGAGAAGGTCCGGGGTTTCCTCCTCATGGTCCTCATCCTCGACCACGCATATGTCCCCTCCCTCGCGAAACTGCCGGATGGAGAGCAAGAGGAGCATTCCCAAACAGCTGTCGGCAGTAACGTCGGATGTGGCCCGGTTGGTTGTATTGGAAGCACACTCGCTCATTCCACCCCTCGAGTTGCTGAAACTGTTGAAGCTGTGGAGGTGGAGCCAATGTTGGCGACTGTGGAACCGGGTGCTCCATTCTAAAATTCCAATGGAAATGCCTGCCACCTCTCTGATGTACTCTTCATCCTCCATAGTCGTGTCTCCTTCTATTTCTAGGGCCAGCTTCAATCACACACTCAGCAGGTCTTTTACCACTTCCCAAGTGGTCTGCTTCTAGTCTCTTTGTCATGTCAATTATTTATGCCAAGCTGGAGTCCGCTCTAAACAAAATGGCCTGTCTCAGGGGGTCCTGCAGCCCTTTGTAGAAGCGCTTAGCGTATCCTCTGTCATCCAAGTCATATGAGTCAGCAAATCTCGTGAGATGTTGGAACTTTCGTTGATACTCCGTAACCGACTTCAATCCTTACTTCAGCTGTAAAAATCTCTCTTCGAGTTCATCTCGAGCAGATGAGGGAATGAAGTGCTCTAAAAAGGCTCCTGAGAACTCACTCCAGCTAATCTTTGTATAAACACGCCCTTGAAAGGTGGAGCCAATGAGGGACTTCGACCACGTCTTGACATGCAGTTCCAGGATTGTCACTGCCAGGGTCACAGCCATATTATTCGGACATCTAATTCCCGCCAGCAGTTCATGCACAATGTCGAGCCATTCCTCCGTACGCACTGCCGACTCTATCCCAAGGTAGGCAGGAGGGGAGAGAGCTCGGAAAGTGCTCAACCAATTGGAGCCCGGAGCTTGTTGTTGTACGAGGGCTTGTTGGGATCTAAAGGCATCCAAGATAGCTGTGAGTGTCTGCCCTAGCTCCGATTGCTAAAACTGTGTGGGTACTGACGGGGCGGGGGTGCCCCCTACTGGCTCAACGTGCACTGGGATCTACACATAGAGTACAAACCTAAGGTCAGGTTGGCTAATCTTAAGGTCAAAGTTGGACATACTTAGTGTGAATTACATATGGGCACACCACTGCTTTCGCTAAGTCAGTTTATCCCCAAACTGACTAATCGAACAGGGTGACCCCATTGTTGAATGACTTCTTTAGTTCAGGATCGTAGCAAGCTGATACCATTTGTAAGACCCCCCTCCCAGAACACAAAACACGGCACGGGGGGAGTCTTAAGCCCAGAACAGCCGCCTTGCAGTAGCGCTAGCACTCGAGCTAACTGAAAGGGCTACATCAAGAGTCTCTCAAACTCACATCGGTGACTAACAGTAGCGACGACACCATCCCTTCAGGCCCGGTCGTTATGGCTTGGCTGTCCTGCTGAAAAATTTGCGGCTGCTCTGACTGTGGGGTTTCCTCCTAAAAAGGAAGACGTAGCAACTGTTAGTCATAAATACTAAGGGGCTATCACATTTGCTCCCCCGACGACTCCTCGGCATCAGGCGGAGAAAGGAACAAGGGTACAATATATACAAGTAGAACAGAAGTACAAATAGGTGGTATAGAGTGAACAATATCAATGTATATAAGCATCACAATAAATGAGTAAACCATCTACTCTAGCAGTTCTACCATCTACAGCAGTATAAAAATATAGGTACAATAGAAAGTAACTCAACTTATATGAATGCTCATACAGACATATAAGTTGAGTATCGGCTCAGATATAGTAACTCATCGTATAAGAGTGCCCATACAAACTTATACGATAAGGATCTTGAGTATGCAATGTAGTGTAATGATATGTATGTAATGCAAAGACTCACTCATGATCGCGCACATGCAATTGCTATGTTGACACAGACTTGTAGTAACACTTTTCGAGCAGGTACCTAACCTCTCAGGCGTCAACCGTCGTGGCCAGGCGGTGACAGTGGAGTGGGCATTTCAACTACTAGGAGGGCATCCACACTACCCAGCTTAGGCCTCTGTACGCCTCAATGTTAAGGATACAACAGCGGAGCTCACATGCATACTACGGCTCAGCGGGAGTCTCAGGAAGATGTGCACCAAGAACTAAGCCCCGAACTGGACCATGTTGTGACCCAGAAGGAGCCTCGGAAAGAGGACGAGGAGAAGGCCCAACCGTCAACTTGGCACGGAAGGAGCCCCGGTAATGAGCACCGAGGACCAAGCCCAACCGCTCAAAGTCTATCTGTAAACTCCCGTTGGTGTGATGACAAGCGAGCCCGTAGTCCTGCCACATTATCCTTAACCCAGGATTACGATACCGCATGTCGACTCACACCGCATGCAAATTCACATCATCATGGCACGGAAGGAGCCTCGGGAATAAACACCGAGGACCAAGCCCAACCGTCCACTTACATCTCTTCTCAATATTACCAAACCAGTGCGGTCAAACCTCGTACTTACACCCTTTCACAACCTCGTGCCCCAAGGTACATAAGGGTTAATCATCTAAAGACCACAACCATTTGTTCGTAACAGTCATTACCAATTATATTCAGCATGTTCAAGCCAAACTCCTCATTATTCAACACATCACCACTATCAAGTACGTCATCAATATTTCACATATTTAAATCATTCCTACCATACTAACTCGTCAATCCATTTGTTCTCTAACCTCCACCACATCACCTCGATCAAGTACACTCTTCTACATCATTTGTTCATTAGGGATCTATCCAACGATTTTTATTAACATGATTTGTCACAACCACTTATAGACTACATCTCAACAAAACATTAACATTAATGTACTACAATCTCTCTACCAACCCAAAGCCGATAAAAAACAAACACGAGAATTACATGTGTAGGAATGATTACTGTACAACAACTTCAAACAGGGATTCCTGAGGCTACAGGAATCTGGTGAAGACATTTAACCACTCGTTTGAAAGGCATTTCCAAGAGCTGCGACTTTCTTATTTAGTCGAAAGCCCTGATCTGGCCGCATCGAGTCCAAAAATGGCCTCAAAGGTTGCTGCGCGTAGAATACAGATTTCTGCACGCATCTTAAAGTAGATCGGACGACATCAGTTCGTCTTCTTCCTTTAACCAAACTTTCAAATAACATCCAGAATTTCTCCTCCCTTATTCACCCTCATAAGGCCACTTCTCTTCACGAAACCAGTCCACTAATTGCATACAAAGTGAGGGAAAGGTTGAAGACTCTAATTCCTAGGACACAAGTCCTAGCATGGCCTTTTCCTAGAAAGCTTCTTCTCACAAATCAAGACCTTTTTAGTCGATATCTCTCCTATAAATAACAAAAGATCCAGTACCAAGGGAGAGGGAAGGAAGCTCACCTCGTTTCCGGTGCTTCCACCATTTCCAGCCATGGATCTTGTTACCCTTCTTGGCGGCATCTTCTTCTCCTCAGTCGGTGTTAGTTTTTCACGGGAAGAAGATCGGCTCCAGCACCTTCTTCCTCTCCAGCAGTTTCTTACAGCGATGGCTTGGAAGGAAGACTAGAAACGGCTAGGGTTTTCTCCCCCTTTTCATGTGCGAAGTTGGGTAACTACATAGCCACGTGTCGGCCTGTCATTAGACCGTCAATTAACTCAGTAAATGTGTCCCTTCGAAACAACGCAGCCGGAAAATTTGCCAAAACCCGAAATTGAACTACACAGGTAGGGACACGCCCGTGTCACTACCTGTGTCCTGCTTGAAAGGAACATGGTCGACGATTCGTCGAGCTCAGCTCTACGAATCGTCAACACATAGGGGTAGGGACACGCCCATGTCACTACCCATGTCCTGCTCGGGAGGAACACGGTCGACAGTGTTAGTCGAGCTCTGCTCGATGAATACACACACACGGGAAGGGACACTCCCGTGTCACTACCCACGTCCTGCTCGGGAAACACAATAAGGAATCTACAATGTTGCCAGAGAGCCACACCGGTATGGACACGCCCGTGTCACTACCTGTGTCCTTCTCTGGAAATTTCACAAAGAAGACGCAAAGACACCAGAGTACCATACGGGTATGGACACGCCCGTATCACTACTCGTGTACTACTCTAGACCAACTTCTCCTCCCTTACACAAGAGTAAGCCTAGCTGCCAGCACCCCCTGGGCCCAAGTCATCTCTCCTGACTTAAAAGTGCGCACGAGGGGCCTAACGCGAATTGGGATGTTACAAGCGGGTACCGGGCTATGGTCTCAATTATTCCCATAACATTCTTGTCCCCCTGTGCTTCTTGGTGTACTAGCGGAAATTCCTTCTTATTCTGGCCCGACAGGTCCTTTATCTGATCCTGGAGAAAATATCCAAGTATTCTCTATCGGATGAGCCGCTCAATCTCGTCCTTTAATTTGACGCATTCCTTGGGGGAGTGGCTCATTTATCTATGAAACTCGCAGTACTTTGCCCAATCTCCCTTTACTATTGGGATTTCTCGCGGCCTTCATAGCGCTAGGTCATCCAGAATTGCGTATACCACGTTGGTGCTCGAAGTGTTGAGCAGCATGTATTCTTGGTATGATCTGAGAGGCCGATTCTCGCGGCGATCTTGTTAGCGGGGGTTGGCCCTGCGCTCTTCCGGGCACCTCGGGGCCTATTCATCTCTCTTCCTCTTCATCCATCCTTCAATTTGTTGATGATGGGCTTTAAATGATTCATCGGCTGTGATTTGGTCTTCCATGTGGTGCACTAGTTTCGGGTAGCTGGGGATTGTATCCCTCAACAAGACAGAGTAAAAGTTTCTAGGCTGGAGCCCTCCGAGGAAAACTCTAAGCAAGATTTCTGGGTCTACCCCAGGGATCTGTCTTACTTCGGAAGTGAACCGATGAAAAAATTCTTTGAGGGTTTCCCCCTCATTCTGGTGCATCCCTGAGAGATGGGATGAGTCCTTAGCAATACGGAGGTTAGGGACGAATTTGTCCAATAACTATTGGATTAGATGAGCAAATTTCTGGATTGTTCCTTCCTTTAGCGAGTGGGACCATGTTCTTGTTTGGCCTTTTAATGTGGCAGGGAAACCCTGTTAGTGAAACTGATCGGGCGTGTTGTAGATGTGAAGAAACGTGGTGAAGTGGTTTAAATGCTCAAGGGGATCTTTGGTCCCGTTATAGGACTTGATGCCGGAGAGCTTAAATTCAGTGGGACTGGATGTGTCAGGACTTCTAGTGTTAATGGAGACCCATTTTTCACAGGGTGGTGGAGGTGCGTCACTCGTCGACCTGCTTGGCCAAACTCCTCTTCAAACAACTCTTTTTTCACTTCTCTGGTCATTCCTCTTGTTGGATCCTCAAGTGCTCCCACCTGTCGGCCCAGGTGATGCGGGCTAGTTTCGGTGGCCCTTGTCTGTTGGACAGGATGTTCTATGTTGGCTTATTGCGAGGACTCAGCTTGTCCAACTCTCTTGTCACGAACTTGGGTGGCGGTTCATTGTTCGGTGTCGGTGGTCCTTCGGGAACGTGCAGAACAATGTCGTTACTTAGTAAGGCTATCATCTCGGCATACATCTCATCCAATTGGGCCACTTGTACTGTTAAGACTGTCATGGGGGCTTTCTCAGCCTCTTTCGTGCTGGGAACAATAATGAGAGAGTGTGACGGTCCTAGGTACGCATAGCCATCTCGGGCCGACCCTAGGGTAGTGCGAGTACTCCGCCCTGACATCCCTTCTTAGCTTGCTAGATTGTGAATTCTTGGGGGAACCCTTCCCACAGACGACACCAAACTAATGTCGGTCTGCTCGGAGCTCCTGGTAGATCGGGCCTCTTGAACTGTCCTAGCCCGTTGAGCGGCCGAGTGTACAAACAGTCAAAAGTTCTTTAATCGGTGCGAGGGTGATTTGATTACGTGTAAAACCCGTAATCGGGGTGAAAAATCACATGGTCGATTCTTTGTCGACCTAACTTCTACTATTCCAGAGTTTTTTACACAGATGTTCTGGTGAAGGAGAGGGCGACAGGCCTCTCCTCGTTACACTCTTATAGATGAGAGAGTGAGGGAGAGTTCTGAGCATCGCGGTCTCTTTGCACACTTCCAGGCTCTCTATGCTCCTCCTAGAATCCTTCCCAGTGTCCACTTGAGGACTCGTCGCTTGCTTCATCATCATGCGCACGATGAAAGATATTGTCAATAGCAGAGAAACTATTCGCTTTTGGACCCGTGTCTTGATTCGGGTGAAATTCATTCGCCTAACCGGTGATCGTCAGAGTTATTTGTGGGCAGATAACCTATAGAGAGAGTGTGTGTATAGAGAGAGAGACAAAAAAATCCACCGAAGTTAGTGAACTGGAGAGAAGATGCAAATGAATTGGAGAGTGGGTCTATTTATAGACTTTTATGGGGGTGGTTCAATAATTTCGCTCAGTAACTATCGAACGGACCAATAGAAATGCTTGGATCTGGGCACGCGGATTGCCACTTTAGGGAAAAGGCAACCCCGCCCCTGGGCAAGATAAAAGCACGCCTAGGGGATCGGCGGTCAAGGCGGTGGCTGCCCCTAGCCCCCTCAGCGAGCGACCAGGAGGGGTAGGCTGGCTTTGGCAGTCACGGCCAAGGGCGCCCCTTGGCCTAGGTTGCCAAGGGTTGCCCCCCCCCCCCCTCGCATGGGATTCCTTGGGCAAGGCCGATCGCAGCCAACCAGGGATTGCAGCCTGTGCTGGGGCTGTGGCCAGGGCCCCCGCACGCGGCGGCCACCCTTGCAGGGGTGCGGCCGATGAGGCCTCCTACACTAGGGCAGCGATTAGCCGAAATTCGACTCTTATTAAGGTGGTTGGTTCGATTGGTCGAACGACGCGGACTGCTAAAAAGCAAGTTTTAACAAAAAGAGGAAAGTGCACCTATCACATGTAGTGCTCGATATTCAGTGGGAATATCGAGGTCGTATTGTTCTCGGGGATGGGTTGATTATTTTTACTCTTTCCGGAGTAACTATTATTTTACCGAAAATATGGTGGGGATTTTAATTAACTAAGGCAGAAAAATTAAAGGCACGAAAACGAGTTAGGAAATTCAATGAAGGATTAACGCTCGACATCGAACCGAATTAAGACTAAAACGATTCTTAATAATTAGAGAACCAAATTTTAGAATTAATTAAAGGCAACTTGGTCGTGGAGGTTCCACAAATATGAGCTCACCTAGCTATAGGAATATCGCTCACCTGAACATTAAGACTATTTGACCGAACTCTCGTCCGACGAAGGATTCCTCTTAATGCCCGCTTTACGCTAAGAACCCCGTTATTGGGTGGGGAACCCAATCCGGTAGAGTTACGCTTCTCCTCTCTAGAGGTTATGCACGCAACTCTTTTTACCCAAAGGTGATCAGTCCATATGCACGGCCTCTCGGCTAGCTAACGTATGGATAACTGAAATAGAGCCCACACATCGATATGTGGTTCTACGCATCGTATACCCGGGGCAAACTTTAAGCCCTTTAATTAAAGTGAGAAAAAGATCCTTTAATTATTTAGAGTGATTTCATATGTCCCAATGCTCTTCGATGCCGAGGGATAATAACGATTAGCCACTCTTCGGTATGGGGACGGCTTATGATTTTAATGAGGCGAGAGTTCGAGACTAAGCGTTAAAGGGTTACGAAAATGGGACAAAAAAGAACACAACGTTAGAATAATATAAAACAAACTAAAATGAGAACTCACACCTTTCAAAATCATAAAATAAAAAACTAAGTTACATAAAAAATTGAAATTACAAGTCCTACTCGAATGAGTAGGCGAGAAATAAATGCATTATAAGTCCTACTCAAACGAGTAGACGGGAAATGACATGTCCTACTCATCTGAGTAGGCGGGAAATGAAAGCGAGTCCTACTCGAATAAGTAGGCGGGAATTAAATGCACACACACACACTCTACATATTTGAAAGAAAGTAATGAAACTTATCTCATACACACACACACTCTGCATAATTGAGAAAACGATAAAAGAAAGAAAGAAAATTTATCTCATACACTCACACACACACAATAAAAAGAGAAAGAAAACAAACTTATATTAAAAATTAAAATAACAACTTTTTCATTGTCATAATTTTATAAAAGAGTTTAAAAAGTGGAAAAAAGTTGAAAAGAACAAAAGGACTAAGTAAAAAAAAAGGTAGAAAGCCACTTTGAAAACACTTGTATAAAACCATAAAAATGAAATTAAAGTACTAAAAAAACTAAACTTAAACAATCCTAAGGGACAAGAAAATAAAAGTTATCATAACAACTAATAAATATGAAAGAAAACTTAGAACAAAAGCTAAGCAAAACAAAACTATGAAAACAAAAAAACATGAAATTAAACTCATACACATACACACACATTTTTAAGAGAAAGACAAAGAAAAAACAAAGGATAAAAAGAGAACAAAAGTGGGGCACTCACATCCATTCCAAGACAACATAAGGAGAGAAAATCTAACATATTTTATTAAGGAAAAAGCTGATTATAAAGCTAAAACAAACATAAAAGAGAGGGGGAGAAAATTCTCCTTACATAGCAAGAAGTGCACCCAAGCAGCCCACAAACAACAAAATTGTCCCAAAAGTTTGAACCCTTGGAGTTTACAGAGAAGTTCAATTTATAAGCAAAAAATCAGAGGTGACACGCCATGGTCACGGGCGTGATAGGGGGGCGTGTCATGCTGGCTTGCTGAAGACGGCAAAATTTTGGTGACTGGTCGATTTCCGGAAGCTTCTGGATCGGGGCACGTGTTGGTCACGGGCGTGACATGGATATCACGAGCGTGTAAGCAAGAATGCCCGGTGGAGGTGTTGAGCTGGGTTCGACGAACGTCGAACTTGGATCGACGAACGTCGAACTGGGATCGACGAACGTCGATCGGGATTGACACGGGCGTGTCAAATTTGTCACAGGCGTGACATGCAAATCATCGAGTGTTGAGGCGTCGAGCGTCGAGTGGTTGTTGGCTTCATTTCGTCAAGCGCAATTTGGCAGAATTTCGTCGAACATTCCTATGTTTCAGAAAGATAGAAGTAAACATAATTGAATCATATAATTGTTTATTTCTAACATAATACACGTGCTCTATTTATGATAAATTAGAAGTAGTGCCGAAAACGAGTCTTCTATCTTAAGAATAAAGTATAATAAATTCTTTAAAACTTAACCCCGAATATTTAAATCTATCAATCTATAATTAATAAACGAATAGTAAACAAAGAATTAAAGAAATTCATTTATAAATAAACTTGCAACTTTATTTTTGGAGAGCAAAAAAGGTTAAAAATGGAATATTCGATTTATTTGTTTTATAATTTTTGGATTTTTAAAGTTATCATAATTTTTTGGTATTTTTAATTTATTTCTTTAATATATACATAAAAAATGCGAAAAAGATATATATATATATATATTATATATATATTATGTTTGTTTTCTAAATTTTTTTTAATTTTTTAGATTTTTAAGTAAATATTTACAAGAGAGAAAAAAAGAAAAGTTTTTTTACAAAGAGGAGTAAGAAAGGAAGAGGGGAGAGAGAAAAGAATATTTACAAAAATATTTAAAATATATATATACAGAAAATATTTACAAAGAAAATAATTACAAAGTAAATCTAAATATTTTTTTTTTGTTGAATTTTTGTTTTGCAATTTTTTTATTATTTTTAATGATAAATTTTTTTGAGTTTTGAGTTTTCATTTTATAATTTTTTGTTTATTTTTGTTTTTGTTTTCGTTTTTATATATTTAAAAAAAAAAATTAAGTGTGGAAAATGGGAGTGCAGAAAGGAAAGCACGAAAACACCCTCACACTTAATCTCAATATTGTCCCCAATGTTGCAATATAAGTATGTGGAACAAAAATGAAATGAAATGTAATATGTACAAAAAAAACGGGAGGGTAGGAACTTCCCTGGAACGTATTCGGGGAGATCCATTCAAAATCCCTGCGTTATTAGAACAAGTAAGAAACAAAATAAGGAAAGAGCGAAAAAGGTAGATGTGGGGTGCCTCCCAGGAGCGCTTTGTTTACAGTCGTGTAGCTTGACTATTATGGAGGGGTTATAATGTTGAGGAAAGTTATGGTTTCGTTAAAACCGATCACTTGATCGCCCGCTATGTATGACTTTAACTGATGACTGTACTTTAAACGAACCTTTTTCTTGGTGGGAGATGAGTACGGTCCCATATGGCCAAACCTCTTCAACTTTGAAGGGACTGGACCATCGCGATTTTTGCTTACCCGGAAAAAGTCTAAGACGTGAATTATAAAGAAGGACAAGATCGTTCGAAAAAAAAAAATTGGGGACTTGATTTTTCGACCGTGATAGAACTTAGAACGCTCCTTATAGAACTTATTGCCCTCTCAAGTGTTTGCACGTCATTCATCGAGCTCATTTAGTTGTAGTTTTCTATTTTGAGCGGCTAAGTTAGCGTCAAGGTTTACGAGTTTTAGAGCCCAAAGAGCACGATGCTCTAATTCTATGGGGAGATGCCACACTTTGCCATAGACTAATCGAAACAGCGTACAACCAATTGCAGTTTTGTATGTCGTCTGATACGCCCACAACGCATCGTCGAGTTTGACGGATAAATCTTTCCTATTAAGTGAAACGGTTTTTTCTAATATACGCTTAATCTCTCGATTTACTACCTCGACTTTACCACTTGTTTGCGGGTGGTAGGGGGTGGCAACTTTGTGTGTGACTCCGTATTTAGCTAACGTCTTAGCCATTTGGGCGTTACAGAAATGCGTTCCCCTATCGCTCGCAATAGCCCGAGGTGTGCCGGAGCGAGAAAATAATTTTTTAAGAAAGGTAACAACGACTCACGCATCATTGGTGGGGAGTGCTTGCACTTCCGCCCATCTTGATACGTAGTCGACCGCCACTAAAATATAAATATTTTTAAAAGAATGAGGTAGGGGGCTGACAAAATCAATGCCTCATAAATCGAAGATTTCGCATTCTAAGAATAAATTTTGGGGTATCTCGTCGCGATGAGAGATGTTACCCGACCGCTGACAGCTATCGCATGAGCGCACATAATTGTGAGCGTCTTTAAAGAGAGTGGGCCAAAAGAAGCCCGCCTCTAGAACCTTCCGCGCGGTCCGGTTAGCTTGATAATTCCCACCGACCGGACCCTCGTGGCAGTGCCTAAGTATTTGCAAGCACTCCACACCCGCGACGAATCTTCGGATCGCTTGGTCCGCGCAGATACGAAAAAGAAAAGGGTCCTCCCAAAAGAAATTTTTTAATTCAGAAAAGAATTTCTTCTTTTGCTTGCTCGAAAAGTCCTTTGGAAGCACCCGCGCAACTAAGTAGTTAGCAAAATCTGCGAACCAAGGCGAGGAAGACGAGATAGTATTAATGGCTAGGAGGCGTTCCTCGGGGAATCTGTCATTTATGTCAGATTCAACGAGCGCTTTCGCACCCGGATTTTCTAAACGGGAGAGGTGATCGGCGGCTAAATTTTCCGCGCCCTTCTTATCCCGGATCTCCAAATCAAATTCTTGAAGGAGGAGAATCCATCGAAGAAGGCGGGGCTTAGCATCCATTTTGGCTACTAAATATTTAAGGGCGGAGTGGTCGGTGAATACGATAACTCTAGATAGCGTTATATACGAGCGAAACTTATCAAATGCAAAAACGACGGCTAAGAGTTTCTTTTCCGTCATCGTGTAATTTACTTGTGCGGAAGTGAGCGTCTTGCTAGCGTAATAAATTGGATGAAAATGTTTGTCTACGTATTGGCAAAGGACTACACCTAAGGCAATATCACTAGCATCACACATAATCTCGAAGGAAAGGGACCAATCGGGCGCCACTAAAATGGGTGAGTTGATAAGTTTTTGTTTTATAAAATTAAATGCGGACTCGCATTTGCTACTAAAGATAAAACTAGATTCCTTTTCCAGGAGGCGAGTAAGCGGCTTTGTAATTTTTGAAAAATCTTGAATAAATCGTCTATAAAAGCCTGCATGGCCTAAGAAACTCCTAATGAATTTAATGTTAGTTGGCGGCGGAAGTTTTTCTATAATTTCTACCTTGGCCTTATCTACCTTCATCCCCTTAATCGACATCTTATGGTCGAGAACCAAACCTTCTCGAACTATGAAGTTACATTTTTCCCAATTCAAAAAGAGATGTGTGTCCTCGCAACGCTGGAGGACACGATCTAGATTACTAGGACAAGCAGGGAAAGAGAATTTGAATACAGAGAAGTGATCCATAAAGACTTCCATGATATCTCCTACCAGTTCGCCAAAGATTGCCAACATAATCCTTTGGAATGTAGCTGGCGCATTGTAGAGGCCAAATGGCATTCTTCGGTAGGCGAAGGTGCCAAACGAGCAGGTAAAAGTTGTTTTCTCTTAGTCATCGGGGGAAATGGGGATTTGGAAAAACCCCGATAAACCATCAAGAAAACAAAAATACGGATGACCGGATAAACGCTCCAGAATTTGGTCTAAAAATGGTAGTGGAAAATGGTCCTTACGGGTGGCATCATTAAGTTTCCTATAATCGATGCACACCCGCCAACCCGTAACAGTACGAGTTGAGACGAGTTCATTGTGCTCATTTTCCACTACGGTTAGACCGCCTTTCTTGGGCATGACATGAACGGGACTAACCCAAGCACTATCTGAAATGGGATAAATAATCCCTGCATCTAATAATTTAATTATTTCAGATTTAACGATGCCTTTCATGTTTAGGTTAACACATCGCTGCGATTGAATGGTTTTGCGGTAATTATCGCTAAGGAAGATCTTATGAGTGCAAAAAGAGGGTTAATCCCCTTAAGGTCGGAAATTTGTCATGCAATTGCGTGGCGATGTTTAAGTAAAACTTTCAATAAATCGGAAGTCTCTGAATCACTCAAATGCGAAGAAATTATAACGGGAAGGGTTTCATTTTTTTTCCCCAAAAAAAGTATTTGAGAGATTCGGGTAGGGGTTTGAGGTCTAGGATGGGCAGTTCTTCTATCGAAGTTTTGATTCTAATGTCTTTCAAACCAATTGGTTCAAAAGGCAAACCTATAGTTATATCCTCTTCGTAATTAAAAGTTTCGAGCGCAAAAATATCGTCATTAAGAAAAATTGACTCGAAAACGGGAGAAAAACGATCTCCGAAAAAAGTATCTAATTATAACAGAAATCATCGCTCGATGATGAGTCCTCCATCGAGGGATAAATAGAGAAAGTAACCTCATCATCTCCCACCCGAAGGAGGAGACGACCGTTACTCACATCAATTAATGTGCAGAAGGTGGCGAGAAAAGGGTGACCGAGTATAATTGGTACATCAGTGTTCTCCTCGATGTCCAAGATGATGAAGTCTACCGGGAAGATAAACTTATCAACTCGGACAAGAACATCCTCCACTACACCGACGGGGATCTTAACCGAGTGATTCGTTAATTGGATATGCATATTAGTAGGGGCCGAAGTGCCCAAACCTAATTTTGAAAGAGCGAGAACGGCATCAAATTAATGCTCGCGCATAAATCTGCTAGAGCGTAGTTCATTAATATATTGCCAAAAAGGCACGAGATAGAAAACCGTCCCGGGTCATTTTTTTTACGGGCAATTTATTAGTAAGAGCCGCTGAGCACTCTACACTGAGAGAGATATGCGAAATATTTTCTAGTTTTTGTTTATTAGAAAGAATTTCTTTCAAATATTTCGCATATTTAGGCATCTGCGATATCACCTCGCGGAATGAAACATTAATATGAATTTGTTTCAATAGTAAAATAAATTTTTTGTATTGCACGTCCTTACACTCACTATCTAACTTATGCAGATACGGCAGGGCCTTGTTTAAAATAATTTTTTCGTTTAAAATCGTTAAAGGTGGCGTAATCGAAGAAGGGGGAAGAGGGGTCGGAGGAGAAATATGTACCTGCGGATCGATCCGTTTTGGATCGACCACCTCCTTACTATTACGGAGGGTTATAGCATTGGAGTTCTCCTGAGGGTTAGGCTCTGTGTTCCCCGGCAGTGCCCCGAGCGCGCGCTCGGACATCATTCTCGCTAGCTGTCCAACCTGTTGTTCAAGATTTTTTAGCGATCCGGTGATGTTTCAGATATTTGACTTATTGGACGCTATGTATTTATAAAAAATTTCCTCAACCGGAGAAGGTTTCGGAGGAGGAGGCGGGAAAAATGCGGGGGCAAAAGAATTAGGGGGGCGCTGCGTGTTGTTCGTATTGCTCCAAGATAAATTGGGGTGATTCCTCCAACCCGGATTATAGTTATTACTATAAGAGTTGTTGTTGGGGTTGAAGGAAGGACAACCCGAATTACCTATGAAGTCTACGAACTTTTCGGCCACGCAGATGTTGGGGGAAATAAAACAAGGCAGAGTAGAGAAGGGATTAGTCATCTCCGCCACCTGCTTTGTTAACCTTTCAACTTGAAGGGTTAATAGAGCATTGGCATCAACTTCAAAAAGGTCGGCCTCCTGCTTGGCGCGTCCCCGCAGGACGTTCCATTGGTATACGTTCTTAGTCATCTCTTCGATAAGCGCTTGGGAAGCCTCGAGGGTTTTATTGTTTAAAGTGCCTCCGGCATCCGCGTCAATTATTTGACGCGTCTGATAGTTAAGCCCATTCTAAAAGATTTGGACTTGTAACCATGCAGGTAGCGTGTGGTGTGGACACTTACGTAGGAATTCTTTAAACCTCTCCCAAGTCTCAAACAGAGACTCGGAATCGTTCTGCACAAACGAAGAAATGTCCGTGCGCAACTTTGCAGTTTTTGTGGGCGAAAAAAACTTCGTTAAGAACCGTTCCGCAAGCTCGGCCCAGGTGGTGATACATCCTCGCGGGAGGAAATTTAACTACGCCTTCGCTTTGGATTTAAGGGAAAAAGAAAATAAGCGCAAGAGAATGGCGTCATCAGTGACGCCATTAATCTTAAAGGTGTCGCAAATTTCTAAAAAGTTAGACAAGTGAACATTCGGGTCCTCATCCAGAAGTCCATCGAACTGCACGGCATTTTGGATCATTTGAATGACACTCGATTTTATTTCAAAATTATTATTCGCCACCGTAGGGCGAACAATGCTAGACCCAGTATCATCCAGGTTAGGTCGGGCGTAATAAGACATAGTACGCTCGGCCGCTTGGGTAGGGTTAGGGTCAGCCATAACTACGACTAAGGGTTCTCCGATAGATTCTTCAGGGTCTAAAAAAGGATTTCGGCGTTGAGATCGAATACGTGCAAGGGAGCGTCGATCTCAGGATCAAAATCAAAATCAAAATTTTCAGACTCCGAGGGTTGTCCATGGGTGATACACCCTAAAATATAAACTAAATAATAAATTCTTTTTTTTAATTTTTTAAATAGAGTTTTTAAGTTTTTTTTGTTTTAGAAGATAGGTAAAAGTAATAGACTCCGGAATTTGAAATAACAACTCGAAGACTCCCCGATAATGGTGCCAAAAACTTGATGGGCCGCGAAGCCGACCCTTATTTAGGTGGTTGGTTTGATTGGTCGAACGTCACTGACTGCTAAAAAGCGAGTTTTTAACGAATGCAGACAAGTGCACCTATCGCATGTAGTACTCGATATTCGATGGGAATATCGAGGTCGTATTATTCTCGGGGACGGGTTGATTATTTTTACTTTTCCGGAGTAACTATTATTTTACCAAAAATATGGTGGGGATTTTAATTAACTAAGGCGGAAAAATTAAAGGCACGAAAACGAGTTAGGAAATTCGATGAAGGGTTAACGCTCGGCATCGAACCGAATTAAGACTAAAACGACTCTTAATAATTAGAGAACCAAATTTTCAAATTAATTAAAGGCAACTTGGTCATGGAAGTTCCACAAATATGAGCTCACCTAGCTATAGGGATATCGCTCACCTGAACATTAAGACTATTCGACCGAACTCTCGTCCGACGAAGGATTCATCTTAATGCCCGCTTTATGTTAAGAACCCCGTTATTGGGTTGGAAACTCAATCCGATAGAGTTACGCTTCTCCTCTCTCAAGGGTATGCATGTAACTCTTTTTACCCAAGGGTGATCAGTCCATACACACGGCCTCTCGGCTAGCTAGCGTATGGATAACGGAAATAGAGCCCACACATCGATATGTGGTTCTACGCATCGTATACCCGGGGCAAACCTTAATCCCTTTAATTAAAGTAGAAAAAGATCCTTTAATTATTTAGAGTGATTTCATATGTCCCAATGCTCTTCGATGTCGAGGGCTAAGAACGATTAGTCACTCATCCGTATGGGGATGGTTTATGATTTTAATGAGGCGAGAGTTCGAGACTAAGCGCTAAAGGGTTACAAAAAAGGGATAGAAAAGAACACAACGTTAGAAAATTATAAAACTAACTAAAATGAGAACTCACACCTTTCAAAATCATAAAATAAAAGGCTAAGTTACACAAAAAAGAGAAATTACAAGTCCTACTCGAATGAGTAGGCGGGAAATAAATGCATTACAAGTCCTACTCAAACGAGTAGGCGGGAAATGACAAATCCTACTCAAACGAGTAAGCGGGAAATGAAAGCGAGTCCTACTCGAATGAGTAGGCTGGAAGTAAATGCACACACACCCACTCTTCATAATTGAAAGAAAGCAATGAAAATTATCTCATACACACACACACTCTACATAATTGAGAAAGCGATAAAAGAAAGTAAGAAAATTTATCTCACACTCACACACGCACAATAAAAAAAAAAAGAAAACAAACTTATCTTAAAAATTAAAATAATAACTTTTTCATTGTTATAATTTTATAAAAGAATTTAAAAAGTGGAAAAGTTGAAAAGAACAAAAGTTTTACAAAAATAAAAAAGACTAAGTAAAAAAAAAGTTAGAAAGCCATTTTGAAAACACTTGTATAAAACCATAAAAATGAAATTAAAGTACTAAAGAAAACTAAACTTAAACAATCCTAAGGGACAAGAAAATAAAAGTTATCATAACAACTAATAACTATGAAAGAAAACTTAGAACAAAAGCTAAGCAAAACAAAACTATGAAAACATAAAAACATGAAATTAAACTCATACACACACACAAAGAAGAAACAAAGGATAAAAAGAGAACAAAAGTGGGGCACTCTCATCCATTCTAAGACAACATAAAGAGAGAAAATCTAACATATTTTATTAAGAAAAAAGCTGATTACAAAGCTAAAATAAACATAAAAGAGAGGGGGAGAAAATTCTCCTTACATATCAAGAAGTGCACCAAAGCAGCCCACAAACAACAAAATTGGCCCAAAAGTTTGAACCCTTGGAGCTTACAGAGAAGTTCTATTTATAAGCAAAAAAATCATAGGTGACACGCCCTGGTCACGGGCATGACAGGGGAGCGTGTCATGCTGGCTTGCTGAAGACGGTGAAATTTTGGTGACTGGTCGATTTTCGGATGCTTCTGGATCGAGACACATGTTCGTCATGGGCGTGACATGGATATCACGGGCGTGTCAGCAAGAATGCATGGTGGAGGTGTTGAGTTGGGTTCGACGAACATCGAACTGGAATCGACGAACGTCGATCGGGATTGACACGGGTGTGTCGAATTTGTCACGGGCATGCCATGCAAATCGTCGAGTGTTGAGGCGTCGAGCGTCGAGTGGTTGCTGGCTTCATTTCGTCAAGCGCAATTTGGCAGAATTTCGCCGAGCGCTGCTCGACGAATCGTCGAGCGCTGAGATGGGCTGGACAAATGTTGATCAGTAAATTTGAGGCAGTCACGGGCGTGTTCCAGAATCGGCACGGGCGTGATCGACACTCGATGCCTCCAGCTCGACGTTCGACATTCGACATTTGTCGAACTGCCATGACACGACGATTTGCATCATTATCACAGGCGTGTCGAATCAGGACACGAGCATGTACTTTGGTTTTTAGACATTTTTCTGCAAAATTCCAAAAAACAAAAATGAAGGCTATGTTAGAAGATATATTCAAAAAAGGAGCATTTTATTAAAGAAAAATAACTATAAATAACGAAAATAAACTAAAACGACTTAATTAATGTACGTAAAAAATACATATATTTACAACTTATCAGGTGACCACAGGGAGGCTGCCCCCTTGGCGAGGGGCCTCGGGGTGGCCGCCGCCCTTGTGGGAGCTACGGCCGAGGCCACCTACACGGGAGAAGCCACAGGGAGATCGCCCCCTTGCGGGAGGGGAGGCCTCTTTTATTGGGGCGCCCACGGAAAGGCCGCCCCCTTGGCGAGGGGCCTTGGGGTTACCGCCCCCTTGGCGAGGGGCCTCGGGCAACTACCCCCTTATGGGGGCTGTGGTCGAGGCCTCCTGTGATGGCGCAGCTGAGGGGTGGACGCCCCTTTGCGGACGGCCATGGGCGGTCAGCCCCTTGCAGTGGTCGGAAATTGCCGAGACCGGCCTCAAGGCTGACTGCCTTGGCAAGGCCGATCACGGTTGTAGTCGGCCACGGCCGAGGCCGCCCCTATCCGAGAACAAATGATCGGGTGTGTAGATTGTGTGCACGGCAGTTATCGTGTGTAACTTCTCACTATGCAAGTAGGAGAGTGGTAAATTCGCTACTTGCAGCCCACTTTTCTCTATAAATTGGTGTCAACCCCATCAATTATAAAGCCTATCATTTGTTATCTAGCATGACAAAATATCCAACATGATGGATCTGGGATTTGGATCCTCTGGAGTTCGTACGGACAACTCCAGGGTGGAGTTTGGGGGTTCTCGCACGTTGGATTGAAATCCAACACGCAAGAACCCCTGTATTTTTTAGATTTAGGATTATTTTTACTTTGTGTTTTTTGTCTTTTAGTGGCAAAATACTTTTTGCTACAGGATTGGTGGAGTTCGGCGATTCTCGCCCATAAAATCCGTGGAGTTTCCCCTGAACTCCAGAGGATCAAAATCCATGGATCTAGAGAATTTTTGGGGGCAATGAAATATGAGGATCAACATTGAATATAGCCACTTTCAACACAACAACCATTTACTAAAAAAGAAAAAAAAATCATTAACCATCATAAGACAATAATTTGTAATTGTATAAGATAACACAAATAAGGGAAAAGTTGAAGTAACACATGACTTTCGACAATAAAGAATGCCTGACTTACAAAAATTGGGATATGACTGACGAAAAATGGTATATTATTGGTTGTAAGCTCTGAGATAAACAACCCCCCCACCCCCCACCCCCCCCCGGTATACCGCCTCTCGTCTCTCTCTTCTCTGTCGGCCTCTAATTTAAGTTAAATCCATCTACAGTCGCGTTCTCCTTCTCTCATGCCCCGGATCTCTTCTCCGGCGCTTCCAACTACCAACACCAACTCTCTTCTCCGGCGAATCGAGGGCTAGGCCGGATCTCGTAGTTCATCAACCATTTTCCGACAGTAAATTCTAATTTTCCATCATGTTCCTGTTCTTGCGACGCCGCAGAGCAGCCGCTCCTCCACCAGTCTTTCCATCGTGGATCGACCGCTGCTAGGGCAAGGTCTTGGATCACAGAGCTAGGCATTGGTCGATTCCCCTCTTTATTGTCGCATCCAAGACAAGCTTCTTGAGCTTTGCGACCTTCTCCAGTCTAGGAAGGGCCTTGCCCCAAAGCTATGCTTGCATCTGGTTGACTTTCACTTCATTTGCGTGGTGTCCAAGTTAGTTTTGGATCCATCAAATTCGGTTGAGGGTATGAGCAGGAATTCTTCAATCTATGGATCACTCCAATAAGAGGCTTGTGAGTTGCTTGAGTTGAGACCTGCCAAGCTCAGTCAGAGAAACAACAAGAGGCATCACTCCAAGGATTATAGAAAAGGTAAATGTTTTTCTATAATTTTGTTATTCAAGTTTGTTTTGGAATGAGTTTGTTTTGGAATGAGTTTGTTTTAGGAAAAAATTTATGATTCAGTAAATTTTACTACATTCAAGCAAATGTTATAGATTGAAGTACTCTTATACAATTACATGGTGTGCCTTCCAAAAATGTGTGGTAAGAATATAACTTGCATTATATTTCACCCTTAACCCACGATGTTCTCAATATCTTCTGACTCCTCTCCTGCTAATCGTGATCGCCCATGAAAAATGAATCGCGTCATTCGCTAATTGAAAAAAACTCCAGCCATCTTCGATTTCTATGTGTGGAGTTGTCTTTTACCTACTTTCCCTGGGAAAAATTTCAGTCGGGGGCGAGCAGGTGGCGCGCTGCCCCCCCTGCAACCTCCCAACGAGCTTAGCATCGAGCTCGATTGGCGAAATCGTGGTGAGCGTCCAATATACCCAACTAGTCCAAATTTCTTTGAAATTTCTCTTCCAGGTTGCAACTGAGAATCTGACAGCATGAATTCCTCATTTCTAGAAATTTGAAATATATAGAATTTTTTTTTGTACTTCTCAATCTCTTCCTCTCCACCTTGCAATTGAAATATTTGTATGAAATTTGAAAAAAAAATGAATGTAATGTTTACTTCTATGATTTTGCAAGAATCGCATGATTCCCATAGAAAAGTTCTCTCGCCAATAAAACCGAGCAACTATCAATTACCTGATGATAGAACTTTCTTCTTTGTACTTGGTTCTAAAACTCCTAGCCGGAAGTGTGAATTTGATGTAACCAGCACCTCCCTTGATAAATTTAAGGTATTGATCTACAATTCAAAAGTTTTTGAATTAAATTCAATTTTCTGTGGTTTTCAAATTGTTTTCCATTGAATTTATGTTTTTTTTTTGTGAATGAATCACTTGTTGAGGAATATATTTCATTCTTGAATATTGTCAGCAAGTAAGTTTCAAATTTAATTAACATTTTGTTTGGTTTTTCTTAACTCTTCAGCTCATCTATATCGAGCATTATTGTTGAGAATAAAATATATTGTACTATCTAGAAAATTATATAGCATTGTGCATTTACTAAGTCTTGTGCTCCACCACTTACAACTAATTTCTTTTGTGATGGTTATTATAGGTTTTAACAAAGTATCAAATCCCATGACTCAATATCTCGGCCTAAGGGAATACTTTGAGGTAAGGCCTGATGGTTCATGTTTCGTCTAGTTTTCTTGAACCTGTAGCCCACACTAATTCAGGGATTTCATTTTTTAGGGATTTGAAGGAGTGAGCAAGATAACTGATGCTTTCAATGGCATATTGTTTCCTCTATTTAGGAGAAAATATCGTTTTTGGTATATAATCAATAATTTTGGGTGTGAATTCAAGTGAACAAAACCCTGATTTTGCAGGACAGCAACTACAAACTGGTGTTTTCATATATAAATATTCTAATTAGGAGTAGTAGCAGGTCGAGTCACACGTTCGATGTGATTGCGTAACATCAAGGACAATTTAGTCGAGTCACACGTTCGATGTGATTGCGTACAATGTCCTTGATGTTATCGCTGTTGTTGTCGAGCGGGCTCACGATAATCATCACATCGTTGAAGAAGGTGATGCTGCACTGCGGGACGATGATGATCCAAACCATGTCGACAACGATGATCCGTTGATTGGGGCCGAATCAGGCGTCAAAGTCAGCAACACGCCACATTCCATTCAGTACAATCGCAAGCCCCGCAAACCAGGACCAACATCGCATGAGCGCAGCTCTTCATCAAGTCACAATAAGAAACCTCGCAGCATCAACACATTGGGTAATGAACTTCAGTCAACATTATAAGGGCTTAATCTTTGGGAAGTTGTCATGAGCACTTCGCCAATGATCAACCCCTTGGAACGTCGCTTGCTCCGAACGATTGCTCTCAGATTTATTCTGCCCGATAAACTACAAGATCCATTGAATCTGTGCATCTTCCACAATTACATCGAATCTGGTCTGTTTTTATCTTGGCTTTGTATAGCACCAATTTCACTTTCAAACGGTTCATTCGATCCAAATCGAAATAGGTCTTGAAGCAACACCTGGAGGATATGGTTGTTCAGGCCCAATTAAGATTGCCCATTCAACGAGAAGCGCCCAAACGTAACATCATTAGTTCCCTGAGTAAAACTGCGTCAGTTATTGCTCTATTGCGATCGTCCCCTGTTGACAGTTTCAACATTGTGCAGTTGGAAGAGACTGTGACAATGAATACAACTTGAATCGTCACCTTGGCAACCAATGCCAATCACAGTTCACGTCAACCACATGCATCGGATCTGCAATCTGCGCCCGAACAACTCATTGAAGGGTCATCGGACGATATCATTGATCGACTGGTTCAATAAGAGATTGATGTTGGGCATGCCGGCAACATTCTTTGGACCAATGTGGTCTCCCCTACGTACGCTCGCATTGCTTCCCATCATGAGGATCTGCTCGAGATGACCCACAAGGAGATCCAGAATCATTGGGAGTATCTTGCATGCCTCAAGAAGTGTGAGCAATCAACCGCATCAGCACAACCAGATCGTCATTCTTGTTTGCAATCGCATTCCGAGGCAGCCCACCAACATGATGATCCAGGCTCCCTCAATGTTCCGCCACCACTGCCGGCCGAACCATCAGTTCCAACCGTATCTCCGACCACCCTGAATTCAAATCAACCGGCCTCTTCTACAGTCATCATGACGTCGGAGGAACTTGATGTGGCCAACACGTCTACTGTCAGCTAGATTGGTTTGCATCCTCCATTCATGGTCGATCATCAATTGTCTGGTTTGAATCAGATATTGGTGGCCATCATCCCCGCCCCATCTATAGGGGAGTCGTTTTCCCAAGCGGAGAATGAGTTGCTCAATTACTTACTAACCAGTCCAACAGAGAACTCCCACATGAAATCAGCGGCTGGTGATCAAACGTCTTGGATGAGTCTAGCCAAGCATCTCTTGTACTGGGCACGAGTTGCGCAAATATTAGGGATGAACCAGCTTCGGGCCCGATCCGATAGGCAGCTCAAGCAAAAGGTCAAGGATGAAAACAAGAAAAAGAGCTGCTAACAGGTAGACAATATTTGACTTTTGGTTTCATTTTCATCTTCAGAATTTTCCTTCTCAATTATTGGAATTTTCCTTCTTTTAATCTCACTATGCTTGTTGAGGTGGCTCAAGCTTAGAGATATCATTGTTATTGACGCTCGCCTCCTTGGCGGCGATCCACTAAAAATCGACCAGGTTTGTGAATTAATTTCTTGTATTTTCCATGGGATAATTGAGCTGGCTCATGATTACTACAAAATATTTAAGCTATGCGTTCTTTTAATAGCTACAATATACATATTGTTGATAATTTAGTCTGACATTGAGAATTTTCCATGGGATAATTTCTTACGGAAGTGATGCTTTCAATTTTCATCATTTTATTGTCCTAGATTAAGGTTTGTAAACTCATGATTTTTTCATGATATTCTACCTGCAGCGACATAAAAATAATAGATAAAATGTTTGTTATGCAATTATAGAGATGGAGATAAGGTTGGTAATAGATTGTGTTTGCATTAATTTTGATTTAAATCATTTTGTTTTTGGCTTGACTTAAAAGTTTGGTGAATCACTTAAACAGCGGAAGAGACGAATTTTATTTGAGCTTCGAGGAGTTGAAACGTGAAGATTCTTGAAGTTGGAGTACTCATGCACCCTCTTTTACCATTAGAAAAATCAAATGTTGCATCTCAAAGGCTCAAGAAGATCATCTGTGGAACTTCTGATAGTCCTATTGACACCGAATGGAATTCAGAGTCACTGCAGGTTCTTTACAGTACTGTGATGTCCCTTGCTTGCAGAACAACACCTGGATTGTCTTTTGATGTATGCCATTGGGTTGATGGCTCTCCTTTTAATCTAAATTTGTATCAAATGCTATTGGATGTTTTATTTGATAATGAAGGATTCGTAGTAGAGGAAATTGATTAAATTTTGGAGTTGATCAAGAAGATTTGGGTTGTGTTTGGACTAAATCAGATGATTCATAAAGTTTGGATTATTTCTTTCCCTCTCTAGTGGCATGACTTCGAAAATTACAGAGGTCGGAATGTATCAATTCAAGAAGTTGTGTACTTCTAGTTTCTGACTTGAAAAGATTTCTAGTAATCTTAGTTTGGGCACAAAGCTCGCACCTATCAAATCGAATAGAAAAATCTATCAGGATGTTGTGACTCTTAGATAGATCTCACAGTTTATTATAGTGCACATGTTCAAGTCTATTATGTAATAACTTAGGATCAATCTGAGTTGAACTCACTTTATTAATGCACTCGTTATCTAGGCTAAGTATATACATACCATTGATCATAAACGCACAACCAAACTAATGTGAATTAACTGCTAAAGTTATTCTACCGTTTTGGGTTGTAAAAGAAATTTCAGCCTTATCTAGTAAACTCATAGAGATTAAATTTTTTAGTTAAATTAGGTACACTCTAATATGTTTTAAAATTAGAGTGTTAACTGAAAGAGGACTAGCTCCGCTGTCCGAACATAAGTAACATCAGTCTCTCCTCCATTGCAGTTTCCAACCTTATCCTACACTGCTCTGACCTCCGAGAGAAGACTTCTGTCATTTATATCATGACAGATAGAACAGCAGTCCAGCCACCACTCACAAGACGCACCGCGATGACTACCCCCAATCATATCCACAAAGGACTTAGGATCTGAGATATCGACCAACATGTTTGCAAAATTCTTTGGGGCTTCCTCCTTCTTCAGTCTATGCATTTCAGACTTGAAGGTGATCCACTCAGGAGGCAGCTTGCTCAAAATTAGATTCGCAAAAGGATTATCGAACATTTCAGATTGTTCGTCTTCCAGCTTGTGGGGCATATTTTCTAGTTCTAAGAACTAGAAGTGTGCATTCAAACGATCACAAACCTTTTTCGCAGTTTTACACGCACTGTAGGTCAAGGCAAGGCAAAAATTCAGGGAATTCAGAAGGTAATCCCTGCAAAATCTCACGTTTTTACTCCACTGATATTCGTCCACATCTTCACGGGTAGTGGCGAAGTCGCTAAAAACTGTGTAGAAAATTCCACGCTCTCATTTCTAGTTGGACATACAACTTCCAAATAAGGAATTCAGCGACATCGAAAGACTGCAACTTGACGGCATCAAGCGCACTTTTTTTCGACATCGTGCTTTGGTTCTACAAAATAAAACTATAACAGTATCGCCTGATCCGTGTGGCGGCGATGAGACACGGTCTTCGGATCTAATCTAGTAAATATTTATTTGCTCCTCTCCGGCTGAACGCGATCGCCAAGAGACAGCCTGGACTTTGCTCTTCCAAAAAATTAACAGTAAGCCACAAAAGGAGGGTTGAAAGCTCTTCACCAAGAAAAAGAGTTTTGCTCCAAAAATTTGTAGAAAGAGCAACTCAGATCGTCAAGATGAGAGATCAACACACTGGCTGGGATTGTTGAAATTTATTTTATAAATATTTTTATGTGTCTGCAGACGTACACCCCAACCCTTCTCAGTGCAGTTGGGTATGAGAAGATAAATAAAATCCCTCATAAAGGAGGTCAAGGGATAGAGGCCCGACCTCAACAACCCGACATGAATAAAATGGAGAAGGGTTGGGGTGTACGTCTGCAGACACATAAAAATATTTATAAAATAAATTTCAACAAGGATCTCCTTTTCCGGAAAAAGTCCAAGATCTATCAGAAGATCAAATATCATCGATCTGCCCTAGACGCGAAGAGGATATCCAGACAGAGATCTGGCGTTGTTTCTTCAGGAGCCAGGACAGAGACGATGAATGATTGAGTGGAACAAGTCGTTAAATGAGCATAGAAACGGGTAGTAGATCCACTACTCCTTCTTGTAGATCCACCAAAGACATCACAAGAATGGCGACAACAAGCGAAAGAAAAACAGGAGCCTGCTCTTCCTCTTGATCTGCTTCAGAGTTTCACGAGAAATTTCCCGATCTGAACCTCTGTAGGAAAAATAGAGAGTTGCGATAGGGACGGATTCTCCGCCTCTTCAAGCAGTGCCAAGGCTTCCACGATCAGGTCGACGAAGCTAGATCAGATAGAATCTTGAAGCAAATCGTCAAACTCCTTGTGGCTCTAGTGCAGAATCTATCCCCTTGATCCTAGAACACGAGCAGCGCACGGGAGATCTCCGGTGTCACGGAATCTGCAGTGACGAGAGAGCCGATCCAAACCTACCGCAAGATACAACTCCTCCGTAGAGAACTGTCAGCAATAACACAACAATAAAAATTGCACAGGAGCGGCCGGATTTCAGATCTTAGCGAAGGGAAAAAAAAGACGAGAAAAAAAAGGGAGCAGACGGGAATGAGCAAAAACCTAATCCTCTATCTTGATGATGTTGTGGTTTTGCTCAAGATAGTCCACAATAGTTCATCAAGTGTGGAATGACTATTTATAGTATCTACAGTGTAGAGCCATGCCCTAGAGTGACGCGAAACCCAATGGATCATTCCGAGTTAGTTTCGACACGCATGAACATATAATTAATTCTCTAATAAGAGAGCACCCCCCCTCCCAATTTTTTTAACTTTGTAGGTTTTTTCGTGTCAAAATTATTGTTATTTAATATATAACTTAGGCTGTATTTGGCGCGGCTTATTTGCTCTGGTGAGGTTGGACAAAAATGTCATTTTCATACCAAAATCTTATGTCTCAAACTAATTTGTTTTTTTGTAACAGTAGTAACATTTGTTATACCAAACATACAATGACATTTTTGTCCAACCACACCGTAACAAATAAGCTGTGATAAGCCGCGCCAAACGCAGCCTTAAGCTAGTATTCTACCAAACCTTAGGTCCTTCACATATACATACCTTGTGCTGAACTATTTTTCATAGTCAACAGATCAGTAGCATGGAATAAGTGTGTGGTAGTCCTTTGAATGAATAGGTGCATCTGTCAATGGATTAATAATTGAAAGATTGAATTGTGTTTACCTTTTAGCATATAAGCTGATGACCAATTTTATTGTTGTTTTGGGCATCCACTTGTAAAAACGGAAGATAAGATTTGCTTATATTTCACCCTTGTTGATTGTTGGAGTTGGTGACTGGGCGGTCTGGCAGTCTGTCTTGGCGGGTTAAAGACCGCGCGGTCTGGCGGTTTCCCTTCAGCGGTTTGGTTGCTGGGTTGTTGCTGTCTGGAGTCTGAGTGGTCTAGCGGTTTGTCACAGGCGACTTGGAGACTGGGCGGTCTATCGGTCTCCCATGGCGACTTCTCTCTCTTTGGTGGTTGCCGAGCTGTTAGCCCTTCTCATCTAACCGCGCAGCTTGTGTGGGTTGTTTTTTGTATAGTCGCTTAGTTCTGTAATTTTTTAGTCCCACATCTCTAGTTTGTATTCTCTTCCTTCTCCTCCATTCTATAAAAGAGAGGTCATACCTTTGTAATAGATACATTTTTTGGATAATAAAATTTCTGTTAATCCACTTCCGGTTTGTTCTTGTTCGTTTCTAACATGGTATAAGAGGACTCGATCTTTTCAGCCTGATTCGGTTCCTCTTTCTGTCCGCGTGACTTATTCCTCTCTGGTTGTCTGTTAGCGCGGTCTCTTTTCTCTTCTTCTTATTGCTGCCCTCTTTATGTGCGGCCTCTTTGTGCGACCTCTGTTCTGCTCGCATGCCCTATTCATTTTTCCGCGGACTCCTTTCTGTTCGCACGGTCTTCTCTTCCTTCTGTTCGCGCGGGCTGCTTTCTAGCCGCTCGACTTCTTTCCCTCTGCTTGGTTCTATGGCTTGGTCATGGTTTTTCTTGCCGCTGGCGTCTAACACTGTGACCGCTGCAGCTCTCTTTCTCCTAGCCATCGCGATTTCTCCCTATTCGGGCGGCTTGTCTCCTAACTGCGCGGCTTCCTTGTTTTTCTCCTATGGCTTTTTCTGATGCTTATAATGCCACCAATCCTGTCGCCAATCCGCCTCCGCTTCTTCCTCCTACTCCTTTCGGAAACCTTGGCACCGTTTCCAAGCTTGTCAGCTCCAACTACCCGAATTGGAGTGTCTTCTTCACCTTTCTCCTTTGTTTGCAACGCAAACGCCACCATCTCGTTGATGACCCTCCTCCTCCCACTCCCCTCTATTTGATGACTGGGATGCAAGCGACGCGCTTGTGCGTACTTGGCTCACTAACAGCATATCCGATGAATGCTTTCCCGTCATCCGTCATGATGAGACGGTCAAGGTAGCTTGGCTTCATCTTGCTACTCTGCACTCCAAGGGGGCTCAGACATCCCGCATCTATACATTGTATGCGGTCCTCTTTGCCCGTCCTACCTTGTCTCCTACTGCTGCCTACCAACAGGTTCAGGCTCTCGGGGCTGAGATTCTTCAGAATTGCCTCTTTTCTGCGGATTTGGCTCAATAACACAAGCACTTATAGGCGCTTCTGGTTGTGTGCGATCTTCTGCGGCTTCATGATACTTATGATATGATGCGCCAGCAAATTCTGGGTGAGGCGGAATCTCCTACCTTTAATGTCACCGCTACCCGCATCGCCGCTGTCACCTCTCTCCTTCAGCACCCTCTTCTACCCTCTCCTTCTCCACCAGAAAACTATGCTCACCAAACTCCGCGGAGTGGCTCTGGTAGCCGCAGTCACCAGTCCGACGGACGTGCTCCTTCCCGCTACCTCTGCTCTCACTATATCCGCACCGGTCATACTGTGGATCATTGTTGGATGAAGCATCCCCATCTTCGCCCCTCGGGTGACTCTACCGCCTCCTCTTCCAAGCCATCTGCCTCCGTGGTCACATCATCAGGTAGTGCCCACGTGGTGACTCAAGGTAAATGGATTATCGACTCTAGTGCGACTAATTACATGACGGGCAATCCTCAGTGCTTCTCTCTCCTCGAATAGCATGATCGATTGCCCCCGGTCCTCATTACAGACGGTTCTCCCTCCCCGATTCATGGGTAAGGAGTGGTTCATGTTACTTCGTCTCTTCATCTAGCGTACACTCTCTATGTGCCCAAGTTTTCGTGTAATTTATTATTGGTTACCTCTTTATGCAAGCAGCTTCAGTGCTCTGTGACGTTTACTCTGACTTCTTGTTCTTTTCAGGATCCGAGCTCCAAACGGACAATTGCTACTATGACTGAGAGTGGCGGCCTCTACTTCCTCGACAATGTTTCCGCCTTGTCCGCCTTATCCTCTTCTTGTACGGATCTTCTCCAGTGGCATCTCTGCCTCGGTCATCCTCCTCTACGGCTTCTACATTAACTCCTGCCCCACCTCCCTCCTTCCAGTACTCCTCTCAACTACGACGCTTGTCAGCTTGGCAAGCATCACCGTTCCTCCTTCTCGCCGAAGCAAGGTCGGGGTTATACCCATCCGTTTGATCTAGTCCACTCCGATGTTTGGGGACCTGCTCCTACCCTCACCATTGGTCGGGGTAGTTCTTATTTTGTTACCTTTATTGATGATTTTTCTAGATGTACTTGGGTGTATCTCTTACGAGATCGCTCTGAACTTTTTGATGTATGGCTATCTTTTTATCAATTAATTAAAACTCAATTTGGTGTTTGTATTAAAACCTTTCGCTCAGAATGCTAAAGAATATTTGAGTCATGCTTTTACCTCTTTCTATGTGCAACATAACATTATTCATCAGACTAGATGTGTTTATACCTCCCAGCAAAATGGGGTGGCAGAACGCAAAAACCGTCATCTCCCCGATGTCGCTCGTACATTGATGACACAGATGCATGTTCCTCGCTCCTATTTGGGCTATGTTGTTCTCCTTGCCTGCTACCTCATCATTCGCATTCCCTCCACGGTCCTCCGCAGGCATACCCCATTCTCCATTCTATATCCGGGCAAGGAGCCTTTTTCTCTCCCTCTCCGGATTTTTAAGTGCACTGCCTTTGTGCATGCTCCATCTGCCACCTGTGATAAGCTCTCCCCTCGCTCCACAAAATGCGTCTTTCTGGGGTACTCCACCACTCAGAAAGGCTATTGTTTCTTTGACCCCGTTCTTCGTAAGCAGTTCGTCTTCACTGACGTCACCTTCTTCGAGAATGCCTCCTACTTCTCGGATGACTCCTCTCTTCTTCCTCCGACTTCTGATACTCCTGTTGTCCCCTTCATCCACTTGTCTCCTACTGAGGTCTCACCTCCTACATCATCTTCGTCCACTCCTCTCCCTCCACATCTCTCTCCCTCTTCTCCGTCATCGTCTCCCTCCTCTCCGATGCTGTCACCCTCTACTCCCGGGCCAGCTCTCTCTGCCACGAATGCTCCGGATGCTGAGGGACCCACCTCCCTAGATCTTCCTGTTGCTCTTTGCAAAGGGGTGCAGACGTGTACCCTACACCCCCTTACTGCTGTTGTTTCATATGATCTTCTTACCTCTTCTCGCAGGGCCTTTGCATTGGCTATCTCTTCCACTACCACACCCCGTTCCTACTAGGAGGCTCTTGCTATTCCTCATTGGAAGACAACCATGGATGAGGAAATGGCGACCCTCACTGAGTGGGGTACATGGACTCTTATTCCTCCTCCCTTCGGCACAGATGTTGTAGGATGTCGCTGGGTCTTTGTGGTCAAATTTGGCCCGGACGGCCATGTGGATCATTATAAGGCCCGCCTTATTGCTAAGGGCTTTACTTAGACCTATAGGGTTGATTACTTTGACACCTTCTCTCTCGTGGCTCGTCTCAACACTATACGGGTTCTCCTCTCTGTGGCGGTCAATAGAGATTGGCATATTTATCAGCTGGATGTCAACAATTCCTTCCTTTATGGTGATCTTCAGGAGGCCGTCTACATGGAGAAACCTCCTGGGTATGTTGCTCAGGGGTAGACAAGAGTATGCCAGCTGAAGAAGGCAATCTATGGCCTCAAGCAGAGCCCTCAAGCTTGGTTTGGCAAGTTCAGCGGCATCGTAGCGGCCATGGGTTTTGCGTGAAGCTCTGCCGATCACTCTCTATTCATTCGCAAAACCTCCTCGGGACTGGTGGTTCTTGTTGTGTACGTCGATGAAATTCTTCTCACTGGCGATGACCGGGAAGGGGTAGCCTTGATAAAGCGGCATCTTCATCAACATCTGGTCACGAAAGATATGGGACCTCCAAAGTACTTTCTGGGGATCAAAATCTCTCGGAAGCCCAACTCCTTAGTCCTTTCCCAGCATAAGTATGCTCTTGATCTATTAAAAGAGGCTGGGTTGACTAGAGCAAAACCTGTCTGATGCCCCATGGAAATTGGAGAAGACAAAACCTGGACAGATGATTCGCCTCCTCTTTCAGATATTACGCGATACAGGCATCTGGTTGGTAAGCTCATATATCTCATAGTGACCAGGCCCGATATTTCCTATGCGGTGGGCAAGGTAAGCCAATTCATGTAAGCTCCTAGGGAGTGCCATCTATAGTCTGCCTTGCGGATCTTGGAGTATGTCAAAGCAGCGCCTGGGAAAGTATTACTCTTTTAGAAGAATGGTCATCTGAGGATTGAAGCATACTAAGATGCGAGTTATGCTGATGACAAAGGGGATGGCAAGTCCACCTCGGGGTTTTGCACGTTTGTTGGGGGAAATCTGGTGAGCTGGAAGAGCAAGAAGTAGTCTGTTGTTTCCAGGTCCAGTGCAGAAGCAGAGTATCATAGTATGGCATCGACAACTTGTGAGTTAAAGTGGTTACGAGCTCTCATGCTGGATTTAGGAGAGGTCTACAACCATCTCTAGCTATGTTCTGTGATAACAAGACTGTCATATACATCTCCAAAAATCCGGTCTTCCATGAAAGAACCAAGCAAATTGAGGTCGACTGTCATTTCATTCGTGAAGAGATTTTGAAGGAACAAATTTGCACTCCCTTCGTCACTTCTGATAAAGAGCTAGCTGACATCTTCACCAAGCTAGTATCCGCCTCATTTCTTCATATTTGCGACAAGCTGGGCATGATCGATATATATGCTCCAGCTTGAGGGGGAGTGTTGGAGTTGGTGACTGGGCGGTCTGGAGGTCAGTCTTGGCGGGTTGAAGACCGTGCGGTTTGGCGGTTTCCCTTCAGCGGTTTGGTTGCTGGGTTGTTGCTATCTGGAGTCTGAGCGGACTAGCGGTTTGTCGCAGATGACTTGGAGACTGGGCGGTCTAGCGGTCTCCCATGGAGACTTCTGTCTCTCTAGTGGTTTTCGAGCGGTTAGCCCTTCTCATCTAACCGCGCGGCTTGTGCGGGTTGTTTTTTGTATAGTTGCTTAGTCCTGTAATTTTATAGTCACACATCTCTAGTTTGTATTCTCTTCCTTCTCCTCCATTCTATAAAAGGGAGGTCATACCTATGTAATAGATACATTTTTGGATAATAAAATTTCTGTTAATCTACTTCCGGTTTGTTCTTTTTCGTTTCTAACATGGATAGTAAGATTCTGTTGTGCAGAACCGCGGTAGCGCAACCGAATAAATCGAGCACAAGCAATAGCGCAAAATATAAATAGAGTGAGATTTCAAGCACACAAAGACGAGAAATAAATTTTACATGGTTCGGAGAGGAGCTCCTATGTCCATGGGGATAGCGCGCCAGAAAAGATCCACTATAATGATGAGGAGTTAAAGATTACAACAGAGATCGTAAAGGTCGAGCATTAAAGAGAACCAAAAAACCGAAATAGGAGTTGTCGTCGTTCTGACAGCACTGTCGTCGGGCGATAGTGATGTTATTCTTCTTCTTCGGTGGAACCGCCGTCTACTCTGCCCGCATGAAGCGATCCTCCTGGATCGACCGCCTGATGTCGTCGCATGCCTGGAACCACCACTGTAGGTCGGCCATCGTAATAAAGCCCGGCCTGATGTCACTTTGCCTGAAGTTGACCGAAATACCACTACTAGCTTGGCCAGATGTCGTTCCGCCTGGAGCCGACTGGAACGCTACCTAACATAGCCTGCTGCCGCCGCTGAGAACAAGAACCCGCCATCTGGAATGAACACCTTCTTCCCTCTTGATTATACCCCTCAAATGAATTCAGATTGCTAGTTGGTGTGTATTTGTGATGCAAGCCCATGGTTTCGACGGATGAAAACACTACGCGTTCTTAGGTCGGTAATTAAAATAAATACGCGGCGAGCAATATTTCTCTAAAAATTACACTACCGATGAAATTAACCAATATATCAACGCACAACGCAAAGGGCCGCTACCCCTTTTTGAGATTAAACAAAGGCTATATACCAATGTTCGCTCAAGAGAAAAAGGACCTACCCGATCTGGACAATTAGTACGTTAAATTAAATTTATCCGCACACATTCACAAAACAACCACGAGAGGATCCGGACTAAAATAGCGGTTTAAAACCTAGTCCAAAATTAATCCCAAATTTATTAAAATGAGGTCGACCAAATCACTTGAACTCGAGGAGAAATCAAGGGTTGTGAACCTGATTTCTTCTAGCGCTCACGAGATCTACCCGATCCGATTGATACGAAAAATGTTCGGATAATTTACGCTTGAAAATTAGATTTTAATTAAGCACGATTTCAATATAAATAAGGATAATATACTAGCCTTCTATTTCCACCAAATCTCACAAATAATATAGAAGAAACACACACGAGATGGTTTTCAAAATTGTTACCCAAATCCTATGAAAAAGTCCATCCACAAAGATGAGTGGAGGAAAGCACACACGACGGTGGTTGAATCTATTTCCACGCGAGTCCACAGTTCCGCGCCGGACGATGAAATCGCAAGTCGTTCTTCCTTTTGCAAACCCTAGGAGATGGAAACCTTGATGGAATATATATTTGGAAAGAAGAGAGAGAAAAGGTGGTGGGGATAAACTAAAGTGGAAGGTGGGGAACAAGGGGGCCGGTTTGTAGAGGGAAGAGGAGGGCTGCTTGGTCTTTGGAGGGAGAGAGGGGGTGGCTGAGAGAGAAAGGGAGGGAGAGGGGGTGGCGGCTTGGAGTGGCCGAGCCCTAAAAGAGGTTGTGGTGGCCGGCGACTTGGAGGGAGATGAAGGTTGGCCGAGAGGTTGATGGAGGAGGCTCGGGTTTTGGGTGGTGATTGTGGGGCTGGTCGAGTTTGGTGAGGAAGGAGGGTGGTCGAGATGCTTGGAGTAGAAAGAGGAGGAGAGGAGGAGGAGAAGGAGGCTGAGATAGAGAGGGAGGAGAAGTTGTGGCCAGCGGCCAAGAGAGAGGAGAAGAGGAGAGGGTTGGCCGAAATTTGCCTAGGAGGGGAGGAAAATCTCAATAGATTTTTAGGGTTTCAATTTCTTCAATTCTTCATTTCTAAAATCCTTCATAACATGGCTATATATAGTCTATACCACACCATCGCCACCATTGATAATTAAACAACTCATGATGGTTATATGCACCTATCATAATACATGAAATAAAAAATACATGAAATGAACACTTAAAATAAAATTGCTTAAAAAAGAAATTGCTAAAAATATAAAATTATAATTATTTAATTTATAATTATATATTTTTATATAATGGCGGTGGCGGACGTCGTGCAAAACATGTAGCGGCGTTGGCAAAGGGCGTCGTGGTAGAATCTCATCCTCGACATTGCGTCAATGATCATCCCAATCCACGAACTCTCTATGGCGGGGATCAACGGCCGAATCAGCAACATCGCCATTAATCCTCCCACACTCAAAATTACTCATCACCGATGAGTGGCCAGTGAGGGGGGAATAGTCAAAAGCAGCAGCAACATAGGGCAAATCTGGCCCCGCTATTTATGTCATAGTAATATGAACATCCATCAGCACGGAGAACCTGTCAGGCATAGAAACAATAAGACTTTCAAGGAAACTCGAAAGGGTGTCAAGCAAAAGAAAAATAAATTTAATCTTACAATCCGATTCAAGAGCCATGGAATCAACGTGGGAAATAGACACGATAGAACTAACACTCCCCAACCAGAGAGAATATTTAGTTGGAGGAAGAAGCGACGGAGAAAGCCACTCAGGTGGAATAGAGACGTATAATAAAAGTCCGGAAACTTGAAATAAAGTGAAACACCCTGTGCTTTATAAAAATCTAAAATAAAAGCATGAAATCTGAAGTTCTTCATATCCATGGATGGGTCAGCTTTCCTACGTATTAAACTATTAACGGAGCTAGAAGGCATCCGCTTGGGGACTGACCAGACTAAACCCAAATCACTAATTCAAGCGTAGGATGGTCTCGGAAGGGGTCGAAAGTGCTTACGACATAAATTAAGATGAAACACTAACGTTCGAGATACATGAGCAGTGAAACCATGTGCTACATGACTTGACCCAAATGCGGAGGATAAGGGGGTTAAGTCAGGTGGCACGGGAGCCTTATAATTAAAAATGATTTCAATGTGATCCAAATCCGCAGTTTTAACTTTTTACTTTAATATACTCTCGCTTGGCATAAAGATATGTCAAGGAGAACCGCTCATAATGAATAATAGAGTTGGACTCTCCCGGATGTGAAAGGATGTGTGAGCGATACAACTCAAGGGGCCCAACTATAGTCACTAATGTATGGACATGAGGGTCATCAAAAGGCGGTGGGTTAATGCGAGCAACCGAGTATGGTATATCAAAATTTCTAAGGGACACCACATCCAGCGGCACAATAGCCAAGGAGTCAGAAATAGTCAAGGACAGAATTGTAGATGGACACACAAAAAAGTGAACTGTCAAAGGTGATACGTAGTCAGATCTATATGGTGCAGTGAAAATACAAAATACTAGTGCGCTCAACTTAGTAATATCTATATGTTGAGACAACGCCAATGTAGGAACTAATAGAGTGGGCGTGGCACAAAAACTCATCTTAGGACTACCGGATCCACGGCCTAAAAAGTCATCTAAGATAGGCAAATAAATAGGACGAAGGGTCGGTAAAATCAATCCCGGAATAAAATCCAAATCAATATAAATTGCACCCAATGGTGACATCATCAAGGAACTCTCATCTGGTTAAACAACAAGCGAATTGTCCAAAAGTACCCTTCCCTTAGATGGTAACTCATCCAAAGTAATAATAGGGATTTCCTCACTCTCAGGCTCCTCAGATGACTCAGATACAATCTCAGTGGATGCAATCGTAGGCTCTATCACGATGGGGATCGTATCCTGGAGGGGTCACTCAATACTAGGGTGATCAGACAAAACACTATCAGAGCATATAATAGGCAATGTGATACTCTCACAGATCGGACTGTCATCATCCCATACGTCGTCTTCCAAATCATTAGGTATCCCCTCAATGTCAGAATCATCTGAATCGTTGGGCACTATCGTACATGTCGGAATACTCTCACCTAGCTGGTCATCTTCAAAATCCAGAGATACCACATATACATCAGAGTCCTCGGGGGTATCAGTCACAATCTCAGGAGGCTCAGATGTCGGAGCTAAAGGAGCCAACACCCTAGTAGTAATATCTTTGGAGTCCAAATTATGGGGTCTAAACTGCTTATTTTCCCTAGAGGTGGAAATAGGTACCCTGTGGGTATTACTACCACTGTGGGGATAAGATCTAACCTGAGGTATATGGTAACTCCCATAAGCGGCTATAGGTCTAGTACCATAACTAGTCTTGCTAACGAGTGGCATAGGGTCACTCCTATAAGTAGCTATAGGTCTAGTGCCATGACTAGTCTTGCTAACGGGTGGCATAGAGTCACTCCTATAAGCAGCTATTGGTCTAGTGCCATAACTATAATAACTCACGTGTGTGGTGCTATTAATACGAAGATAGTCAGGATCAAATATATCTTAGAGTTTGCTTCGCATGTGCGGCCAAGCATATTGATAGCAATCAACACGACACCCTTCATTTAACCAAAACATGTGGGCTTGACCCACTAACCGCTCTCTAGCGATGTTAACCTTTTGGTGGTGGTCCCATACGTGGCAATCAAAATAAATTTCTATCCCCTTAAGCCAGTCTCTAAAAATTTGGGGACACGCTAAACCATCATAAGTAGGTGCAACATTCCTAGAAGACCTAGAAACGTCAATTTCTCGCTCAGGGAGACAATCCAAATGATAGTGGGGTTTCCTAGGGGGTGGTGGTGCCACTTGGTTAGCCTTTTGTTGCGCAAACAAAACCTTAATCTCATCCATTACAGGGGAATTGATAGTTTTACTTTCAAGACTAACTAAACACCTAGAGGGGGGTGAATAGGTACTTTTCTTTGATTTAACTTAAGGCAGAAAATAACTACAGTTCTTTGAGTAAATCAAATATTTCTACAGCTAATACAGCATAACAATCACAATCATACACACATCACAGGTTGCACACAGATTTATAGTGGTTCCCCAAGGTCTGGGTACATCCACTTCCCCCCTTCACCTATCTAGCAGTATGCTAGATTCGGCCTAACTTCTTCCTTTAGCTCATAATCCAGAAGGATTCCTACAACTCAGAATGTCTCCACATTCCTACAACTCAGGCTAACAAGCCCTACCTCATCCTTGCCATAAGGCCTACAACTCAGAGAATACCTTCTCCTATAACTCAGGCATAAACAGCCCTACCTCAGCCTTGCCACAAGGCCTACAACTCAGAGAATACCTTCTCCTACAACTCAGGCATAAATAGCCCTACCACTCAGAGAATAAATCTCCTACACTCAGCCTTTATAAAATAGGCTTACAACTCAGATCTATGAATAGATCCTACAGAATTTGATAATAAATTTTATAATCTCTTACCCCTGTTGAGAGAGAAGGGATAAGGAACTTTCTTGATCAGCTTCTTGAAGAGGATGATGGCTGAAATCAACTTGATCTTAGCTTTCTTCAAAGCTTCTTGAATCTGAACTTAGTTTGGTTGATTTCCTTTGAATATAACTGACTGGCAGCTTCCTTCTTAGACTTCAGAAATAGATCTGAATCTTCTTGACAGATTAGTTCAGTATCTGCTTCTTGAGAGACCTGTGAATGTCTCCTGCTTGACTTCAAATAGCCCGATCTCTCTCTATCCAAACCTCTTGAAGATACTTCTGATTTTTTGATTGAATTCAACTTAGACAGAATCTGAATAGAAAACTACTTCAAAACGTCTTCTTAGATCTTCTCACGAAGATCTTCTTCTTTGTGACTTGTACTTTCTTCATCAGAGATCAATCTCACAATAGGTGTGTTAGTTGTGTGTATTATCCACATGATTCTTCTTCTGAATCCATCTATTTATAGACTTCATCCATGGTAACCGGATGATCCGGTTTCTAACTAACTTTTGACAAGTTTGACAGCTTCAGTAAACCTGTTGAACTCACAGCTGTCAAGTCTTCAAACAGTTCTTGAGCCTTTGTCTCTGTCAGCAAAGCGTTGAGACTGACTGTCATAAAGTGTCGAGACCATCTATCAATATGTGTCGACATAAGTGACTTAAGTGTCGACACATCCTTTGGTGATGTCGACATAGCTGCCTTGATGTCGACACAGCTTCTTGACACAGCATCTTGAGAATGTGTCGACATTGATTATTTTTGTCGACACAAACACTTCATCATTCATCAGCAATCAACTTGGTCTAGACTCAGCTGTGTGTCGACACAAGTCCTGTGTGTCGACACAGTTGATATAGACTCAGAACATAGCGTGTGTCGACACTCCCTACTGGTGTCGACACAGTTGTTGTCGACTCTGCCTCTGTGTGTCGACACAGCCTCCCAGTGTCGACACATTTTATGTCGACAATAATCTCCTGTGTGTTGACACTGCCTCCTGGTGTCGACATAAACTCACTGAAGTGTCGACACAGCCATTTCCAAGTGTCGACACAATCTTACTGAAGTGTCGACACAGCTTCCTCAGGTGTCGACATATGGACTTAGAATCTTTTTCCTGCATTCTAACACATTCTTAACCTGCACATATAAACTCAAAATAACATCAAATACACCTTGATGTATATCATTGAGCTAAGTGAGGCTTCTCCAAATCATGTACACATTTTCCAATGTACCCAACAATCTCCCCCTATTTGGAGAAGTCATAACCCTTTAGCCAATGATATACACCACTTAGAAAATAAACATGATGATATATATAAGCATTATATTACATGGTACTTTATAACAAAACACATATTATTGTTACATCACAGAATAAAAGATGTAAAAGAGAATGGTCACAGAACAATGTTTTGTATATTAACTCAAAAATGTTTGTTACAAGTTGTTTACATTGATTTCTTTAACAAACTAATAATTACATAGTTCTTGGACAAAAACTAGTAAAACTTAAACTAAGGCTGGACTGGCTCCTTGATGACAATCCCTTTGCCAGATTTAATCTGAGCCTACACAATAGGTTCTGTATCTTCAATAGGCTTCTTTCCTTTCAACTCAGCTTTCTTTTGTGCTTCAGCCTTGATCCTTTGCCTTTCAAAATAATGAAAGGGCTTGGGGAAATACTTGCTAGGTTCCTGAGTATCAGGAGGTAGCTTCCCCATCTTAGCCTTTCTCCTGCATTGAACTATGGCCTCCTGTCTGGCTTCATACTTTTACCATTCTTGCTCATTGTACCATTTTCCCCTTTCATGTACTTGATCTTTTACAGCTTTCCAGGCAGTTAAAATGATATTCCTTGAAGTGGGGCTCCACTGCTCAAAGTCTGGCTTTAATTTTGCTTGCTCTCTAAATCTTTTTTTTTATAATAGAGCATCTTGCTGAGCTTTCAGACCAACTTCTGGCATATCTACCTTTTCAATAATAACATTTGTAACTGGTAGAGGAGGGCTATACATAGACTCAACTTGTTGATGTACCATTTCAATATCTACAGGAGGGTAAATGACTTGGGCAATCTCAGGTTGATCACCTTCAAGTAGAATTAGTTGCACTCCTAACTCAGCCATATTATCATCATCACACAAGGGTGGATATCCCAGAGTGGCTCTTATGTTGTTGGTTACCCATTTTGCATGATTTGAGCCAGCATAGACTAACACCCTCTCCCCCTTGATGACTTCTCTGGTCATATAATCTCTTAAGTCCTCTTTTTGAAATCTTATTTTCCCATCCAGGTAATTGACTCAGTCTTTAAAGAATGGCTTTAACTTTTGAAGCTTGTCATTAATTAACTTTTGAGATGAAGTGATGGCAGTTTTAACTGAATCTAGGGCAGCCTGTAGCTTCCTATCATAGTCTTCCATTTCTTTAGCCCTTGCAGCGGTCATTCCAGTAACAGCATTTGTTAACTCAGTGACTATCACATTGTGAGATTCTGTCAGATTTTCATTCATTCTTATTTGATTTTCAAGGACATAGCCTTGTTTGACAGCAATCTCATCCACTTGCTTCTTTATTTCTTCTTGTTGCTTGGCAAGAAATACCACAACATTGCCTCCCTTGTGGAAGCAATCTGTCATCTCTTTTTTATTCTGATTGACCTCAAATCTGATAGACTTTATCTCTTGGGCTAGATCAAATTGAAGAGCCTTTTGGCTTTCATCCACATATTTTTCTAGAAACAATCTCTGCTCATCAAATTTTACTTGTAAGTCAACTAAGTACTTGCTGTAATCAATCTCAGGATTAGAATGTGAAGTAGTTATTTGGAGAGCCTTCTTATAGCTTTGAATTCTTCTCTTAAAGACCATTAGTTTTCTTTTCTTGGCCTCCCTGACTTCTTCATGCTCAGACTCTGAAGCACTTTCAATAGTAACTCTCTCTTGAGGAGTGGAAGAAATTTCTTTCTCAGCTCCATGTTGCTCCTCCTCAATATTAACCTGCTCTCCCTCAAACCTTACTTGCTCCCCCTCAAATCTTAGGGTCTCCATTTTATCTGCTGCTCCTCCAAGATCAGGAAACAACTCTTCAAGAGTGAATTCTTGTTGTGTGAGAGCATGAGATAGTAGTTTCTCAGCAGTAGCAGCAACTCCAGAATTATCAAGACCAGTTTGAGAAACTAAGTCTTCTGATTAATTAATGTTGTCTTCAACCTTGGGCGTCATTGGAATGAAGAGAAAGCTTGTTTGGAGAGGAGAGAGTTTGTCGACACAAGGTTTTTGTCTTGAAACCCTGGTGAGCGTGTCGACAGAATAAGTTCTTGACCTATTTATACCCTTCTAATCAAAGAAGGTCAAAAGGCGGGCAAAAACTGTCTAAAAGTGTCGACACTGTTGAAAAGTGTCGACACAAACTTCTATTGTCTCGACAACGGCGCTGACTACTATGTGTCGACACCAATTGATGATATATCGACACAGGAGATACTTAGTAGTTCATCAAAAATTCTGTGTCGACTCTTATTATAAGTGTCGACACAAAATCTGTAAGTGTCGACACCATTACTTTGGTTGTATCGACACTACATTTCTGGATGTGTCGACTCTTTGTCCCTTAGGTGTCGACACATTTTCTCTGTTTCGACACAATTTCCCTGAATTGTCGACATGACTTCTCTGTGTCGACACCTTATCACTGAATGTGTCGATACCATTTTACTCAGCCAATTTTTGGTAAACTAACCTATGGTCAGCATTCCTAATTTAATTTTAAATCTATTGAATTTAGTTTCATCCAGAGGCTTAGTAAATACATCTGCAATTGTAAAATCAGTTTTAACAAATTCTAATGAGATGTCTTCTTTTTCTACATGTTCTCTTAGAAAATGGTGTCTTATCTCTATATGCTTAGTCCTACTATGTGAAACAGTATTGTTTGCAATAGAAATAGCACTTTTAGAATCACACAATAAAGGTGTTCTACTTACTTGAATACCATAGTCCCTTAGCTGATGCTGAATCCATAACAGCTGTGCACAGCAACTTCCTGCTGCCACATATTCAGACTCAGTTGTGGATATTGCCACACTAGTCTGCTTCTTACTGCTCCAGGATATCAACCTTCCTCCCAAGAATTGGCATGTACCTGTAGTACTTTTTCTATCTTCTCTACAGTCTGCAAAATGTGCATCTGAATAACCTGTTAGTAGAAAATCTCCATTCCTAGGGTACCAAAGGCCTAGATTAGGAGTGCCCTTTAGATATCTCAGAATTCCATTGACTGTAGTATAATGTGATTCTTTAGGGCATGCTTGGTACCTAGCACAGACACATGTAGCATACATAATATCTAGTCTACTAGCAGTGAGATATAATAGAGAGCCAATTATTCCTCTATACAAAGACTCATTTACAGGTTTACCTGCATCATCTTTGCATATAGGCATACTTATTCCCATAAGAGTTCTCATGGAGGAGGATGATTCCATACCATACTTCTTAATTAACTCCTTGGTGAACTTAGACTGGGATATGGACAAGCCATCTTCAGTCTGTCTTACTTGGAGTCCCAAGAAGAACTTAAGTTCCCCCATACTGTTCATTTCAAACTTACCTTGCATAAGTTTGGCAAACTTCTTGCAAAGGTTGTTCTCTGTAGACCCAAAAATTTATGTCATCTATATAGATCTGAATTAAGATTATCTTACCTTTAGATTCCCTTAGGAATAGAGTTTTGTCTATTTTACCTCTTGAAAATTTGTTCTCAATAAGGAAAGTAGACAGGGTTTCATACCAAGACCTTGGGGCTTGCTTTAACCCATACAATGCTTTCCTAAGTCTATAAACATAACCAGGTTTAAGAGAATATACAAAACCTGATGGCTGCTCTACATAGACTTCTTCTTTTAGATCACCATTCAGGAATGCTGATTACACATCCATTTGGTATACCTTGAAGCCTTGATATGCTGCATAGGCAAGGAACATCCTGATTGCTTCCAGTCTTGCTACTGGTGCAAATGTTTGATCAAAGTCTATTCCCTCTTCCTGCCTGTATCCTTTTGCATCCAATCTTGCTTTGTTCTTCACAATAACTCCACTCTCATCCAACTTGTTCCTAAAAATCCACTTTGTACCAATGATGTTGTGGTCTTTTGGTTTAGGGACTAACTCCCAGACCTTGCATCTTCTAAACTGATTAAGCTCCTCTTGCATAGAATTAATCCAATGTTGGTCTTGGATAGCTTCTTTAAATTTCTTTGGCTCTCGTTGAGATAGAAAACTTGAGTGCAGGACTGTATTCAGATTTCTGCTTCTGGTTTGCACTCCTTGTCTTGGATCACCAATTATCTGATTTGATGGATGATCCTTTAGATGTCTTACAGCTGGAGGTAAACTTCCTTCTGCCTGAACACCTCCAGTTACTTCATTATGCTGCACCTCTTGGTTGTCATTAGCTTCTAGAGAGTCTTGTACTCCCCCTGGACAGTAGCCATCATTTTCCAATACTTCATCTGCAGTTGAGCCTTCTGCAATGGAAAGCTTGTCCATTCTATTGCTTATACATGTTGGACTACATGAACTACAAGGCAACTCACTGTTGATTAATCTAGTTTCATCAAATACAACATGTACAGATTCTTCTACGACCTGTGTAATCAAGTTGTAGACCCTATAAGCCTTACTATTGTTACTGTACCCAACAAATATCCCATCTTGGGATTTGGCAGCAAACTTAGTTAGATAAGACTTGCCATTGTTAAGGCTATAACACTTGTAACCAAAGATTCTAAAATAGGATAAATTTGGTTTTCTACCTTTCATGATCATATAGGGTGTCTTTTTATGGCTTTTGGTAATAAAGGCTCTATTGATCACATGACATGCAGTACTAACTGCCTCAGCCCAAAAATATTCTGGGAGAGAAGTGTCACTCAAAAGAGTTCTACCAGCCTCAATCAATATCCTATTCTTTCTTTCAGCAATACCATTTTGTTGTGGTGTTCTAGGTGAGGAGAGTTCTTGGAAAATCCCAAATTCTTCACATAATCTTGTCATACTTTCAGATTGAAATTTAGTGCCATGGTCACTTATGATTTTGACCACTGTACTATTCAGTTCATTCTAAATTTGTTTGACAAAACTATGTAAAACACTTGGGGTTCTGATTTCTGTCTCAGAAAGAACACCCAGGAATATCTAGAATAGTCATCTACAACCACAAAAGTGCAGACCTTCCTATCTAGACTATGAACTGGCATAGGACCAAATAAATCCATATGCAGTAGGTATAAACACATGACTGAATCCTTGTTTTCAAGGCTATGAAAGGAAGATTTTGTCTGTTTGCCCTTTTTACAAGCTGAACATATCCCATCCTTTATACACTTAACCTGAGGACCATTCCTCACTAACTCTTTGCTAAAGAGTTGGCCAATTGTTTTGTAGTTTAGATGAGCCATCCTCTTGTGCCATTTGACACAATAAGATGCTCTCTCATCAGCTACAAGATAAATAGGAGAAACCTTGTTCTCACACACAAAGTCAAGATAATAAACATTTCTTTTTCTATACCCAGTTAATATGACCTTTTGATCACTTGACATTTTGATATGACATCCATTTTTAACAAATGAAATGTCATATCCTAGATCACTCAGCTGACTTATGCTTATCGGGTTATGTTTCAAACCTTTTACATAATCCACTTGAGTGATGGTAATTTGGTTTGAAGAAATGTTACCAAATCCTTTGATGATTCTTCTTTCAGATCTACCAAAGATTACTTTAGGCCCATCCTTGATAGGTGTGTACTCCTTCAGTAGCCCCTTTGTTCCAGTCATGTGCCTGGAACTTCCACTGTCCAAGTACCATATAGGGGCATGGCAACTTGGACTTTCTTGCAATAAAGAATTACTTTCCCTTAGAACCCAAGTAAGTCTTGGGTCCTTGGTTCAAGTTAGCACCATTCATATCAAAACTACCAGCAACTCTTCTAACTGGTAGACTGTTGTTCTTCCTGACACTTATGTTATGCCAGTAGTCTAAGGCAAAATGGTCTGTCTTGCCACAGCACCAGCATTCATACTTGTTGTATCTAGGTCTCATAACCATGGGGTTTATGAACATGGGCTGACTTATTGTCATTAACACCCTTGTTATTCAGAACATCAGTCTTATTATGATCATGAATGTTTTCAAGATCATATCTATTAGAAGGCACTTGTACCTTTCTAAACATTACAGGCACTTTAAAATTTACTGGCTGGACTGGTGCTTTGCCTTTTCTCTTGAATTGGACAGTCCTGCTGTTACCTTTAAAGCCTAATCCTGCCTTACCCTTTTGAGCCACAAACTCATCTATTAAGGGTAAGACTAATTTTGGCTTAGAGTAATAAGCCACTAGATCTTTCTCCTTTTGAAGTCTGACTTCCAGACTTTTAATTTGATCATTTTTATATGTGATTGTACCGATCTGAATAACAGATATAGTTATTAGCTTGGCAATCTCATTCAATTTTTGATTCAATTCTTTCTCTAAACCAGATGCAGTCATCTTAAGATCTGCAATTTCCTTAGCCTAAGTTTTGGCCAGGTTTTTGCTTTTCTTAAGTGCCTACAATAAGTTCCCATATTCATCTATCAACTGATGAATATCTCCTTCAGATTATGATCCATCCTCATCACTTGATGAAGATGAATCTGACTCTGAACCAGTACTGTAATCAGAAATTCTAGAATTACTTTGTACCTTACTGGGACCAGGCTGATCCTGGCACTTGTTGTCTTCTGATTCAGCCATCAGTCCCATGCACTGATGGTCTTCTTTTTCATTGATGGAGTCCAGTAATTGCATAAACTCCTCTTATTCACTAGCTGTATACAGTCCAATGTATGCTTCAGCTTCATATTCTGACTCTGAGGAGGATTGATCTGTAAGACTCTTCTCCTTCTTAGAAACAAAGGATTTCTCCTTCTTGCCCTTTTGTTGAGTATTCTTTTTGTCTGCTGACTCCTTCCTCTTTTCTGGACACTCAACCACCACATGCCCAGGCCTATTGCAGCAATAGAAAACAATTTTTGATGTTGTAGCTTTGCTGGGCTTAGACCTGCTCCTTTCCTTTCTTGATGATTTTCTCTTTTGATAGTAGTCATCAACTTGCTGTGATGTGGAGGGCCTTGACTTCCACTGCTTCTTCTTCAAGAACCTCTTAAACTGCCTTATAAAGGCAGCAAAATCTGCATCTGAATCACTGCTATTTGAGTTCTGATTGTCTGAATTCTCTGAGATAACTTCAACAACTTCCTTAGGAGGTGATGGAGACATCCTCCTGCTCTTTCTAGTGGCTTCAACCTTGAAGGCCACTGACTTTTCTCTATGCTCTCCTTTTGTATTTCTTTCTTCCTCCTTTCTAGCCATTATTTTCATTTCATATGATAGTAACTTTCCAAATAAGGTTGGAGGAGAAATGTCTGCTAGTTTGGCCACTTCTCTAATGGCACAAATCTTGGTATCCCAATCCTTTGTCAAGGATCTTAGGAATTTGTCATTCAGCTCATAAGTACTGAAGACCCTTCCATAGGACATCAGTTCATTCACTATCATGTAGAATTTCTTGTATCATTCAGATATGCTATCAGACTTCCCTTGTCTGAAACTCTCATATTCTTGATTGAGCATAGACTTTCTATCTTATCTAACTTCTTCAGAACCCTCCATGTAGACAATCAAAGTGTCCCATATTTCCTTCGAGGTTTTGCAGTGAATCAGATTTTGGAAAGTAGAATCATCTGTGGCACTCACTATGATATTCTGAGCTCTTTTATCCATAGTTGCCAGTATAATCTCATCCTTGGTCATTTCAAAAAAATCTTTAGGAGTTCTTTGATTTGCATCTAGAACAGACACATTCATCGGGATATATGGACCTTCTTTTACTGTGATATATATCCTTGGGTCAGAGGCCTCCATAAACAACCTAACCCTTTCTTTCCAGATTCCAAAAATCTCTTTTCTGCAGATGGGTAATTTCATTGACCCTAGTTTCTTGTGATTCTCTCAAGAACCCATTTTTTTATTCTTGATTCTGCCTTAGGGATCTAACTCAGACTATTAAGTCCTTCTTTGAGTAACCTCCCTCGGATACCACTTGATAGTTTTACTTTCAAGACTACCTAAACACCTAGAGGGGGGTGAATAGGTACTTTTCCTTGATTTAACTTAAGGCAGAAAATAACTACAGTTCTTTGAGTAAATCAGATATTTCTACAGCTAACAAAGCACAATAATCACAATCATACACACATCACTGGTTGCACATAGATTTATAATGGTTCCCCAAGGTCTGGGTACATCCACTTTCCCCCTTCACCTATCTAGCAATATGCTAGATTCGACCTAACTTCTTCCTTTAGCTCAAAATCCAGCAGGATTCCTACAACTCAGAATGTCTCCGCATTCCTACAACTCAGGCTAACAAGCCCTACCTCAGCCTTGCCACAAGGCCTACAACTCAGAGAATACCTTCTTCTACAACTCAGGCATAAACAGCCCTACCTCAGCCTTGCCACAAGGCCTACAACTAGAAGAATACCTTCTCCTACAACTCAGGCATAAACAGCCCTACCACTCAGAGAATAAATCTCCTACACTCAGCCTTTATAAAATAGGCTTACAACTCAGATCTATGAATAGATCCTACAGAATTTGATAATGAATTTTATAATCTCTTACCCTTGTTGAGAGAGAAGGGATAAGGAACTTTCTTGATCAGATTCTTGAAGAGGCCGATGGCTGAAATCAACTTGATCTTAGCTTTCTTCAAAACTTCTTGAATCTGAACTTAGTTGGGTTGATTTCCTTTGAATATAACTGACTGGCAGCTTCCTTCTTAGACTTCAGAAATAGATCTAAATCTTCTTGACAGATTAGTTCAGTATCTGCTTCTTGAGAGACCTGTGAATGTCTCCTGCTTGACTTCAAATAGTTGGATCTCTCTCTATCCAAACCTCTTGAAGATACTTCTGAATTCTTGATTGAATTCAACTTAGAAAGAATCTGAATAGAAAACTACTTCAGAACGTCTTCTTAGATCTTCTTACGAAGATCTTCTTCTTTGTGACTTGTACTTTCTTCATCAGAGATCAATCTCACAATAGGTGTGTTAGTTGTGTGTATTATCCACTTGTTTCTTCTTCTGAATCCATCTATTTATAGACTTCATCCATGGTAACCGGCTGATCCGGTTTCTTACTAACTTTTGACAAGTCTGACAGCTTCAGTAAACCTGTTGAACTCATAGTTGTCAAGTCTTCAAACAGTTCTTGACCCTTTGTCTCTGTCAGCAAAGCGTCGAGACTAACTGTCATAAAGTGTCGAGACCATCTGTCAATATGTGTCGACACAAGTGACTTAAGTGTCAACACAGCCGTTGGTGATGTCGACATAGCTGCATTGATGTCGACACAGCTTCTTGACACAGCATCTTGAGAATGTGTCGACACTGATTATTTGTGTCGACACAAACACTTCACCATTCATCAGCAATCAACTTGGTCTAGACTCAGCTGTGTGTCGACACAAGTCCTATGTGTCGACACAGTTGATGTAGACTCAGAACATAGCGTGTGTCGACACTGCCTCCAGGTGTCGACACAGTTGTTGTCGACTCTGCCTCTGTGTGTCGACACAGCCTCCCGGTGTCGACACATTTGATGTTGACTATAATCTCCTGTGTGTCGACACTGCCTCCCGGTGTCGACACAAACTCACTGAAGTGTCGACACAGCCATTTCCAAGTGTTAACACAATCTTACTGAAGTGTCGACACAGCTTCCTCAGGTGTCCACATATGGACTTAGAATCTTTTTCCTGCATTCTAGCACATTCTTAACCTGCACATATAAACTCAAAATAACATCAAATACACCTTGATGTATATCATTGAGCTAAGTGAGGCTTCTCTAAATCAGGTACACATTTTCCAATGTACCCAACGGGAATGAACTGGTTTCCTAACGTTCGTCATGGAACCAAAAGATTGTAATCGGGAAACATTAACGTCATAGGCCATTTTCTAGTGGTGACGGGACAAAAAAATCTACTCGAATCGTGTGCACATGCAATGAAATAATGTCTCTAACCATATAAAATCATAATAGATGGAATTGTTCTCGCGAAATAACTAAGGCAATAAATATATATTTTTGTATTTTCTTGCAGGAAAAAAATAGGAGATTATTAAAAATAAAATTGATTTTTTTTTGCAGAAAAATAACATTTTTAGGCCGCTATATGCAGACCGAAAATAAAAATTTATTTTTATTGTTTTGGCAATGAAACGTGCAAGTGCGTGTCGGCGTACTAATAAAAGGGGGAGGGTGTCAATTAGGAAATTGATGTGAACCTCCCACTGATACCAAATTGATGCAGGCTCATGGTTTCAACGGATGAAAACACTACGCATTCTTAGGTTCGGAAATTAAAATAAATACACGGCGAGCAATATTTCTCTAAAAATTACACTACCAATGAAATTAACCAACATAACAACGCACAACGCAAAGGGCCGCTACCCCTTTTTGAAATTGAACTATGGCTATATACCAATGGTCGCTCAAGCAAAAAAGGACCTACCCAATCCGGACAATTAACATGTCAAATTAAATTTATCCGCACAAATTCACAAAACCAATACGAGAGGATCCGAATTAAAATAGCGATTTGAAACCAAGTCCAAAATCAATCTCAAATTAATTAAAACGAGGTCGACCAAATCACTAGAACTCGAGGGGAAATCAAGGGTTATGAACCCGATTTTTCTTCTAGCGCACACGAGATCTACCCGATCCGATCAATACGAAAATGTTCGGATAATTTATGCTCAAAAATTAGATTTTAATTAAGCATGATTTCAATATAAATCAGGACAATATACTAGTCTTCTATTTCCACCAAATCTCACAAATAATTTAGAAGAAACACACACCTGATGGTTTTAGAAAATCGTTACCCAAATCCCAAGAAAAGTCCGTCCACAAAGATGAGTGGAGGAAAGCACACACGATGGTGGTTGAATCTATTTCCACGCGAGTCCACGGTTCCGCGTCGGACGATGAAATCGCAAGCCATTCTTCCTTTTGCAAACCCTAGGAGAGGGAAACCTTGATGGAATATATATTTGAAAAGAAGAGAGAGAAAAGGTGGTGGGGATAAACCAAAGTGGAAGGTGGGGAACAAGGGGGTCAGTTTTGTAGAGGGAAGAGGAGGGCTGCTTGGTCTTTGGAGGGATAGAGGGGGTGGCTGAGAGAGAGAAAGGGAGGGAGAGGTGGTGGCGGCTTGGAGTGGTTGATCCCTAAAATGGGTTGTGGTGGTCGGCGGCTTGGAGGGAGATGAAGGGTGGCCGAGAGGTTGATGGAGGAGGCTCGGGTTTGGGGTTGTGATGGTGGGGCTGGTCGGATTTGGTGAGGAAGGAGGGTGGCCGAGAGGCTTGGAGTAGAAAGAGGAGGAGAGGAGGAGGAGGAGAAGGAGGCTGAGATAGAGAGGGAGGAGAAGTTGTGGTCAGCGGCCAAGAGAGGAGAATAGGAGAATGTTGGCCGAAAATTGCCTAAGAGGGGAGGAAAATCTCAATAGATTTTTAGGGTTTCAATTTCTTCAATTCTTCATTACTAAAATCCTTCATAACATGGCTATATATTGTCTACACCACACCATCGCCACCATTGAAAATTAAGCAACTCATGATGGTTATATACACTCATCATAATACATGAAATAAAAAATACATGAAATAAAAAATACATGAAATAAAAACTTAAAATAAAATTGCTTAAAAATGAAATTGCTAAAAATATATAATTATAATTATATATTTTTATATAATGGCGGTGACGGACGTCGCGCAAAACATGCAGCGGTGTTGGCGAAGGGCGTCGTGGTAGAATCTCATCCTCGACATTGCGTCAATGATCATCCCAATCCACGAACTCTCTATGACGGGGATCAACGGCTGCATCAGCAACATCGCCATCAATCCTCTCCCACTAAAAATTACTCATCACTGATGAGTGGCCCATGAGGGGGGAATAGTCAAAAGCAGCAGTAACTTGGGGCAAATCTGGCCCCGCTATCCATATCATAGTAATATGAACATTCATCAGCACGGAGAACCTGCCAGGCATAAAAACAACAAGACTTTCGAGGAAACTCGAAAGGGTGTCAAGCAAAAGAAAAATAACTTTAATCTTACAATCCGGTTCAAGAGCCATGGAATCAACGTGGGAAATAGACACGACAGAACTAACACTCCCCAACCCAAGAGAATATTTAGTGGGAGGAAGAAGCGACGAAGAAAGCCACTCAGGTGGAACAGAGACGTACAGTAAAAGTACGAAAACTTGAAATAAAGTGAAACACCCTGTGCTTTATAAAAATCTGAAATAAAAGCATGAAATCTTAAGTTCTTCATATCCATGGATGGGTCAGCTTTCCTACGTATTAAACTAATAACGGAGCTAGAAGGCATCCGCTTGGGGACTGACAAGACTAAACCCAAATCACTAATTCTAGCATAGGATGGTCTCGGAAGGGGTCGGAAGTGCGTGTGACATAAATTAAGATGAAACACTAACGTCCGAGATACATGAGGAGTGAAACCATGTGCTACATGACTTGACCCAAATGCGGAGGATAAGGGGGTTAAGTCAGGTGGCACGGGAGCCTTATAATCAAAAAGATTTCAATGTGATCCAAATCCACAGTTTTAATTTTTACTTTAATATACTCTCGCTTGGCATAAAAATATGCCAAGGAGAACCGCTCATCATGAACAATAGAGTTGGACTCTCCCGGATGTGAAAGGATGTATGAGCGATACAACTCAAGGGGCCCAACTATAGTCACTAACGTATGAACATGAGGGTCATCAAAAGGCGGTGGGTAAAATGCGAGCAATTGGGTGTGGTATATCAGAATTTCTAAGGGACACCACATCCAGGGGAACAATAGCCAAGGAGTTAGAAACAGTCGAGGACAGAACCGTAGACGGACACGCAGAAAAGTGAACTGTCAAAGGTGACACATAGTCAGATCTATATGGTGCAGTGAAAAGACCAAATACTAGTGCGCTCAACTTATTAATATTTATACGCCGAGACAACGCCAATGTAGGAACTAATAGAGTGGGTGTCGCACAAAAACTCAGCTTAGGACTACTAGATCCATGACCTAAAAAGTCATCTAAGATAGGCAAATAAATAGGAGGAATGGTCGGTAAAATCAATCCCGGGATAAAATCCAAATCCATATAAATTACACCCAACGGTGACATCATCAAGGAACTCTCATCCAGGTATACAACAAGAAAATTGTTCAAAAGTACCCTTCCCTCAGATGGTAACTCATCCACAATTACACTAGGGACATCCTCACTCTCAGGCTCCTCAGATGACTCGGATATAATCTCAGTGGATGCAATCGTAGGCTCTATCACGATGGAGATCGTATCCTGGAGGGGGCACTCAATACTAGGGTGATTAGACAAAACACTATCAGAGCATGTAATAGGCAATGTGATACTCTCACAGATCGGACTGTCATCATCCCATACGTCGTCTTCCAAATCACTAGGTATCCCCTCAATGTCAGAATCATCCAAATCGTTGGGCACTATCGTACATGTCGGAATACTCTCACCTAGCTGGTCATCTTCAAAATCCAAAGATACTACATCTACATCATAGTCCTCGGGGGTATCAGTCACGATCTCAGGAGGCTCAAACGTCGGAGCTAAAGGAGCCAACACCCTAGTAGTAATATCTTTGGAGTCCAAATTATGGGGTCTAAACTGCTTATTTTCCCCAGAGGTGGAAATAGGCACCCTGTGGGTATTACTACCACTGTGGGGATAAGATCTAACCTGAGGTATATGGTCACTCCTATAAGCAGCTACAGGTCTAGTGTCATAACTCGTCTTGCTAACGGGTGGCATAGGGTCACTTTTATAAGTAGCTACAGGTCTAGTGCCAAAGCTAGTCTTGCTAACAGGTGGCATAGGGTCACTCCTATAAGCAGCTATGGGTCTAGTGTCATAACTATACTGACTCACGGGTGTGATGCTATTAGTACGAAGGTAGTCTGGATCAAATTGATCTGAGAGTAAGTTTCGCATGTGCGGCCAAGCATATGTATAGCTACCAACACGATGCTCTTCGTTTAACCAAAACACGCGGGCTTGACCTACTAACCGCTCTCGGGATATGTTAACCTTTTGGTGGTCGTCCCATACGTGGCAATCAAAATAAATTTCTATCCACTTAAGCCAGTCTCTAAAAATTTGGAGACACCCTAAACCATCATAAATAGGTGCAATATTCCTAGATGACCTAGAAACATCAATTTCTCGCTCAGGGCGATGGTCCAAATGATAGTGGGGTTGCCTAGGGGTGGTGGTGCCACTTGGTTAGCCTTTAGTTGCGCAAATAAAACCTTAATCTCATCCATTACAGGGGAATGAACTTGTTTCGTGACGTTCGTCATGGAACCAAAAGATTGTAATCGGGAAACGTTAACATCATAGGACATTTTCTAGTGATGACGAGATAGAAAAATCTACTCGAATCGTGTGCACATGCAATGAAATAATGTCTCTGACCCTATAAAATTATAATAGATGGAATTTTTCCCGCTAAACAACTAAGGTAATAAATATATTTTTTTGTATTTTCTTGCTGAAAAAAATAGGAGATTATTAAAAAAAAATTGATTTTTTTTTCAGAAAAATAAAATTTTTAGGCCGCTATTTGCAGACTAGAAATAAAAATTTATTTTTATTATTTTGGCAATGAAACGTGCAAGTGCGTGTCGGCATACTAATAAAAGGGGGAGGATGCCAATTAGGGAATTGACGTGAACCTCCCTCTGATATCAAATTATTGCAGGCTCATGGTTTCGACGGATTAAAACACTACGCATTCTTAGGTTCGGTAATTAAAATAAATATGCAGAGAGCAATATTTCTCTAAAAACTACACTACCGATGAAATTAACCATTATTTCTCTAAAATCTACTCTTCCCGGGCTCTCGCTTCGCAGGGATGCCCTCTGTACGGGACTACCCATTTTCTGGGGATCCACTTATATCTTGGCTCTCGACAGAATGCAAAATTCACTCGTTATCGTGAAAGAACCGGATTAGGATAAGAAATCCAAGTGCTCAATTTTGCACACAGGTGGCACGTCGCTGTGGCACGCAACGTATGTTGCAGGAGTCGAGTTCCGTCTATTCTGCGGCATTCAGAACCTCATTTGGAGCCAACGTGCCATTTGACATAATGTTCTCAAAAGTTGCTTGAGAAATTCGAGAATTTTTAGGCAACCTAATTTAGACCCGAATCCAGACTGGTCCAAATTATAACCTAATTATCAATCTTAGGCTCTGTTTGGAAGGACTTATTTTCACCGGTCAAACGATTACAACCGTATGAATCGAATCTTAATTATGATCTGATTCATGCGGTTATAACCGCTTGACCTGTGAAATTAAGTCCCCCCAAATAGAGCCTTAATTATTAATTGGACTAGATTTGATGATTTCGAGTGCATTTGATAGAATTTGGAATCCCAACATGGGCGGACTTACATAGGGCCGGGTGTGGGCGACCGTTCACACTGAATTTTAAAAAAAAAATCAATAATAGAAAATAGAATAGTTGTCATGTTAAATTAGTAATCAGCAAATATAATAATATTAACAATATTACAAACATAAAATAGGGCTCTGTTTGGGACAGCTTATTCTGATCAATAAGCTCTATTTAAAACGAAAAGGCAGTTTTATAGCTGTTTGTTTGTTTGTCCGCGAGACCATGCCCGGGGAAGAGTTCCCGCACTGTCGCCTCCTTCTCGCCCAGATCCGCCGGAACCTCCTTCCCGGGACGCCGGCCTGGGAAAAGCTCCCGTGCGGCCACATCCCTCTCGCCTGCCTCCACCGGGACTTCCTTCCCGGGGCGCTGCCCTGGAGCGTTCTCGCCTAAAAGCGGAACCACCTCCACAGGAACCTGCGGCGTCTCCCACTCGCTTCTTACCGAGAAGGCCAAGCTGATCGTCTACATGACCTCTCGCCTGAAATCCTCTAACATCTTCATCGTCGCTTCTTCTCCCTGGGTGGGTGATTCTCCTGCGCCAGATCCTTCACCTTCACCTCCCGCCATGGGACTTAACTCAAGATTTTCTTGCACCGACTTCTTCCACGCTCACCGCACCAGAACTGTTGAAGCCAAAATTGACCCCAACAAATGTTCACAAACCAAAGTGCAGCTGACGCTTACTTCTCTCAAATCTCGACCCCTGACTAGCTGCAAAGGTCCTAAGACCGACCCAAAGACCCAGCTGGGAGGTCCCACCTCACGCCCGGAAGATCTCTGAGAGCTTCCCCTCCAAAACCAAAAGCTGGACTGGGAGCTCCTCAGAAAGCACTGGAGTTGGAGAATAATCACAGCCTGCCTTCCAAAGAGCCCCTCTGGATCTTTTTATAGTCTTCTCCTGACCTGAGAAACTGAAATACCCCTGATGGGTCTGCCGATAGACAAATCCCGCTATTATCCTGGGGGTAAACAGGTAATCTTACCCGGGGATAATAAAATAATCTTTTCCTGGGGGTCGGGCCCCACCTGCTTGGCGAGAACCCCGGGCGAGAAGGCTCTCGCCGAGCCCCAACTTGGCTCATCTTGGCGGGACCTTCCGCCGAGAGGGTTCTCGCTCTCGCCCGCCCACAGGGGGAGTCCCTTCCGGGCGGGAGCTCTACTGTCCCGACGTCTAAGGCCGGCCTGAAGGCCTGAGTCCTAGCGCGAACGATCTCGCCTATGGGTTGGCGAGAGCTCCCTAAGGGCGAGAACTACACCAGTCCGCCCTTGGGCTGACCCTGGACTAGCCCAACCCCGACCTCTGAAGTCTTAGTCTTCTGGGTCCTACCCAGCGAATATGGGGTTGTACACAATCCCCGCTCTTTTCGAGCTAGCTCTGCGCTCGACAAGACAAGTCCAACCCCAAAATATTCGCTGGACACGTGCCTGATAGCCAAGAGCATCTTATGGCAGGCCCTACTGCAGCTATAAATATGCGCCGTCGGGTATCCATAAGTCTTGCCTCCGAACTACTGCTTATTCACTGAGCTCTCGCCTGGGGCTTTTTGTGCGATACCAAGATGTATGCTAAGCGTGCCGGCAAGCCACTTCCGCAGGACCTTCAAGATCGGTTGGCCGCGGCTCAAGCGCGAGCCTTAGCCAACTGCGCTGCGGTAGCGCCCTGGTTATCGAGGAAATCCCCAAACGCCGGTCCTTCGGAGCCGAAGAAGAAAAAGGGCAAACGAAAAGCGAAGGTGGTCCGGCGAGACCTTGCTGGCGAGAACAGGGATCCACCATCTCTTACTCCCAATTCCGTGGAGGGCCCTTCCCTGCAGAAGGTATGCCTCCCGGCCATGCTTACCAAGATGATTATGCCACTAGCCCGACGGCTAACGCGGCCTCTCGCAGGAATCCATTCCTAATGACGACGCCGGGTCTTCCCCGATTCCCCCCGATTTGTCAGCTCCCCCTCCCGAGGATCGAACGAAGGTCTCGGAGGAAATTCCTCCAGCCGGGACCCAGGTGATAGGTACGTTTTCCGCCACTTCTCGCTATTTCAACTGTGCCTTTCCTTTTCTGAACTATCTTCTCGCAGAGCCAGCTTCCAATCTCCCGGGTTTCGTCACCCGGGAAGATGAAGCGAGAACCGGCGCGTTGATTTCTTCCGCGGCAAATCCCGCCCTGCCGGCGGGAGGGGTGGCCCTTGACCCCTTCACTACTCCTAAGGATGCCGATCATCCCTTGAGAGAGGACAACCCTCTCCGTGCTTCCGGCCAGGCCGGGACCCCTGTGCGCAAACCTTTTCGCCCGGGGCGGGGCAAGCCTCTCCACCTTCTTTATGGTACTGACGGAGGGGTCGGGCCTTCTCATTCGACGCCAGTCAATGGCTCTCGCCCGACTGCAGGTATGAGAGATATTTTATCAGCTGATCGTTAAGCCTTAATCATAACCTTGAGCGCACTTTTCATAGGGGATCCCAGCTCTCAGCCGGGAGCCAACGAGGAGGGAGAAGAAGACGAAGGAGAAGAAGAAGAAGAAGAAGAAGAAGAAGAGGAGGAGGAGGAAGACGATTCCCTTCCTCCTTCGCCCGGCGAGATAGAGGAAACTTTGAACGGCGCCGGGAATGCGAGGGAGCGGAGGAAGAAGATCTCGGCCATTTTGGCCAAGCTCTTCCGGCGAGACCGCGCCCATGCTGCCGCGGCAAAAGCGTTCCGCGAGTCCGTGAAACAGAGGCTGGAGGCCCTGGAGCGGGATTTCTTCTTGGGCGAGACTATTCAACCGGGAGGGCCTACATCTCAGTCTTCGCCAGGGAGATGCATCGCGCAGACCCGGGATCACGGTAGGCAGATCAACCTGGGGTGCACCACGCTGTCCTCTTACTTCAACCCGCTGGCACCTCCGCGAACCAGGCGGCGAGAACGAGGGCGATGGTGCTGCGAACAGTATTAGTTCACCTAGGTCTCGCCCCTTCTTCCTCTTTGGCCTTCCCTTCTGCCATGTACCCTTAGGACTCTGTGATAACTGCTATTGTTAACTCTATTCAGCTCTCGGCAGCGAGAGCACGCTATTACTCGTTTCTTCTTTCATTGCGCTGCGAATTTTAGGAATGTGTTGGAATTAGGTCGCTTGTGCCGAAGCTAAGAAGCTTGCGCCAAAACCAAGAGGCTTGCGCCTATGAGAGGCGATCGTCGACTGCTGTAATCCTGAGGGGGAAAACCAAGGCGTCACCGGTCCAGATCGTGACAGCTGTGCTCCGCCGTCATTTTTCTCTCTCTATCAGACGGAGCCACAAAGATCACGGTTCCCTATAAATAGGGAAGTCTACCAACCGCATTTATTTCCCTGGTCTGGAACCTCAACCCCCTTTCACTGCTCTCGCCCTGTCGCTCTCGCTTCTACCTCTCTTATACCTCTCGCTAGCACCCATAAACTCGAGATGCCGGGCGAGAACGAGGGTCGTGCTCACTGCGCGGAAGCGTTCTGCAAACATCTGTTCCCCTCCTGCACGCTTACCCTAGACGAAGACAATCTGATCGTCGACCGTTTCATTCCCGCTGGCTTCTCGGCGCGGAACCCGGGCAATCACGACAAGGTGAATACCCCGGGGGCTGGAGAGCTTGTCATCCCCCTCGAACACTTCGAGGTGGGCTTCCGCCTTCCCCTCTGGCCGGAGATTCGGCAAGCTCTCGGCTACTACGGGGTGGTTCCCGCCCAGCTGAACCCGAACTCTGTCGCGATCCTTGTAGCGTTTATATGCTACATGCGATCCGAGAGGATCGAGTTCAGTTTGCCGATCTTCCGCAAGCTATTCAACTTCCGCGCGAAAGGAGGGGTGGTCTTCTTCTCCGGGCAGCTGCTCAAGACCACCAGTCTCGCCAACAAACACCATCATTGGGGCGAGAAGTTCGTCTTCGTCACCGGGGACTTCGGCAACATCCCCCTCCAACCTGTTCAATATGAGAATGCCGCCTACAAGCCGCCCACTCTGGGGTCGCGCGAGAGCGCACTCCTGGAGTTCTTCGGAACCAAGGAGTTTGAAGTTCTCTTCCTTCAGCGAGACGTCGACTCCCTTCCTCCCGTCCACCCGGGCGAAGGTACGGTCTCGCCCTAGATTCGATCTCTTGTTAGAATCTCCCTGTGCTTAATAGTGCTAACTTTGCAGGAGAGCGGGAGGTCCCTTTAAGCCAACCTTTCGCTGCCGCTCCGGGCGCTGGGGATCGGGCTGCAAGAGGCTCTCTTGCTCTTCCGGAAGCCAGCGCTTGCGCCTGCAGGGATGAACCCGCTCTGCCCTTGTCGACCGGAGCTAAGAAGCGGAAAGGCCCCGCTCTCGCCCCGCGGCCGCTGAAGAGGTCGAAGCCATCCGCTGCGGACAAGGGCAAGGACTTGGCCATCTCGCCTGCCCGTCATCCTGCCATGGTCAAGTCCTTTGAAGGGCTGCTCCAGATGGCCAGCGAGATGGGTGCTTCCGCCAGGAGGCATGCCGAGACTACTGCCGAGAACCCTCCAGCCGCCGACATGGCGGGAGGAGAGGGATTCGTCGCCGAGACCTCTGCCCGGACCCCGCCCAGGGAAGTGCCGAAAGGGCACAGGAATTATGGCCTCGGCGTGAAGCACGTGGACGCGGAAGGGAAGCCTCTGCTTCAATGGGATCCCGAAACCAACAGGGTTACAGTTTCAACGCTCCTCCCTAGCTGGGCGGAGCGGGATGAGGTTACCGGCGAGGCCTTCTCGCTGGGCTACGGCCTCTATAGCCGAGAGGGCGCCAGTGTCTTCGACCAGACGCCCACCCGGCTCCTGGCCTTCGATGCTACCCGGGACCTGCTTCGCGGGTTCGAGCTTACGCATATGTGCGCGCGTCGAAGCATCAACATCGACAAGAACTTCGCTGACATGTACAAGGCGAGGGAAGAGGCGGTGGCCAGAGCACGCGCTTCAGAGACAGAGCTTGCGATTGCTCGCCAGGAGTTGGCGAAAGCTCAAGAGGCGTTGTCTCTACGCCCTGCCGTCGAGGTAAGCGAGATCTTCCTGGCCCCCCACTCTCGCTTCTTGAAGTCACATTTGCGCAATATTTACTGAGCTGATTTCTTCTCCACAGGATTCCGCCCAAGCCACGGCGCTTCGCGCGGAGTTGGCTGACGTTCGTTACGCGAACGTCCTGCTGAGGGACCAACTCCAGCGTGCGGAAGCCGCGAAAGGCCCGCCTCCGACGCTTGACGAAAGACTAAAGAGCCGCCAGTTCTCGGTGTACGACATCGACAAGCTGCTGCAGGCAAATGCTCAGGCCACCGTCAAGCTGACCGTCGAGACGCTGCGGGATGCGAAGCTACTTCGGGAGGATGGCGCAACCATCAATGCTCGCCAACTCCTCCCCTGGCTATTCGACCTAGTGCCGAAGCCCCCGGGCGCGCCGGACTCTCCTCCCTCAGATGTCCCGAAGTCTTCCACCGAGGTCGGCGAGACGTCTGAAGCGAGCTCTGGCGAGGACTCTGACGAGAGCACCAACGGGGACTACAGCGCATCCCCTTGAAGCGCCTTTTTACTTTTGATATTCTTTTGTAACGAGCGAGAAGCTCCTCACCCTGTAATTATTAAACATAATGCAATGTTTTATTCTCCACTGCTGTGCTTGCTTGAATGAATAGGTTAGACGGCCAAGTAGCTTCCGCGCGAGCTTCCGCCGAGACCCTTAGCCTCCTTTGGATCACCTTAGAGACTCGTTAGGCGAGAGCCTTGTGCCATTGATTAAGTCGTCTTGCCCAGGTCTGCCGGGAGCCTTTTTTCAACGAGACCCCCCCAGCCGAGACCTTACGGCAGAGACCCCTACTTGCCGAGGCCCCAATTGGCTGAGACCTTTTCGGGGGCTCTGTCCCTGATCTTGGCCAGGGTCGTGACAAGATGCCTTCCCATAAACTGGATCTATGCTCCACCGGTGAGCCTTCGGACCTGCCAGCCAGATGGGAGCCTGCGCAGCAGGTCTGCCGGGGGCCGAGCCGAGCTCGGGGTGTTGATGAAGATCAAACCAAACTTCTCCCCCACAGGCGAGCCTTCGGACCTGCCAGCTAGATGGGAGCCTGCGCAGTGGGTCTACCTGGGGCCGAGCAGAGCTCGGGGTGTTGATGAAGATCAAGCAAGACCTCTCCCCCACAGGCGAGCCTTCGGACCTGCCAGCTAGATGGGAGCCTGCGCAGCGGGTCTACCTGGGGCCGAGCCGAGCTCAAGGTGTTGATGAAGGTCAAGCAAAACCTCTCCCCCACAGGCGAGCCTTCGGACCTGCCAGCTAGATGGGAGCCTGTGTAGCGGGTCTACCTGGGGCCGAGCCGAGCTCGGGGTATTGATGAAGGTCAAGCAAAAACCTCTCCCCCACAGGCGAGCCTTCGGACCTGCCAGCTAGATGGGAGCCTGCGCAGCGGGTCTACCTGGGGCCGAGCAGAGCTCGGGGTGTTGATGAAGATCAAACCAAACCTCTCCCCCACAGGCGAGCCTTCGAACCTGCCAGCTAGATGGGAGCCTGTGCACCGGGTCTACCTGGGGCCGAGCCGAGCTCGGGGTGTTGATGAAGGTCAAGCAAAAACTCTCCCCCACAGGCGAGCCTTCGGACCTGCCAGCTAGATGGGAGCCTGCGCAGCGGGTCTACCTGGGGCCGAGCCGAGCTCGGGGTGTTGATGAAGGTCAAGCAAAACCTCTCCCCCACAGGCGAGCCTTCGGACCTGCCAGCTAGATGGGAGCCTGCGCAGCGGGTCTACCTGGGGCCGAGCCGAGCTCGGGGTGTTGATGAAGGTTAAGAAAAACCTCTCCCCCACAGGCGAGCCTTCGGACCTGCCAGCTAGATGGGAGCCTGCGCAGCGGGTCTACCTGGGGCCGAGCCGAGCTCGGGGTGTTGATGAAGATCAAACCAAACCTCTCCCCCACAGGCGAGCCTTCGGACCTGCCAGCTAGATGGGAGCCTGCGCAGCGGGTCTACCTGGGGCCGAGCCGAGCTCGGGGTGTTGATGAAGGTCAAGCAAAACCTCTCCCCCACAGGCGAGCCTTCGGACCTGCCAGCTAGATGGGAGCCTGCGCAGCGGGTCTACCTAGGGCCGAGCCGAGCTCGGGGTGTTGATGAAGGTCAAGCAAAACCTCTCCCCCACAGGCGAGCCTTCGGACCTGCCAGCTAGATGGGAGCCTACGCAGCGGGTCTACCTAGGGCCGAGCCGAGCTCGGGGTGTTGATGAAGATCAAACCAAACCTCTCCCCCACAGGCGAGCCTTTGGACCTGCCAGCTAGATGGGAGCCTGCGCAGCGGGTCTACCTAGGGCCGAGCCGAGCTCGGGGTGTTGATGAAGATCAAACCAAACCTCTCCCCCACAGGCGAGCCTTCGGACCTGCCAGCTAGATGGGAGCCTGCGCAGCGGGTCTACCTGGGGCCGAGCCGAGCTCGGGGTGTTGATGAAGGTCAAGCAAAACCTCTCCCCCACAGGCGAGCCTTCGGACCTGCCAGCTAGATGGGAGCCTGCGCAGCGGGTCTACCTGGGGCCGAGCCGAGCTCGGGGTGTTGATGAAGATCAAACCAAACCTCTCCCCCACAGGCGAGCCTTCGGACCTGCCAGCTAGATGGGAGCCTGCGCAGCGGGTCTACCTGGGGCCGAGCCGAGCTCGGGGTGTTGATGAATATCAAACCAAACTTCTCCCCCATAGGAGAGCCTTCGGACCTGCCAGCTAGATGGGAGCCTGCGCAGCGGGTCTACCTGGGGCCGAGCCGAGCTCAGGGTGTTGATGAAGATCAAGCAAAACCTCTCCCCCACAGGCGAGCCTTCGGACCTGCCAGCTAGATGGGAGCCTGCGCAGCGGGTCTACCTGGGGCCGAGCCGAGCTCGGGGTGTTGATGAAAATTCCTTTAACCAGACCTATTCTATCATCAAGACGAGGAGATATAGTTGGTTAAAGCAAAAATATGGTAGAGTATAAAAGATCTATTCCTACGATAGCATTCTTTAGAGAGTCGACATTTTGAAAAGTCTATTTGGAAATGATAACATTTATTCATCATATTACACCACCTTCTCTCCCTTCAAGGGTAGACACGTTTCAAGTCATCACCGTTCCAGGTGTGACTCAAGGTCCTTCCCTCCACATCCTGGAGGTAGTAACCCCCATTAGCCAGAGCCTTCTCTACTATGTAAGGTCCTTCCCAACTAGGGTTGAGCTTGCCCACAGGGGCCGACCTTCCCACTGCGTCGACCTTTTTCAGCACTAGGACCCCCTCGGCGAATTGATTACCTCTGATGTGTTTATCGAAGTACCTGGCCATTCGCCTTTTTATCTCTTCTTGTCTGATAGCAGCAACATTCCGTAGCTCTTCAACCATATCCAACGAGAGGCGCAATCCCTCCTCGTTCTCCAACTTCCAAGCTTCGCTTCCCTCACCTACGGCTGAGACCCGTGGGGACCGAACCTCGAACTCCACTGGGAGGACAGCCTCACACCCATGAGAGAGCTTGAAGGGGGTCTCCCCTGTGGTCGTGTTCGGAGTTGTTCGCAAGGCCCACAGGACGGAAGGGAGCTGCTCCACCTAGTTACCCTTCAGGTTCTCCACCTTTTTCTTGAGCAAGTTCACGATGATCTTGTTTGCCGCTTCCACCTGGCCGTTGCTCCGGGGGTGATGTACAGAGGCAAACCTGAGGTCAATCCCCAGTTGGGCGCAGAAGCTGATGAATTCCTCGCTGGCAAACTGAGGACCGTTATCCGTTACTATCGCTTGAGGGAGCCCGTACCTGCATATGATTTCTCCCCAAACGAAGTTCCTGATGACCTGGGAGGTTACCTTGGCCAGAGCTTTGATCTCCAGCCACTTTGAGAAGTAGTCGATCATGACCAGGAGGAACCTCCTCTGTTCGCTGGCCGGAGGAAAGGGTCCAACTAGATCCATTCCCCAGATGGCGAAGGGCCACGGGGCCGTGATACTTCGAAGCCTTTGTGCGGGTAAGAGCTAGAGGGGGGCGTGTACTTGACATTTTCGACATCTCTTTGCAAACTCGATTGTGTCCTTCCTCATGGTCTGCCAGAAGTATCCTTGTCTTGTCACCCTAGCCTCCAATGTTCTTCCCCCCGATTGACTGTCGCACTCTCCCGAATGTACCTCTTCCAAGATCCTCGGGACCTCCTCCTCAGTCACACATCTCGCGAGGAGCCCCGATAGCATCTTCCTGTGCAAGCCCCCTTTCCACATCAGGTAGTGGGCTGCCTTTCGTTTGAAACTTCTTGCATCCTTAACCCCCTCTGACAGCTCGCCTGTGGTAAGGAAGGTCACCAAAGGGTCCACCCATGAGGATCGTCGGCCTACCTCCATCAACTCCCCCTCTTCAATCGCCGGTCGGAAGAGTTCAGTCAAGGTCCCTCCTCCCCGGGGCCCGAACTTTGCCAACCGATCAGCTGTTGCGCTCTCTTCCCTGGGAACATGTTGAATAGAAAAGGAACGGAACTCCCCGATAATGGCCCTTACCTTGGATAGATACTTCACGAGGGTAGGCTCCCGAGCCTCGAACTCCCCTCTGATCTGCGACGCTACCACCATCGAATCAGTGAAGGTCTCCACATCCTGGATCTCCAACTCCCTCGCCAATCGAAGACCGGCTATCACCGCCTCATATTCCGCCTGATTATTGGTAACAGGGAAGTGGAAAGCCACCGCCTGTTCTATGATAACCCCCTGAGGGCTTACCAACACTACACCCCCTCCCAGAGAGTGTCTCCCCGAGGCCCCATCGACCATCATCTTCCAAGCCTCCTGGGGCTTTGGCTCCTCATTCTCAGCCTCAGTGACATAGTCTGCCAGAAAGTCCGCCACGACCTGAGCTTTGATGGAGAGTCTCGGGAAGAACGAGATGTCGAACTCGCTTAGTTCGATAGACCACTTTGCCAGCCTTCTCGAGTGCTCTATCCCCTCGAAGATCTTGTGAAGAGGGTGGTCGGTGACCACCCTAATCGAGTGCGCTTAAAAGTATGGACGAAGCTTCCTTGCCAAAACGACCAAGGCGTAAGCCAGCTTCTCCAGGATGGGGTAGCGGAGCTCCGCCTTTTTCAGGATTCGGCTTACATAATAGATGGGTAGCTGCTTCTTCCCCTCTTCCCTAACCAAGACGGAGCTCACAGCTTCCACCCCCACTCCGAGATACAAGGCCAGGTCTTCCCCCTCTTTGGGACTTTGGAGCAACGGAGCTTGGGAGAGTTGCCTCTTCAGCCTTTGGAAAGCCTCTTCGCAATCGGCCGTCCATTCGAACACCTGATTACTACGGAGCACCTTGAAGAAAGAGGAGCACTTATCCCCGGACCGAGAGAGGAACCTGCTTAGTCCGGCCAACTTTCCCGTCAAGCGCTGGACCTCCTTGGCGTTGTGAGGTGATTCCAGGTCCAATATGGCCTTTACCTTGTCCGGGTTAGGCTCCACCCCCGCCGGAGTCAAGAGGTGTCCGAGAAACTTCCCACGACCGGCCCCGAAGACACACTTCAAGGGGTTCAACCTCATCTTGAATCTCCGCAGGGTGGCAAACGTCTCCTCCAAGTCCCGCAAATGGGAATCCACGCACTTGCTTTTAACCATCAGGTCATCGACGTAGACCTCTAGATTCTTCCCCCTTTAGTCTCGAAAGACTCGATCCATCATGCGTTGGTATGTTGCCCCTGCGTTTTTTAACCCAAAGGGCATCATCTTATAGCTGAAGCATCCCTCCCTCGTGATGAAGGAGACGTCTTTGACATTAGGAGGGTGCATCCGGATCTGGTGGTAACCTGAAAAAGCATCCAAAAAACTCATAACAGAGAAACCAACGGCTGAGTCAACCAGCGCGTCGATTCAAGGCAGGGGATAGCAATCCTTAGGACATGATTTATTTAACAAGGAAAAATCGATACACATACGCCACTTTCCTCCCCTTTTTTTCACCATCACCACATTGGAGATCCAGCCTGGATACTGGATCTCTGAGACGAAGCCCGCCTCCAGAAGCTTCCTGACCTCCTCTCGGATGGGCTCCTCCAGCTTGGTGGCGATGGCCCTCATCTTCTGGCGTATGGGGAGAGTCCTCGGGTCCAGGTTCAAGCGATGGCAAGCCACGTCTACGTCGATGCCCGGCATATCTGCCGCGCTCCAAGCGAAGATATCGATGTTGCTCTGGATGCAAGCTAGCATCCGCCCCTGGTCCTCGAGGCTTAAGCCTCCGCTGATCCGCACCTTCTGTACTTGCCCTGCCCTGGTAAGTACCTCCATCTCCACTACTTCCTCGGCCGACTCCAGCTTCGGCCGCTCCCATCCTGCCCTTGCCTCCTCCTGCCTAACTTCTTCTTTGTTGACCTCGTCAACCCCCATCGCCTCCACCGGGCCTTCCCCTTGCCTCTGCTCTCCTTCCTTTGCCTCTCCCAGGCCCATCTCTTCTATCTCCGCTGCCTCCTCCACTGCCCTCTTTATGCTCGCTTCCTCACCCTCGACACCCCCTTCTTGGCCAGCCATCTCTTCCTCCAGCTCCTCCGCCTCAGCCATCCACGACACGGTGTTTACCGCCGTCACATAGCACTGCCTCGCCACCTTCGGATCCCCCCTGATCCTAACCTGCGTCCCTCCGTTGTTGAACTTGAGGCATTGATGAAAAGAGGAGGGGACACAGCGAAAGGCGCTGATGAGAGGACGCCCAAAGATGGCGTTGTAGCTACTAGGGGCGTCTACAATTACGAACCTACAGTTCCGTGAGACCCCCCCAAGCCTCACATGCAGGCCCACACCCCCTTCTACCTCCTTCCTCTCTCTAGAAAAGCCAAAGAGCGGTCCATCAGAAGCCAGGACCCTTTTTCCTTCCACCCCCATCCCGTCGAAGGCTTTCTTGAAGATCACGTTCACGGAGCTCCCGTTATCCACAAGTATTAGGGAGACCGTAAAGTTTTCCACCGCTGTCTGGATCACCAGTGCGTCGCAGAACGGGTCTTCGTAATCTGGCATGTCCGCGGATGAGAAGGTGATTTTTTTCTTCTGGGGGGGAGCTAGGGAGGTCGAGGCGACCCCTCTGCGGAACATGGTTTGAAGGCTCCCTTTGCGGGTTGCCTCGATCCTTACTCCCCCATGGATCACCCCGATCCCCCCTCGGGTCCCCACATCGACCCTATCTTCACATCTATCCTCAGCCTCTTCAAGCTGCACCTCGACGATCCTTGTAGGTGGATCCTGCCTCCCAGCTCCCCTGGCTTCCCTCATCTCCAGGAACTCTGGGCAGGTGGCCGTTGCGTGACCCCCCTCCTGATGAAAATCACAATAGGGCAACGCCACCCCGCCTCCTCTTCCTTCTCCTCCCCTTCTCCCTGCTCCCCGGATTCTTTTACCTCTTCCCCTTCCCACCTCCATGGCCTCCTGTGGTGGTGGGAAGTGACCCCTCGGTCCCTGCCTCCATCCTCCCTGATCGAGTCTTCTCGGCTCCCGGAAGTTGTCTCTTCCGTGAAGACCCCCTTGGCCCTGGGGGCGACCTTCCTGAGGCCTCCAACCCAATCGATTGTTCAGCTCCCTGCCCCCCCCCCATGCTGCTGCCCCTGCCCTCGGGGTTCCTCTCTCCTCCTATCTTCCCTTGGTTCCCTCTGCTCCCTCTGCTCTCTCACTTCCCTCGGCCTTCCTGCTGCCGGCTCCTTTACATCATCCTCCGCCAACCTGGCCAGCTTCCTCGCAAACGCAGGGTTTGCCCTCTCGAAGTCTATCTCCTTTGCCGCCCTCTCCATGAGCTCCTCAAAAGAGAGAGGGGGCACTCTCTTCAACTCCATGCTAAAAAACCCCGGCCTCAGTCCCAGGGTGAAGGCAAGCATCAAGGCGTACCCCGGGACCTCCTGGACCAGGAGAATCTCCTCTTGGAACCGATCAACATAATGACCCAACGTCTCCTCCGGCTTCTGCCTCACTGCAAACAGACTCTCAGCCTCCTTCTTCCGCTTCTTCGAGGTCGAGAACCTCAACAGAAAACCCCTGCGCAGGTCCTCAAAACTGTAGATCGAGCTCGCCGGCAACTGGTGGAACCAGTCCCTGGCCTTCTCTTTCAAAGTGATGGCAAAGAGCCTACACTTGAAGGCATCTGACATCTGCCTTATCGACACCACATCCTCAAACCACTGCACATGCTGAACCGGGTCGTCCTTCCCGGTATAGTAGGTCATATCTGGCTCCCGGAACCCCTCCAGCACTGGAGCCGAGACGATGAGCTCGCTAAATGGGGTCTCGCCTCCCGCCTGGCGAGAGGGCACGTCTCGCGACCTCGGCTGGCTGGACCGATCCGCGAGACCATGCCCGGGGAAGAGTTCCCGCACTGTCGCCTCCTTCTCGCCCAGATCCGCCGGAACCTCCTTCTCGGGATGCCGGCCTGGGAAAAGCTCCCGCGCGGCCACATCCCTCTCGCCTGCCTCCACCGGGACTTCCTTCCCGGGGCGCTGCCCTGGAGCGTTCTCGCCTAAAAGCGGAACCACCTCCACAGGAACCTGCGGCGTCTCCCACTCGCTTCTTGCTGAGAAGGCCAAGCTGATCGTCTGCATGACCTCTCGCCTGAAATCCTCTAACATCTTCCTCGTCGCTTCTTCTCCCTGGGTGGGTGATTCTCCTGCGCCAGATCCTTCACCTTCACCTCCCGCCATAGGACTTAACTCAAGATTTTCTTGCACCGACTGCTTCCGCGCTCACCGCACCAGAACTGTTGAAGCCAAAATTGACCCCAACGAATGTTCACAAACCAAAGTGCAGCCGACGCTTACTTCTCTCAAATCTCGACCCCTGACTAGCTGCAAAGGTCCTAAGACCGACCCAAAGACCCAACTGGGAGGTCCCACCTCATGCCCGGAAGATCTCTGAGAGCTTCCCCTCCAAAACCAAAAGCTGGACTGGGAGCTCCTCAGAAAGCACTGGAGTTGGAGAATAATCACAGCCTGCCTTCCAAAGAGCCCCTCTGGATCTTTTTATAGTCTTCTCCTGACCTGAGAATACTGAAATACCCCTGATGGGTCTGCCGATAGACAAATCCCGCTATTATCCTGGGGGTAAACAGGTAATCTTACCCGGGGATAATAAAATAATCTTTTCCTGGGGGCCGGGCCCCACCTGCTTGGCGAGAACCCCGGGCGAGAAGGCTCTCGCCGAGCCCCAACTTGGCTCATCTTGGCGGGACCTTCCGCCGAGAGGGTTCTCGCTCTCGCCCGCCCACAGGGGGAGTCCCTTCCGGGCGGGAGCTCTACTGTCCCGACGTCTAAGGCCAGCCTGAAGGCCTGAGTCCTAGCGCGAACGATCTCGCCTATGGGTTGACGAGAGCTCCCTAAGGGCGAGAACTACACCAGTCCGCCCTTGGGCTGACCCTGGACTAGCCCAACCCCGACCTCTGAAGTCTTAGTCTTCTGGGTCCTACCCCGCGAATATGGGGTTGTACACATTGTTCAAAAACTTATTTTTATAAGCAAATTCTTTGTTATGTTCTTCTTTAAAAAAAAAATTTAAGAAAAAACATGTTAATTAACATGCGGCTTATTAATTTTTTTAATAAATAAGTTTATTTTTATATTATTGTATATTATTTTATTTATTATAAATAAGTATTAAGTAGCTTAGATTTTGAATAATTTGTAAAAAAAAATTGAATGAATTTATGCTTCATCTACACTGAATAAAGCTCCTGCGTTCGCTACTGAATCCCAACCTAAGAAACTACTATTGTAGGAGGATCTTAGCATAAACATTAAGTGAAAAAGGCTACACGAGCACAAGTGTTTGAGCAGTAACCACCAATATCTTCCAATGACTTAGGCTCCGTTTGGCACGGTGGTGGTCATGAACATGAGATTAAATTGTCATTCGTTAACGCTCATCTAAGAAATTTCATCCATTTTCATGTTAAAACGGATGATGTTTGTTTAGTGATCCTTAAAGAATGACAGTTTAACCCATGCGTTTACCACCGCCGCCACCGTGACAAACAGAGCCTTAGAAATCTGTTTGAAGACTTCGGAAATACTGTCTGCCCTACTGACAGTTAATTTAGAAGATGAGGATGCCGGAGGTGTGGTGGAATAACTGTCGAAGCTCATAAAAAATCAAGGGTGCTGTTACTAGCAAACCCAATTTTGTTTCTAGCAAATCATTACTATTAGCAAACCATCATTTTTCAAAATGGCTATTTGAAAATCATTTTGTTACTAGCAAATCAACATAATTTTTTTTAAAAAAATTAAATTTTGTTTAAAACATTCATTCTTTCAAAATAACTCGCTGCATATAATGACATTACAAATGATTTCAAATGTATTCATTCAATCACTTATGTTAGCATTATAGATGAGTCAAAATCCCGCAAATATTTAGTATGTCTAAAACTGTTTTTTCAACAAAATATCATTATCTGCACCAAAATCTTTAAACAAAATATCGGTCGGTTTAGAAATATATTTGATTTCTAATTACTATAAAGATGTGTTGTATATACGAGTTAAGTGTATATAAGAATATATACGTCCTTTTGAACTGCGTCTTATACATACAATTTCATGAGAAGTGTTTAACATGAAAGTTGTAGATATCGACGAGATCTACAATTTTCATGTTGAACACATTTTGATTTGAAGCACTTTAGACCCCCGATTTGACCCTGAAAAAAGTTACGTCGTACATATGTACGGACGTCCGGGATCGGCGTGACTTTTTTCGGGGGCCAAATCGGGGCATAAACGGCTTCAAATCAACAAATGTTCAACATTAAAGTTGTAGATCTCGACGAGATCACCAATTTTCATGTTGAACGCCTTTTGATTTGAAGCACTTTAGACCCCCGATTTTGCCCCTGAAAAAAGTTACGTCGTATATATGTACGGACGCCCGGGATCGGCGTGACTTTTTTCGGGGGTCAAGTCGGGGGCATAAACGGCTTCGAATCAAAAAGTGTTCAACATGAAAGTTGTAGATCTCGTCGAGATCTACAACTTTCATGTTGAACACTTTTTGATTTGAAGTATTTTAGACCCCCGATTTGGGCCCTAAAAAAAGTCACGCCGAAAATCTGTACGTTCCATGCATGTCTTTTTTAGGGCCCAAATTGGAGGCCTAAACGGCTTCAAATGAAAAAATAATCAACATGAAAGTTGTAGATCTCGATGAGATCTACAACTTTCATGTTGATTATTTTTTCAAATGAGAAATATTTGGGGCTCAAAATTCAAAAATACAAAAACTGTCAAAAAACAAGATTGGTTTGCTAGTAGTAATTTTTGGGAAGAGAAAAAAATGCAAAAAACTACAGCATCTGTATTTTTCTGATTTGCTAGAAACGAAAGTGAATTTGCTAATAATAGCACCCAAAATCAACTCTTCCATGTTCGATGTTTTCCCTAGCCAAGACCCAAATCCCCAAAAACGAGTGTTAAGCTCGTTCTTCAAGCATATTATTCCTTCTTTAATAGCCAGGGGGCTGGCTGTCATCATTCAAGAAAGAAACACTCATTGGGTCGCCAATAGTGTGGATTTTCGTGGTAATGCTGGTCCCTGCTGTGGTGGTGCTTCATGTTAAGTTTGAGAGCGCACAAATTCCACTTGAGCACTTACATTTAGAGAGAGCACCTACGTGGACATTTTAACGAATAAAAGCAAATCAAACAAAATGAAATAGAGAGCACGCAAACAATTTTTAATGTGAAAACTCATTTGGGTGAAAATCACGGAGCGATCGGAGTTTAATTCGGAAAGTCCTCACTAAAACGTGTATAAAAACACGAATATTTTCTTACAGGTTTTCCCTCATCTACAAAGGATCTTCATCACATGATTCACATTGATGCATAAATAGAAATTACACAAATTATAAATAATAAATTGCAAAGTACCAACATGAGCTCTCCGGTGAGGTTCCTCGAATTCTTGCAAATCTCGAGAAATTCAATTTGTGTAGTGAGACCACGTCAACGTCGTTGAATGAGGTCCGAACAACTTCTTAAGCAGTGTCGGCGGAGGCTTCCAAATAGCGGCGGTGGCAGCCAAATAGCGGCGGTGGCGGCCAAATGATGGCGGCGGCAGCGGCCAAATGATGGCGGCGGCGGCCTCCCAACACGGCAACGGAGGCGGTCTCCCAACATGGCAATGGCAGCGGCAGCCTCCTAATACAGCAGACTACGGCCTCCCAACAATGACAATGGCAGTGAAGGAGTTGTTCTCTCAATAGCAGTGGATCTCCTCTACTCGACTTATCTGCATTTGATTTTTCTGCTTCCATATATAGAGATGCCAAATCACAATATTATGTATTAACAATTTGAGGCATGCACCATGTGAGAATGCATCCACTTTTCTCTTCGGCCTCCAAAGATCAGCTCATATGTCAAAAGACTATATGTCAAAGACTATGGTCTATTATAATGGTCTTTTTGACTTAGGTTTATAGATATAAATATTGTTGGGGATGACCCCCATTTTATAGAAATTGGGTGTGCACATAACCACACACCCATGATCCTCACCTCAAAAGAAGTGGGATCATGAGATTGACCGCGCACGCGATCAACACGCCCGATCCCCCGCACACCGATCCCATTACGCGCAATGGGCAAACCGCTGCGAGCCCAACCTCGTCGGTGGCGGGCGGCCGGTCTCCTCCCTGGACGCCGACCGCCCGCCCTCTCTCCCCACGCAGGCCCCGGCCCGGCCAAGGATGCAGCCGCCCGGGCCGCACCTCGGTCGGTCGCCGGCGCGACCAAGGGGGTGGCCGCCCGGGCCGCCCCCTTCCTCAGTCGTCGTCGCGGCAAAGGGGGCGGCCTCCCCCTTCCTCGGCCGTCGGTGCCGCCAAGGGGACGGCCGCCCCGACCGTCCCCTCCTTCAGCCGCCAGCGCACGGCCTAGGGGAGCGGCCGCTCCGTCCCGGCCTCCATCGGCAGTCCTCCCCTCGCCGGCAAACTTGGCGGCGAGTTCGTTGGCCACCCGCGGAGTCCTACTCCGGTCGTCTGATCAATGATAAGCGTTTCCGACCGTCCAATTTACGCGTAACCGCCCACTAACCACCGGGTTAGTGGGGGAGGATTTAATTAATATTTTATAATTTATTAAAATGGTCTACAAATAGCAAAATACGCGCATTAAAACTATACTAAAAGCAATTATGATGGTGGTTATGGTGTGCGGATAGCCACGTAACCACAATAACCATCACCCGGAGCCTACAAAAGGAGTTTCATGCCTCATCATTTCTCACCTTTTTCCTCTGAGTCTATTTCTTCCTCAGGTTGAAGCTCTGCCGAATTCCTCCTATGAACCGCACTCGAGCCGCACCCGAACTACAAAGCGAGTCAAGTCAAAGCTACTCGACGAAGCCAAACATCTCAAGTTTCAAGTGGCCCCCACAACCGTGAGTTCAGGCGCTCCGCTCCCGCGTTCAAGAATTGGCAAGCTGCTATCCGAAGACCACCAGTGTGAAGCGTAATTTGTAACAACTCCCTGCGCGACGGCCTGTCGTCCGCCGCATGCTAAGTGTTCTCTCTAAAAGTCAACTTAGGCAATTGATAATCTTCTGATATCAATTGAAGGACAAGGAGATATATCTAATTAGCTCTAGAGGGGGGGTGAATAGAGGTTTAAAAACTTTTTACAGATTTATATGATTTAGCAGTAAAATAGGTGATAACAAATATTATGTAAAGGGAATAAAGCTAGACTATCACAGCATAGTACAAAAAGAAAAAGGACAACCAGACAACACAAGATATTTTATAGTGGTTCCCTAAATTTGGGTACATCTACTCTTCTACCACCCTGGTAGGAATCCACTAGCAGGTTTTGCTCAGGTGACTGCCACAACAACATCTATTTACAGGGAGATCTCACAACTCTTTAGGCTTTTGATCAGGTGCCCAAACAACCAAAACACACAGGTTTTTGATCAGGTGCTCTGCCACCAAGAGTTTAAATTTTGAAGGGAGTTATAACCATGTACATAGTGAGTTAAGAAGGTGATGTTGTCTTCTCTTTCTCTAATCAACAGAGAAGACTTCAGTGGATTGAAGTTGTCAAAGCTCCCCTTGAGATGATTATAGTTGAGGAAATACTGGAAGCTTTGCATAGGGTGTAGGTCTTCAGATTGATGTTGATCTCCAGCAAGCTTTTTAGACTAATTGTATTTGATGTCTCTTGAAAGCTTGGAGAAGATTTGCTGATGATGAAGACGGAATGAATTTTTCAAACAGAATGTCTTTCTGTGTCTACCCGTATCGCTTAGTTGATTCTCTGACTTCTTGTTTTCTATCTTGTGTCCTTGATAACAGATGATTCTTCTCTGTATATCTTCTAAATTTGAATTTTACTCCTTGATTGACTGCTGAATATTTGGAACTTGGACAAACGGCTAGAAGGTCATTAATTAGATTCCTCAGCTGTCCCAATTATTAAGCCGAATTTTTACTCTATGAAATCCAGTAATTAATGCTGCCAATGAACGACTATATTCATAAGAATATATGCATTTAATTACTCAGAGCATTATAGACAACAATATATTAAATTAGCCTTGGTCAATCTGGAAATGAACTACAGAGAAGGAAATAATGAACTGACAGATTTTGTCGACCTCAGAATAGATTTTGTCAATCTGAACTCAAAGTTCGTCGAGCTAAGAAATCGTCTTCGTCGACCTGAGCTCAGAGAAGAAATAATCTGAAATGAAACTGTCAAAGCTGAGCTCCAAGTTCTTCAAGCTGAGGTAGAATATCGTCGACCAGAGAATCTGTCTTGAGGGAAGAATTCGTCGACCTGAGCTCAAATATCGTAGAGCTCAACTCAGAGAAAGAAATCTGAGTTCGTCGATCTGAGATCGACGATTGTCGAGCTGAGTTCAAAGAACTTCGAACTAATAAGCTGAACTCTGAATTTTTCTAATTCTTGAGTCTCCTGAAGTCCACAGCAGGCTGATCCATGAAGCTTGATTCTACAGACTAGCCTAAACTCTAGGACTGACAAACTTAACCCTGGCTATACAAGGTGGGTCAAACATCCTAATAGTGAACCTTAGCCCAAATACAAACTAGGGATCCAACAATCTCCCCCTATTTGGGTGAGGTCACTAATAAATAAAATATAAGAAATAATCACAAAACATGACAACAAATATCTGGCAGAAAATAAAAAGTCTAGCAGATATATACAACAAGTGTTTCGTGACAAATTAACGTAAATAGTTCAGAAGATAAACTAATCAAAAAGTTATTTAGGTTTCTTGGAATTGTCTTTATCAAAAGGTTGTCTGAATATGATTTCCCTTTTAGGATTGACAGCTTCTTTCTTGGACAATGTCATACCAGCTGCTCCAATAATGTTGCAAGAAGTTGCTCTTGGGACAACAGCTTCTGGGTGAATACTCATGTAAGCATCTATATTGAAAAACTGATTTGCTTTATCATACCTTTTTAACTCTTCTTTCCTGTAGGATGACATGGTAGAATTCTGAGAGGGATCCTTGCCTTCTGCTTTAGCTTTGTTAATTAAGGATAGTCCAATAAGCTCTTGAAATCTGGCCATTTTAGCAGTGTTCTCCTATTCAGGATCAACAAAGGGAATTGGTGGAGATTCAGGCCTTTTAGGACTGCTGTCCTTCTTTGGTTCATCATGAGATATTGGAGAACACTTTAGCTCTGAGGTTGGAGGTGGATTGCTTCCTTTGGACTGCTGCTGTTGATGCCTGCCGCTCTGAGAACTTGGCTTGGAATGTCTTTGATATGTTTAATGATTGGAGATGATCTTTGAGAGACACTTCCAGAGGCCCCTGTAGATGGAGGAGGAGGAGGAGGATCCTTTCTGAATTGCTTAGGAGGGGACCTGTATCTTCTCCACTTCTTCCTTTCCTTTTGTTCATTCTTAGATAGACATATCCACTGATGCATACCAGGATAAGGAGTAATCTTGTTCAATATGTAGTAAGGAGTATCTGCATTGGGGTTTGGTTTAGGAATGGCCTTGGGAGGTGCTTTCCTTTTCTTAGCTTTGCTCTTCTTGGATTTTGATTCATCAGAATCATCACCATCTTCATCATCATTATTGTCATAGAAGATCCAGGAGGATTATCATATAAGTCATCAATTTCTTTCAGTGCTTCCTTAGAGATCTGCTTTTCAGCAACACTCTAATTTTCTTTTTCTTCTACTTCTATATCTGCAAGTATGATATCGTCCAAGGATGGTATAGGACTTTCATCCATTTTGTAAGTTGGAGTAGAGATAGCCTTTTGCTCAGGAATAGATGCTGGTACAAAAACATTCTCAGCAACTGAAATATCTGAAAGGACTGGGGCTACAAAACTTGCTCTTATTTGGTCCATAACTGCTGGACTTACTGGAGAAGAATATTATACAATGGCTTTGGATAAAACTTGCTTAGGAAGAGGAAGAGAATGAAAAAGAGTATCAAAATCTCTTAATAAATCATCTAAGTCCACAGAAGGTACTAAGTAAAAGAATGGTACGGCTGCCAAAGGTTATGCAATCTCAACATCAGTGAGCTCAATATCAAATTTTGAAAAATCTTCATCAAGAAAATCTAATAGCTCTGTATCTGTATTTACACTTTTTGTAACTAATATATCCATATATATATCTGTTGTTGTTGTTGTTGCTACTGCTGGAGGAGAAAGAACTGGAACTTCTTCATAGGACATCTCCCCTTACCTAGTTTCAGAGGGTCCTAAAGCCAGGCCCCCAGAAGTAGAAGGGACAGAGGGGGCAGTAACAAAGAGAGCAGAGAGGGAGGAGATGGAATCGGCAAGAGGTGCAATTGCCTCTGCTGTGAGATTCCTGAGGATTGGAGTGATGAGCTCCAGGATATTGGAGATGGATGGAGAATCCAATTGCATAAACTATAAGGTGTCTGATTAGATACAGATTGATGGATGATGGAGGATGAAGTGAGTGGTGTAGTATCTGACATTATTTCATTTGGGTATGATGGAGTGTGGTTTGGAGAGGATGCTAATAAGTCAAATGATGGAATTGATATAAGATTGTGAAGTAGTATGTTAGCAAGGTGAGGTGGTAATGGGGATGAAGGAGGTGTAATGTGTTCTGGAGATGTAGGGGGTGTTGGTTGATGCACTGGTGAGGCAGGTGGTGTTGGAGATTGAAGTTATGATGTTGAGGCAGTGGATGGTTGTTAGAGGGGAGTTGATGAAGGAAGTGAAACCTGTGGAGGAAGAGGTTGTTGTTGAGAGGGAGGTGATGGAATCCTGATGGAGGGAATTTCTTCTAGAGGGGGAGGAGTGGCTATTACTGCTCTTGTGTCCTCAAAAATTCTGGAAGAGGATGAAGCCTTGGATGGATTAGTGATGGTCCTCTCCCATCTTCCAAATAGGGCACAAGTCAGCCTCTTAGAGGCATTAATGAACACTATTGGGGTAACAAGTAGTTTATGAGCCTTTTCCTATAAGAAGATCCCCAGAATCCTCGCAAGGCACACCTCTTTCTTGCTGTTTTTTTCCATTTAATCAACTCAAAGAAAACCTTTCCCCAGTTCACCTGCTTCTTATTTATTAAAGTACACATCACCAAGAACTGGTGCCTGTTAATATAGTCATGAGCAGTATGCTTGCCCAACAAGACTTTCCCACAACATCAGCCAAAAACTTATACCCAGCAGATAAAATTTTCTTTAATAATTTGTTAGGGTTTCCCTCGGAGTGACCCATTTTTAACAACATATCATTATACTCCGAAATGTCTATTTCGATATCTTCTTCACCATTATTAAAACCAAAAATTTCAGATAGAATGGCAGGAGTAAGAATAACCTGTTGTCCTGCTATTGTTCCTATCATTATCTCAGCATCAGGTGTGGTTGAAGTATATACCCATTCCTTTATTTCAGCCACTGACAACTTCATCCTTATGGTCATGAACTTCTTTAACTGTTGTTTTTCAAATAACTGCAGTATATCCATGAATATTTGATCAGAGTGTTGGAAGGAGTCAAAATCAATGTCAAACCTAGTGTCGAATTTCATGCCTGTGAGAGAGTTTGCTGGAATCGCCATTGTTGTCCTACAAAACGAAAAAAAGATCAAGTGCAAGAGAATATAAAGCGCGGGATGGAGCTCGAAGAAAACCTAGTTATAAGGTTTTCAGAATGCGAAGAGGCAGACTCCGTCCAGCGAAAAATAAAAAAGATCTTCGATCTGAGGTCGACAAAATATTTTATTGGTAAATGAGTTCGTCGATCTCAATCTGAAGAGAAGGGAAAATAGTTTGTCGATCTTAGGTTGACGAAATATTTTCTGTAGCAAGTTTGTCGATCTCAGGTCGACGAAAATGATTTCATACAGAGATATTATCGATCTCAGGTCGAAAAAAAATCTCAAGAAGATTTCTCAGCTCGTCGATCTCCATTCGACGAACTATGATAAATTCTTCGACCACAGACAGAAATTAAATTAAAGCCTCTCCATTCATCATACCTAGCTGATTCATAAAGAACAGATTGTTCCTCTCATCCAAGGGTTTGGTGAAGATGTCTGCTCTTTGCAAATCAGTGTAGATGTAGACAAGCTTAATTTTATTTTTGTCCACACAATCTCTAATGAAATGATGTCTTATATCTATATGCTTAGTTCTACTATGATGCACTGGATTCTATGCAATTGAAATTGCACTTATATTATCACATAGTAGGGTTGAATTATTTAAGTTGAAACCATAATCTAGGAGTTGGTTCTGAATCCACAGCATCTGGGAACAACAACTGCCAGCTGCTATGTATTCAGCTTCTGTAGTTGAAGTAGACACAGATGTCTGCGTTTTGCAAAACCAGGACACAAGTCTAGCACCAAGGAACTGGCATGTCCCTGATGTGCTTTTTCTATCCACTCTACATCCAACAAAGTCAGCATCTGAGTATCCAGTCAACTTAAACTCTGCCTCAGTTGGATACTAGAGTCCAAGACTAGGACAACCCTTTATATATCTTAAATTCCTTTTAAGAAAAATAAGGTGAGATTCTTTAGGGTTCACCTGGAACCTAACACAAAGGCATGTAGTAAACATTATTACTGGCCTACATGCTGTGAGATATAACAGAGACCCAACAATGCCCCTATATACTTTCTGATCAACAGGCTTGCCATGTTCATCAGAGTCAATCACAGCATTAGAAGCCATGAGTGTTTTCTTTGCTGAGGTATCTGAAATCCCAAACTTTTTGATTAGCTCCTTAGCATACTTGGACTGGGATATGAAGATTCCATTAGGCAGTAGCTTCACTTGTAGGCCAAGTAAGTAGGAAAGTTCACCCATACTACTCATTTCAAACATGGAATGCATTAGGTCAGAGAACCTCTTGCATAGTTTGGAATCAGTAGAGCCAAAAAAAATGTTATCTACATAAATTTGTACTAATAAGATTTGATCCTTATGATGTCTAGTGAACAATGTCCTATCTACTATGATACTAGAGAATTTATGCTCTAAAAGAAAGCTAGCTAAGGTTTCATACCAAGCTCTTGGAGCTTGCTTTAGACCATAGAGAGCCTTATGCAATTTAAAGACATAAGAATGATGGGTTGGAGAAATAAAACTTGGTGGTTGCTCCATATAAACCTCTTCTTTAAGTTCACCATTTAAGAATGCACTTTTGACATCCATTTGATATACTTTAAACTTCTTGTAGGCAGCATAAGCAATGAAGATTCTGATTGCTTCCAGCCTTGTAACAGGTGCAAATGTCTGGTCATAGTCAATGTCTTCCTCTTATCTATAGGCTTGAGCAACTAGCCTTGCCTTGTTCCTGACAATAACTTCTTGGGCATATAATTTATTCCTGAATACCCATTTAGTTCCAATGACTGGATAGTCTTTGGGTCTTGGAACTAAATCCTAAACTCTACATCTCTCAAACTGGTTGAGATCCTCTTGCATTGCAATAATCCAGTGTGGATCTTGCACAACATCTTTAATAGATTGGGGCTCAATTTGAGATATGAAGCAGGCATGCATCATGTCTTGGTGGAGTTGATGCCTGGTCTGCACACCTATTAACATGTCTCCAATCACCTGAGATATAAGATGATCTCTAAGTATGACAAACTCAGTAGGTGGAGTTGGTTCAGCAACAGCTTGGGGAATTAATTCCTCTTGTGGAATTATGGGAGCTGTTGTTGGTTCAACATCCACTTCATTGGATTCATCTTTACTATCTTCATTTATATGTGGAGAGGTATGTGCAACAGTCTCATTTGTGAGGTTCAACTCATCCAACTTCTCACACAAGTGTGGTACCTGCAAAGTTTCACTATTAGAAGGATTCTTCTCCTTATAAGACATGTTAGTTTCATCAAATGATATATGCACAGTCTCTTCCATTTTCATAGTAGATTTATTATATACCCAATATGCCTTACTAACTTGGGAGTATCCTAGAAAAATTCTTATTGCATCCTTGACTTCAAACTTTCTAAGATATTTCTTGTCATTGTTATGAATGTAGCATAAACAACCAAAAATTCTAAAGTAATCTTCTTTAGGTTGCTTCCCTTTAAGTAATTCATAGAGTGTCTTGCCCTTAAGCTTATGTATCAGACTCCTATTTAGTACATAATTTGCTGTGCTTACAGCCTCTGCCCAAAAGGATAGTGGCAAGTAAGCATCTGTAAGTAATGTGTCTGTAGCTTCAATCAGGGTCCTGTTTTTTCCTTTAAGCTACCCCATTTTGTTGAGGAGTTCTAGGAGCGGAGAAACAATGCCTAATACCTTCCATCTCACAGAATTCTTGCATGAGAAGAGACTCAAACTCAGTACCATGATCACTTCTGATCAATGCAATTGGAGTAGAATACTCAATCCTTATGCACTTAAGAAAGTCTGTAAGAACTTTAAAGTTATCGGACTTGTTCCTCAAGAAGAACACCCAAGTGAACCTTAAGAAGTCATCTACAATTACTAAGGTATAAGATTTCCCTCCTAGGCACTATACAACAATGGGTCCAAAAAGATTCATGTGAAGCAAATACAGAATCCTTGGTGAATCACTCTTATTAATGACTTTAAAACTATTTTTAGTTTGCTTGCCTAATTGACAAGCCCTGCACAGGCTTTCCTTCTTGTAGGGGTAAGAAGGCAATCCTCTTACAAGGTTATCCCTAGATAATTTAGCAATATTCTTTAAGTTAACATGTCCTAATCTCTTATGCCATAGTTCATTATTATTACTAACCTGGTTGAATAGGCCTTTCTCAGACCTAGCAGTCTTAAAATTTACTATGCAAATATTTCCTATTCTAGTTCCAGTTATAACTACTTTATTTTCTACAGAAGTGATAATGCAGGAAGAGTTATTAAATGATACCTAAAATCCTTCATCACACAATTGACTTATGGAGATTAGATTGTGCTTCAGTCCACTTACATAAGCCACCTTTTTGAAGGTGACAGCTCCAATATTTACTTTCCCATAGCCTTTAGTCTGGCCATAGTTGGAGTCACAAAAGATCACTTTTGGACCTATCTTGGACTTATAATTGGTTAGATTTTCCTTGCTGCCAGTCATGTGCCTTGAGCAGCCACTATCCAAGTACCACTTATAACACCCAAAATTTCAGTTTGGAGTTCAGGCTGGGTGACACGGCCTGGGACACAGGCGTGTCCTAGGGTGTGTCCAACTCTGGGTATTCGGTTGTGTCGTGAGATCTTGAAAAAAAATGAAGTCCACAGGCGTTGAGATGGGACATGGCCTAGGACACGGGCGTGTCCTGCTCGGGTTGGTAACCGGGCGACATTGAGTGGCGTTGAGTGTGACACACGGCCTGTGACATCGGCGTATTTGGCACACGGCCAAGGACACAAGCGTGTGCCTTAGCCGTGTTCTTCTCGGGTTGGCAGTCCTGTATTGAGTAAAGGACACGCCCCTCAACACGGGCGTGTACTTACTGACACGGGTATGTCAGGGGTTTGACACGGGCGTGTCTAAGCCCGTGTTCTGGTCTGGGTGAGTCGGTTCGTGTACTACTTGCAGTACACAGCCTGTGACACGGGTGTGTCACAGGCCGTGTCAGCCGCAAAAGTAGACTTTTCAGGCGATTTGTGGCCGTTCGTTTCCCTCATCCTAGATCTAATGGCCTAAGGTATTTATAGCTGGGTTTAACTCCGGGATTGGCATGAAGTTGTCATTCAAACTTGGGCCTTTCTCTTTCTAAAGAGAAGAGAGAGGAGATCTTGGAGGAGGAAGAAGGAGAAGCTTTCCGTCCATCGGTGGAGCTCCAATGGTGCGACTCGAGATCCGAAGCCAGCGTTGTGGAGGCAAGGCCTTCGCGGTGATTTCCATCCGGCTAGTTTCTCCATGGCTCCGAAGCGATCGTCAAGGGTAACGATCTCCTTCTTGGACAAGTGAAGTCCTACTTTATGCATGTGCATGGGATCCTCCACCAAGAGGTGGAAAGCGTAAGCGATTCCAGCGATTGAGTCTGCATTTAGTTCCAAAAGTGTGTAGTACGGAATATGTATGCTGTGTAAAGCCCGTCTGGATGGATGACTGGATTGGTGATGCTGCAAACCAGAGAAGACACCGTGTATAAATCGGTTAACCAACGGAGAAGGTGAGTACGATTCTGAATTATGAGAAGGATGCTTTGCATAGCTCCTTTGGTTGTATGCTCGGCACGAGTTGTATTGATGGAATGGAAAGTGGCACCGTGTGCCTGTGTTATAAGATGGATATGAGATGGATTGTGAGCACCTCTGAGTGGATGGGTACGAGAGGCCTCCAACAGGGGTTTGGCGGCAGATGCCTATGGCCAATAAGTTAAGAACCTTTGAGTGGGTGGGCCACCCAACAAGTTCAGTGGTAGGATCGGGTGAGCGGTCGATTGGTGTCAATGTAGCGGGGCGATTTACCAAGGCTTATTACACTACGTGGGTAGGTCGACTTATATTGCTCACGGTTGCCGGGTAGGTGCGTGCCTCTGAGTGAGACGGGTACGTGAGGTCTTCAACAGGGGTTTGGAGGCTTATGCCCGGCCAACAAGTACACACCTCGAATCGGTGGTGGGACCTTGAGGAGTTCGGTACACCGTAATCGTGCCCTGAGTGCACGGAGCGTCTGGCACGAAGGCCAGCATTTGTGATGTGAAGATGTGTGTGATATAGATATATGTTATGCATGTAGGGAAGGAACCACTTCCCCGGGTAAGGGGTAGCGTCGTTATAATTGGTCAGCTGAATGCTGACCGTTGCTTTGTGGATCACCCTTGGGGTGGACGTTCTTATGCAGGTGTTGTGGGTTGATTGGAATGAGCGGGCTGAAGCCCTTGCTGCTGTTGCTAATAGGCCCTCGAAGGCCGTGCGAAGATTTGGATTTCATGTGTGGCCGGCCTGCGTGCCAATGTATGAAGTCATATGTTAGTAAAGAGAAACTTGTAAGGCCTTAAGGCCGTGAGCGGTGTATACTTGTATACATTCCTGGTCTTTTATATAAATGTGTTATTTATATATGTGTAGTGTACATTCATGGATGGAGTTCGTGCAACTTATAAACTTCCGCTAGAATGCTCTAGGTTAGGGTGCGATGGTATTTTGGTATTAACCTATGACCTCGCCATCTGTTTGTGGCATATAATGTGGGGCCCCGGCCGGTCCTTCTATTATATATTGTTTAACGGATCGGGTTGTTACACTACTGTTCCTCTATGGTAGGATAGGAGTTCACCTGCATAAGAACAGATTAGATATTCTTGACCAAGATTACCTTGGGTCCTTGTTGCTTTTCATACTTAAAACTGGAAATAAAGGAACATTCAGGTTGATTTTTATACCATAGGGGGTGATATCTTCTTGGTGGTATTATCCACTGGGTGAATGGATTGAGGTATTCCCTAGGTTAATTAAAGGTGCTGAAAGAATTAAAATTTAAGTTATCTTGAACTGGGTTCGATGAATTCTGGTGAGTTTGTCGATCTGAGGTCGACGAATGGGGATGAGTTCGTCGAAATCTGCTCAGAGAATGAAAGTATTTATTCTCTGTGCCCCAATATCGTCGATCTCGGCTCAAAGAACCATACTTGTTTTGTCGATCGCAGTTCAGAGAATAATCATAATAAAAATCTGCGTTCGTAGTTCGTCAACTTGAGTTTGACGAACTGTATACATTTCGTCGATCTGAGTTCGATGAAATCTGCTGAACATTGCTATAGTTAGGATTTTTATTGTTCTTTCTCTTTTTCTTATTTTTCTGTTTTAATTCTATTTGCTTAGTACTATGATTATCTACCTTTTCTTTACCTTTTTCAGAAATAAATTTGATTGGAGTTGACAATATGTTTTTCTAAATTAATGGGGGTTGGCTTGATGAAGCACCTAAGCCCAGCTTGCCATTAATTCTGGCATTTACTGTGCTTGTGATGTTCATCAACTTGATGCTTATCCCATTTAGGGATTGTTCAAGTTGCCTTGCCTCAGCTAATTCCGTTTTTAGAGAGATGATTAGTTCATTAGCTAAAGTTAATTCATCTTTCAATTTAAGGGTTTTAGAAAGGGAATTATCTTGTTCAGTTAGTTTTTCTCTAAGGAGTTTGATTTCCTTCTCAGAGTTTATTAAATCAATATATAATGATTTAAATTCAGTTCTAAAACCATCTGGATTGAAATCAAAAGAGGACAGTACCCGATCTTCTTTAGATTGAGGGTTTTCACTGTCTGACTGCTCAACTTCTGAGAGGCTGCCTGATGCATCAATAGCCATCAAGCAAACCTCCTTTGCTTTAGTCTCTTCTTCATTTTCAGTAGAGTTGGAAGATGACGATTCATCTTCAGTTTCACTCCAGATTTCAGCAACAAAGCCATTCTCCTTCCTCTTATGCTTGCTGGAGGAGGGCTTGTTATAGTGCTGCTTCCTGGGCTCCTTTTCTCTTCTTCTCTCCTTCTTTTGATTCTCTGGACACTCTGATATGAAGTGTCTTGGCTTCCTGCAATAAAGAAGACAATTTCTTTAGTTGGGGTTTTATCATACCTTGGCCTGTCATCTTGTCTTGATGACTTCCTTTTGAAATCCTTCTTGCCCATTTTATAGAATCTTTTGGCCAGGAGACTCAGAAGTTCTTCACTAGCTAATGGAGCTTCTGTTTCTTCAGATGCTTTGAATGCTATGTGTTTGATACATAGGAAAATATGTACCTGATTTGTAGATGCCTCACTTAGCTCAATGATATACATCGAGGTGTATTTGATGTTATTTTGAGTTTATATGTGTAGGTTAAGAATATGCTAAAATGCAGAAAAAAAGTTTCTAAGTCCATGAGTCGACACTAGAGGAAGCTGTGTCGACACTTAAGAAAGCCTGTGTCGACACTTGGAAAAGCTGTGTCGACACCAGAAGCAACTGTGTCGACACACAGAAGTTTTAGTCGACATCAACTTTGTCGACACCTGGAGGCAGTGTCGAAACACAGAATTCTTAGACTATATCAACTGTGTCGACACACAGGACTTGTGTCGACACACAATAGAGTTTCAACAAAGTTGATTGCTATGAAGTGAAGAAGTGACTGTGTCGACACAAAGAAGCAGTGTCGACATATTCTACAGATACAGTGTCAAGAAGCAGTGTCGACACCAAAGGAGCTGTGTCGACATCACCAAAGCTTGTGTCGACACTTAATCTACTTGTGTCAACACATAATGAAGATCAGTCTCGACACTTTGCTGACAAAGACAAAGGTTCAAGAAATGACTGAAGACTTGACAGCTGTGAATTCTAACAAGTTTGCTGAAGCTATCAGAACTGTCAGAAGGTCGTTAGAAACCGGATCAGCCGGTTACCATGGATGAAGTCTATATAAAGACGGGTTCTGTTAAGTAAAAAAAACGAACAACTAATCAAGAATTGATCATTGATTAAGAAAGAGCACGTCACATAGAAGAAGATTTTTGTGAGAAGATCTAAGAAGATAGTCTGAAGTAGCAATCTACTCAGAATTTGTCTAAGGAGAATTCAAACAAGAATTCAGAAAAACTTCAGAAGATTTGGAGAGTGAGAGAGAGCTCCAGCTGTTTGAAGTAAAGAAGAAGACATTTACAAGTCTCTTAAGAAGCAGATCCTGAACAAATCTACTAAGAAGAATTCAGATCTATTTCTAAAATCTAAGAAGGAAGCTGCCAGCCAGTCAACTTCAAAGAAGATCAACTCTACTGAGTTCAGATTCAAGAAGCTTTGAAGAAAGCTAAGAACAGGTTGATCTCAGCAATCAGTTTTATCAAGAGCTGATCAAGAAACCTGTTATCCCTTCTCTCTCAACAAGGGTAAGACTCAATCTATAAGATTTTTCAAATTCTGTAGGATCTTTCAAGATCTGAGTTGTAAGCCTATAATATAAAGGCTGAGTGTAGGAGATGTAGATCTCTGAGTGGTAAGGCTGAAAGTGAGGTGATAGATCTGATATACTTAAGAGTTTTTAGAAAATAAAATACAAAATAAAATTCACAGCACATAAGGAAGAAAACAGAGCAAGCAATCCAGACGACACAAGGAACTATAGTGGTTCCCTCTCAATAGGTACGTCCACTCTTCTACCACCCCGATAGGAATCCACTACAGGTTTTTGATCAGGTGCCCTGCCACCAATAGATCTGATTCAGGTAGATCTAAAGACCCTTTGAGCTTTTGATCAGGTGCCCAAAAACCAAACACAGGTTTTTGATCAGGTGCCCTGCCACCAAAGGGGTTTACTTTTGAAGGGAGTAATAACCCTATACACAGTTTAGAAAACTAGGAGTTGATGATATTCTTCTCTGTTCTCAAATCAAATGAGAGAAGACTAGTGGATTCAATAGTTGATGATGATATCAAAGCTCCCCCTGAAAATATGTATTAGTTCAGGAATGCTGGGAAGCTTTGCTTCAGGGTGTAGGCCTTCAACTAGATGAAAATCTTCAGCAAGCTCTGTAGACAAATTTGAATATGTTGTATCTTGAAAGCCTGGATCAGAAAGAAGAAGATGAAGTTGATTTCCTCTGTTAGAAAACTTGTTGTAGAGTTCTTCTTTTGTAGAGAGAAAAATTCTTCCTGCTTTTTTCTCTCTATCTCTTTTATCTTCTGTATATAATATATATATGTATCCACTGGGCTGAGGAAAGTCATTTGAATTCTTGTCTGATACGACATAGACATTTCCAAGAAAGAAAACTGTCTTGGAAAGATAACTGACAATAAATCTCTGAATTGATTCATATTTAATGCAGCCTCCCAACGGCTATATTCATAAGAATATTTAGCATTAAATATATTAGCTGTAAATTCCTTTACTTAAGCCTTGAATAACTCTAGCCAGCTGTCACCAATAACTGCACAGAAAATCACCAAAATTTAATCTAAAAGCTTCTCCAATCTGCGTTCGACTATAGTTGAACTCCGTTCGACTATCGTTGAACTCCGTTCGACTATCGTTGAACTCCGTTCGACTATAGTTGACCTGTATCTGATATTTCTGTTTTCTTAGAGCTGAACACAGAAATAGTTGAACTCCGTTCGACTATAGTTGAACTCCGTTTGACTATAATTGAACTCCGTTCAGCTATTTTTGGGCTACATCTGACTGAGCACAGAAATAGTTGAACTCCGTTCGACTATAGTTGAACTCCGTTCAGCTATTTTTGGACTAGAATTCTGAACTTCAAAACTGAACTTCTCTGGAATTTTTCTGCACTTTCTTCTTGGATTCTTTTGATGTATACCTGGAGAATCCTATGACCCTTAGACTATACATTTTGGGTCAAACTAATAATCTTAATAGTGATCCTAACCCAAATCAGAACCTAAGGTTCCAACAATCTCCCCCTATTTGGGTGAGGATACTATTTACAAAAAAACAAAGCAAATATAAAATGTGTGCTTTTACAGAGAAACAACAATGTTTTGAAATATAAATCTAAGAACAAAAACTGATAAGATCAGTAGCTGTTCTGATGTTAATCTTCAACTGAGCTCATTTCCTTTCAACTGAAATGTGGTTCCAATAATTTCTCTAATATCTTCCCCAGATTTTTTAATAACTTAAACTACTACTGCAGTAACCTCTGATTCAATCTCCCCCTATTGTTGTAGCCTTCTAAACAATCTCCCCTTATATAGTTACCCCTGCACTGAAGGGTCTTTTCCTGAAAATAAGAGGTTAGAAATTCTGGACCCAGGTCACCTTGGGTCCTGGTTTTATTTCATGATAATCAGAAATAAAAGAGCATGTAGGTTGATCTTTATAACCTAATGGGTGAAATTTTCTAGGAGAGATGTACCATTGGGTAAAAGGAATGATACAATTTTGAGATTGATTATTATTTTCAAAAGAATAAAAATTTCTGTTTTGAAAATCTGAGTTCGATGATTTATATTGAGATCGTCGATCAGCGTTCGACGACCTGCATTGATATCGTCAATCTCAGTTCACAAATAAATGTTGACTATTATATGTGTTCCACGATCGTCGACCTCTGGTCGACGATTCTTGATGATATCATTGATCCCCGTATGCTGAGTGTTTAAACTCAAGATCTGGGTTCAGAGATCGTCGATCGGCGTTCGACAAGAAATGCAGAGATCGTCGACCAAGGTCCGACGATTTTTGTAAAAACATATTTTTATTAAAGTTTTTATGTTTATTTCTCTTTCTTTTTTGTTTCTGAATTATTTCAGAATGTTGATTATTTTTATCTAGTTTTTCTTTCCCTATAGTTGATTCTAGAGAATTTATTTGTTCTAGAGTAATTTTTAAATCTTCTTTAATACTTGTATTTTCAGAAGATAAATTATTCAATTTTTCTCTGAGAAGTTTTATTTCCTTCTCAGATTGAATTAAATCATTGCATAAATCTTTAAAATCATCTTTAAAAAGTTTTGAGGAGAAATCAAAGGAAGAGATAACCTGATCCTCTTTTGATTCTGCTTCTGATTCTTCAAAATCTGATTCATCATCAGATTTGCTGCAGGAAGTATTTATTGCCATCAGGCAAAACTCTCTTGCTCTTGTTTCTTCTTCATCCTCAGTTGTACAGGATGAAACTTCAGAGTCACTCCAAGTTTCAGCATCATATCTTCTCTTTTTAACTGATTCAGCAACCATTGCTGTGAGGGAGTCCCAGATGTCCTTTGCTGAAGTGCATTCAGCCACTTCCTGAAAAATATCATCTGACATAGATTGAGCCAGTATATCCATTGCTTGAGCATCAGCCATCTTTAGCAATTTTTGAGCTTCTGTAGCTGCATATGGTGTAAAGGGACCTGACAAGATAGAATTATAAATGGCTTCATCAATAGAGTTCATAAAAAGCCTAATCCTTGCCTTCCATAGTGCAAGCTTGTCCAAATTGCACTTAGGAGGTCCAGTGCTTGACCATTCTCCATTTTGTGCCATTAAAAACTCTTAAAAACAATAAGATCTATCAAGGATCTTTTGATTCAGGTGTTAGCCTATACAAAAAATCAACCTGGCTCTGATACCAATTGAAAGTGAGGTGATAGATCTGATATGCTTAAGAGTTTTTAGAAAATAAAATGCAAAATAAAATTCACAGCGCATAAGGAAGAAAACAGAGCAAGCAATCCAGACGACACAAGGAACTATAGTGGTTCCCTCTCAATAGGTACGCCCACTCTTCTACTACCCTGGTAGGAATCCACTACAGGTTTTTGATCAGGTGCCCTGCCACCAATAGATCTGATTCAGGTAGATCTAAAGACCCTTTGAGCTTTTGATCAGGTGCCCAAAAACCAAACATAGGTTTTTGATCAGGTGCCCTGCCACCAAAGGGGTTTACTTTTGAAGGGAGTAATAACCCTGTACACAGTTTAGAAAACTAGGAGTTGATGATATTCTTCTCTATTCTCAAATTAAATGAGAGAAGACTAGTGGATTCAATAGTTGATGATGATGTCAAAGCTCCCCCTGAAAATATGTATTAGTTCAGGAATGTTGGGAAGCTTTGCTTCAGGGTGTAGGCCTTCAACTAGATGAAAATCTTCAGCAAGCTCTGTAGACAAATTTGAATATGTTGTCTCTTGAAAGCCTGGATCAGAAAGAAGAAGATGAAGTTGATTTCCTCTGTTAGAAAACTTGTTGCAGAGTTCTTCTTTTGTAGAGAGAAAAAGTCTTCCTGCTTTTTTCTCTCTCTATCTCTTTTATCTTCTGTATATAATATATATATGTATCCAATGGACTGAGGAAAGTCATTTGAATTCTTGTCTGATACGGCATAGACATTTCAAAGAAAGGAAACTGTCTTGGAAAGGTAACTGACAATAAATCTCTGAATTGATTCATATTTAATGCAGCCTCCCAACGGCTATATTCATAAGAATATTTAGCATTAAATATATTAGCTGTAAATTCCTTTACTTAAGCCTTGAATAACTCTAGCCAGCTGTCACCAATAACTGCACAGGAAATCACCAAAATTTAATCTAAAAGCTTCTCCAATCTGTGTTCGACTATAGTTGAACTCCGTTCGACTATCGTTGAACTCCGTTCGACTATAGTTGACCTGTATCTGAGATTTCTGTTTTCTTAGAGCTGAACACAAAAATAGTTGAACTCTGTTCGACTATAGTTGAACTCCGTTCGACTATAGTTGAACTCCGTTCGACTATAGTTGAACTCCGTTCGACTATTTTTGGACTGCATCTGACTGAGCACAGAAATAGTTGAACTCCGTTCGACTATAGTTGAACTCCGTTCGACTATAGTTGAACTCCGTTCGACTATAGTTGAACTCCGTTCAGCTATTTTTAGACTAGAATTCTGAATTTCAAAACTTAACTTCTCTGGAATTTTTCTGCACTTTCTTCTTGGATTCTTTTGATGTATACCTGGAGAATCCTATGACCCTTAGGCTATGCATTTTGGGTCAAACTAATAATCCTAATAGCGATCCTAACCCAAATCAGAACCTAAGGTTCCAACAAAGGCTTTTGAGTCTGTGTGTAGGAGAAATCAATATCTGAGTTGTAGGCCTTGTGATAAGGCTGAGGTAGGGCTGTTAGCCTGAGCCGTAGGAGTGTGGATACATTCTAAGTTGTAGGAACCTTTCAGGGTTCTGAGATGCGAGATCTGTGGATCTGAGAAGAAGGAAGAAGTTAGGCCGAATCTAGCACACTGCTGGATAGGCAAAGGGGGAAAGTGGATGTACCCAGACCTTGGGGAACCACTATAAACCAGTGTGCAATCTGTGATGTGTGTGTAATTGTGAATTCTATGTTGTGGTTGCTGTATTAGCTGTAGAATAGTTAGATTATCTTTAAAGAACTGAATTCTTATTCTGCCTTAAGTGAAAAAAGATAGAACCTATTCACCCCCCTCTAGGTGTTTGGGTTATCTTGAAATCGATTCTATCAAGTGGTATCAGAGGGAGGTTACTCAAAGAAGGACTTAACAGTCTGAGTTAGATCCATAAGGTAGATTCAAGATCAAGAAAATGGGTTCAGGAGAAAATCATAAGGAACTAGGTTTTATGAAATTACCCATATGCAGGAAAGAGATATTTGGAATATGGAAAGAAAGGGTCAGGCTTTTTATGGAGGCTTCTGATCCAAGGATCTACATTACAGTAAAGGAAGGTCCTTATATTCCAATGAAGTTGTCAGTTCTAGATGCAAATCAATGAATTCCCAAGGATTTTTCAGAGATGACTAAGGAAGAGATCATCCTGGCAACTATGGATAAAAGAGCCCAGAATATCATAGTAAGTTCCATTGATGATTCAACCTTTCAAAATTTGATTCACTGCAAGACCTCTAAGGAAATGTGGGACACTTTGATAGTCTACATGGAGGGTTCTGAAGAAGTCAGACAAGATAGAAAATCTATGCTGAACCAGGAATATGAGAGTTTCAGACAAGGAAAGTTAGATAGTATAACTGAGTGTTATAAAAAGTTCTATAGAATAGTAAATGAGCTGATGTCCTATGGAAGGATCTTCAGTACATATGAACTGAATGATAAATTCCTTAGATCCCTATAAAGGATTGGGACACTAAGATTTGTGCCATTAGGGAAGTGGCCAAACTTGCAGATATCTCTCCTCCAACTTTGTTTGGAAAATTGCTGTCATATGAGATGTGGCTGATGGCTAGGAAAGAGGAAGAGAAAAGTGCGAAAGAGGAGCATAGAGAAAAGTCTGTGGCCAAGAAAAGGAAACTGATGGTTTCCAAGAGGAGTCAAAGCTACAAGAAAGCATTGCGAACTGCTGCTTCACAACCTGCCCTAGAGGCTGATTACAACTCCTTATTGGTGGCTTTATAGGTTAAATTAGATGAGCAGAGAATGGCTCTAGAGAAGTATGTGGATGAAAGCCACAAGTCACTCTAATCTGAACTGGATCAGGATATCAAATCCATCAGATTTGAAATAAATCTCCATAAGAAAGAGATGACAGATTGCTTCCATAAAGGGGGCAATGCTGTAGTATTTTTGGCTAAATGGCAAGCAGAAGTCAAGGCTCAAGTGGATGACATTGCTGTTAAACAAGCTATGTCCTTAAAAATCAGATTAGAATGAATGACAATCTGACTGAATCTCACAATGAGATAGTCACTGAAATAAAGAAAACAGTCACTACAATGACTGAAGAAAGAGCTAAAGAGAAAGAGGAGTTTGATAAGAATCTACAGGAAGCCTTAGATTCATTTAAGACATCCATTTCTACTTCTCAGAAAACAATCACTGATAAGCTTCTGAAGTTAAAATCATTTTATAAAGATGGTGTAAATTTTCTTGATGGTCAAGTAAGATTTCAAAAAGATGACTTAATAGACCACATTGAAAGAGAAGTCATAAAGGGGGAGAGAGTGTTAGTAAATGCAGGCTCAGATAAGGCCAAATGGATATCCAATAGCATCAGAGCCACTCTGGGATATCCACCCCTTTATGATGATGATAATGTTGCTGAGTCTGGTGTGCAACCTGCTTATGTTGAAGGTGATCAACCTGAAGTTGCTCAGATCATCTACCCTCCAGCAGATTTTGATAAGATTCAACAACAGGTTCAGACAATATACAGTCCTCCACAGGGAGTTGATAATGTTATTATAGAGAAAGTTTAAATGCCAGAAGCTGCCTTTAAAGCTCAACATGAAGCTCCACTTTCAAAGAAAAGATTAAGAGAACAGGCTGAGTTAAAGCCTGATTTTGGGCAATGGAGCCCTACTTCCAGGAATATCATTCTGACTGCCTGGAAAGCCGTGAAAGATTAAGTTCATGAAAGGGGCAAGTGGTATAATGAACAGGAATGGCAGAAATATGAGGCAAGACAAGAAGCCATTGTTCAACATAGAAGAAAGGCTAAGATTGGGAAGCTACCTCCTAATGCTCAGGAGCCTAGCAAATACTTTCCTAAGCCTTTTCATTATTTTGAAAGGCAAAGGATTAAGGCTGAAGTTCAGAAGAAGGCAGAGTTGAAAGGAAAGAAGCCTATTGATGATGCAGAACCTCCTATGCAAGCTCAGATTAAGCCAGGAAAAGGCATAGTCATCAAGGAGCCTGATCAGCCTTAGGATAGATTTACTAGATTTTACAAGAACAATGTAATATTTAGTATTAAGGAAATCTATGTAATCAGTTGTTTAGAAACTTTTTGATAAGTATAAACAAAACAATGTTTCATAATTCATTGAGCTTGTATTATTATTCTGTATTATCATATTGGTATATGTTTTGTTTATAAGTTGCCCTGTCATATAATGCTTATATACATCATAATGTTTGTTTATTATAAGTGGTGTATATCATTGACTAAAGGGTTAGGACTTCTCCAAATAGGGGGAGATTGTTGGGTACATGGGAAAATGTGTACCTGATTTGAAGAAGCCTCACTTAATTCAATGATATACATCAATGTGTACTTGATGTTATTTTGAGTTTATATGTGCAGGTTAAGTATATGCTAATATGCAGGAAAAAGTTTCTAAGTCCATGTGTCGACACTTAAGGAAGCCTGTGTCGACACTTGAAAAGCTGTGTCGATACCAGAAGCAACTGTGTCGACACTCAGAATTTATTAGTCAACATCAACTGTATCGACACCGGGAGGCAGTGTCGACACACAGAAGTATTAGTCGACATCGACTGTGTCGACACCAGGAGGCAGTGTCGACATATAGAAAGTATTAGTCGACATCAACTGTGTCGACACCTGGAGGCAGTGTCGACACACAAATTCTGAGACTATAAACCTGTGTGCAATCTGTGATGTATGTGTGATTGTGAATTCTGTGTTGTGATTGCTGTAGAATAAGTTAGATTCTATTTTAAAAACTTAAATATTATTCTGCCTTAAGTAAAAAAGAAAAGAACCTATTCACCCCCCCCCCCTCTAGGTGTTTGGGTTGTCTTGAAATCAATTCTATCAACTGAACTTAGTTCTCGAGAAGCTAATTCTATTACTCGAGTAGATCTCTCCTTATTCTCGAGTTAATAGAGATTTCTAGCTTAGAATTCCTCTAAGTCTAGTACTCGAGTAGCTAAAAGACTTTCTTTGAGTATTTCAATACTTTGTCTCGTGTGATAGAAGTCAAGTACTCGAGAAGTATATCTATTATTCGAGTAGTGAAGTACCTGTACTTGAGAAGTCCATCTACTTCTCGAAAAGTCAAGTTCTATTACTCGAGTAGTCAGAATTATTTTCAGGATTTTCTCTAAGTCTTATACTCGAGAAGCTTACATCCATTTCTCGAGAAACAAATTGAGTACTCGAGTAATCCATATTCCACTCGAGTAATGAAGATGTATTTCCTGAAATTTCCTTAAGTGTTGCTTCTAGAGAATCCTATAGTTGCTTTCTCGAGAACCAAACTTTGTTCTCGTGTAATTTTATATCCACTCGAGAACTAAAGTTCAATTCTTTTTCTCTATAATTTCGTTAAGTGATGGGATGTGTTTTCAAAATAATTTCCTTAATTATTGGTCCATGTTTCTGAGTCATTTATGATTATGACCGTTGGTTGATTCTTATAAAAGGTCTAATCGCATTTGACTAACCCTAAGGAAGAATAACAGAGAGAGATAGAAAAAAAAAGATTCTGAATTGTTTTTATTCATTCTAAATCGGAAGAACCGCGCCGCTGCTCATCGTCTTCATCGACTCTGATCTTCTTGATCCAAAGGATTCAAACAAGAAGAATCAACATATCAAGCCTTCTCTACCGCCACACATCTCTTTCTTAATCGTGGTGATTCTAAGTTCTCAGATCCAAGCATACTCAGATTTCTTCCTCAACTCTTCTAAAGGGGCTTTTCAATTTTCAAGAAAGAAGAAGCCGAGTTTTTGCCAGATCTGTGAAGACAAGTTTGTGTATTTATTTGAAAATCATTTTATTCTTATAGGAGATTTTGTCTCCGAGTTTGTAGGAAGTTTTTCTACCGAGTGTAGATCCGTTTTTGTGGATCGATTTGTAGGGGCGTTGCTCCGAAGTGTAGGATTTTTTTCAATCCAAGGAAATAGTGAAGTAGCCGAGTCTAGCGTGTTGCTAGATCGATGAGGTGGAGAGTGGACGTACCCAAGATTGGAGAACCACTATATATCAAGTGTACTCTGTGTTGTGTGTGCTTGTATTTTGTGCTTTGCTCGCTTAAATTTTTATTCCACAAAAAGACGCAGACCTCACCTATTCACTCCCCCCTCTAGGTGATTTAGGTAGACAACTAAAAACATTAACTGGTATCAGAGGGAGGTTATTCATCAAAAAGGTTAACACCTTAAATAGATCTACTCTTAGTTGTCTTTAGAGGATTCAAGCATAGATAGAGTTAAGGATTTTGCAAAGCTTCCTCTATGCACAAAGAACAACTTTGCTTTGTGGAAAGAAAGGATAAAGTTCTTCATGGAAGCCGTGGATCCCAGAATTTTTATGATAGTGGAAGAAGGACTTTACTTTCCTATGACCACCTCCACCATCGACTCAACAAAGCAAGTTCCTAAGAAACTGATGAATCTTGATAAGGATAAAATTGCACTTGTCTCTTTAGACAAGAAAGCTAAAAATATCATCGCAAGTGTAATCGATGATTCTATACTGCAGAATTTGATTCACTACCAATCTGCCAAGGAAATATGACAGTCTCTCATCATCTTGATGGAAGGCACCGAAGAAGTTAGGGATGACAAAAGATCCCTTCTAATTCAAAAATATGAAGCATTCCGAAAAGGTCCCAAGGACTCCATTGCAGATACCTTTGAGAATTTCTTCAAGATTGTCAACGACCTAAGTGTCTATGGCCGGGTCTTCACAAATGGGTAATTGAATGATAAGTTCCCGATATCCCTAACTAAGGAATGTGATAACAAGGTTTGTGATATTTGGGAATTTGGAAAGCTAGCAAAGACAGACCCGCAAAATCTCTTCGGAAAGCTTATGTCATATGAGCTACAAATAAATTCAAGAAAAGCTGAAGAAGAGAAGAACAGGTCTTCATCCAAGGAGAAGTCTATCGCTCTAAAGGCAGTCACCTCAAGGAAGTCTAAGTCTTCTTATTCTGCAACACAAGAAGAAAGTGAAGAAGAATCTTCAGAGCCAAGCACCTCAGGCTCAGAATTATCTGAAGGAGAGTTTTTCTTCTCTCAAGGAAGTTAAAGAAATTCTTGAACAAGAAGAAGCAATGGAAAGGAAAGGATGACTCATTCAGAAGATCATGTTACGATGGCGATCATCACAAGAAGGGCTCAAGTATCCAAGACAGGTATCACCCTAAGCAGAACAAATAACTTTCTACTGACATTGTTTGTTATTGTTGTAATATGCCAGGACACGTCATAGCTGACTGCCCTCACAAGAAGAAGGAGGGTGGAAGAAGAGAGGAAAAGAAAACTTCTTACAATAAGAAGAAGACTGAAAGAAACCTGATAGACAAGAAGGGCAAGACCCTCAGTGACACAGACTCATCTGAGTCTAGTGATGAGGAGGAAGCCTACTTTGGCCTTATGGCACAAACATATGAATAGGAAGAACCCCAGTTCACTGAGAAGGTAAATTCTCATACACCTCTTTCTGAATCTAATGATTTTGACCATGATTATGAGGAATGTTCTTCTGACGAGGAATCTGAACTCATGTCTCAATATAAAGAGTTGATCAAAGCCTACGATAAATGTCGTAGAGGTGCAAGAGCTCAGGCTAAGGAGATCAAATATCTTAAGGTGAAGAGAGCAATCTGAGGGAGGAAATTGTAATGATGGACTCACTCAGAAAATACTTCCATAATGCAATGAAAGAATATAATAAGTCTCTCGAGTACCTAGATCTGAAGGAGAAAATCATCAAGGAATTGGAAGAACAACTTGCAGCTGAAAAAGAAACTTATTGAAAGTTTCTCCAAGCCCAAAACAGTTCTTCCTCTTGTTGCTAAATTCTATGCTCAGGCCAAAAGTGCTAGCTTAGGCCATGTGGCATCCCCTAGTAAATCTTCTAGGAGAAAAAAGGCCGAAAGGAGAAATAAGGCCACCAAGAAGGCTCTAGCCAAGGAGAAAGGGAAAGCTCCTAAAGAACAAACTTCATTCAAGAAGGTTATATTTCCAATAAACGAGTTTGATCTTAACTCGTCCTACGGTCACTTTGCTAGGCCTACTCTTGTAGAGCCCAAGTCTCGGTACCAAGGATGGACTCATCCTCGGAACTTTGGCAAGAGTGTCTTCAAGGAACCTTATGAGGAGATCACTCTTTAGAGCTACGGACCTTACAATCATGGTCATAACATCAAGAAAGCACCAAAATCTAAACCCGTTGTAGAAAATCCTACTAAGGAGAAGAAGTCATGCGAATGTTATCACCATGAAGCTTTTACTTCAAATTCTACTGCCCCTGCTAGACCACAATCTCAAAAGGTCGAGCAGGAGATTATTAGGCAAAGATACAATAGATTTGACTAATTGTATTGTGGCAAGGTTGGTCACTTCGCCATAGATTGTTGGTTTAATCCCAGATATTATGAAACTCGTCAAGTTAATAATGTGAGAAAGACTACTCGTAATGTTAACACTCGTAGGGGGAGTGTGCTAACAAGAGACCAAGGACCCAAATAAGTTTGGGTTCCTAAGACAACTTGATTTTATTTTTGCTGGAATGTCCAAAGGCCACCAAAAATCCAATCTAGTATTTGGACAGTGGATGCTCTCGGCATATGACCGGGACTAGAAGCCTTCTCCAGAATTATTCTCCAGTCATGAACGAGCCAAAGGTCATCTTTGGAGGTTCGATAGAGGAATTACAAAAGGCTACGATATGATTACCAATGGTAGTGTATCCTTTTCCGATGTGGCTTATGTTGAAGGTTTGGAACACAATCTCATAATCATAAGCCAACTCTGCGATAAAGGATACATCATAGAATTTCATGAAGATAAGTGTTTGATAAAATTGGTTGATAATTTAGAAACGATTTTATCAGGCACTCATAGTAGGAATATCTTTTGTTTAAATTTTATTTACATAGACTCTTCTACACCAGTGTATTTTTGGCAAAAGATAGTGCGTCTCTTGGTGAACAATGACACGAGAGATTAGCACCTATAAATTTAAAAACTATTAATAAATTATATTCTCTTAATTTAGTACGTGATGCCCCAAATGTCAAGTGCATTAAAGATAGACCTTGTCACGCATGTGTGAATATCAAGCAAACAAGGACTACCTTTAAAAGCATTATTGGCAAAGATTCTAATAGGTGTTTATACCTACTTCATATGGACTTATTCGGTCTACTGCAAATTAGAATTTTGGGAGGTAAGGATTATATATTGGTTATTGTTGATGATTACTCTCGCTTTGCGTGGATGTTCTTTCTAAAACACAAGTCAGATACCTTTGATATCTTTACGAATTTTGTCAAGAAAGTCTAGAATGAATACAGCTGCTCCGTTGTCAAAATCAGAAGTGACCATGGAATAGAGTTCAAGTCTGGGGCCATGACAGAATTCTGTGAAAGTCTTGGTATCTTTCATGAGTTTTACTCTCCTCGTACTCCTCAATAGAATAAAGTTGCTGAGAGAAAAACATAACACTCATAAAGGCTTGCAGGACCATGTTGAGTGATGCCTCACTACCAAAATATTTCTAGGATGAAGCCGTCAACACTGCATGCCACGTGCAAAATCGAGCACTCATAAACAAAAACCATAATAAGACACCTTACGAGCTATTAAAGGGCAGGAAACCGGCCATTTCATACTTTAGAATCTTTGGTAGTAAATGCTTCATCCTTAACAATGGTAAGTATCACACCACTAAATTTAGTGAAAAGAGCATTGAAGGTATTTTCATAGGATATAGTAGCCATAGTAAGGCATATAGGATTTTCAATAAGAAAACCCTGGTTATAGAATAATCTATTCATGATGTATTTAATGAGACGAGCTTACTGTAAAGCAGTTCTTCTAGTGTGTTCATTGAAGATGCAGGTTCACGACTGAAGGAATTGATCTTGGATGAGCAAATTAAGGAAAAAAGATCAAGAGTTCATCACGATCACCACTCCAACCCCTATTGGATAAGATGATCACCATGATGAAGATATCATTCAAGTTGATTTAGTCACTCCAGTGGTTGAGGAAGCTCCAGATGTAAGGAATTTAGAGCTCAAACACTTGAAGGATCACCCAATTGATCAAATCATCGAAGATCCCCGGGACGGTGTCAGAACTCGTAGAGGTACCACTAATGAAAATTTATATTTGAGCTTTCTCTCACAGGTTGAATCAAAGAAGTTTGAGGAAGAAAACTCAGATGCATCTTGGATAATGGCAATGGAAGAATAATTGAATCAATTCAAGCGTTGCCAAGTATGGAAGCTTGTTCCAAGACCCAAATGTAAGAACATCATCGGAACCAAGTGGGTTTATAGGAACAAGATGGACGAGGATGGAACAATCATAAAGAACAAAGCCAGACTCGTCGCCAAAGGATACCGACAAGAAAAAGGAATCGACTTCGATCAGACATATGCTTTAGTAGCAAAATTGGAGGCAAACAGGTTGTTCCTAGCCTATGTTGCACTTAAGGGCTTCACTGTCCATCAAATGGACGTGAAGTCGGCCTTCCTTAATGGTGACATAAAGGAAAAAGTGTATGTGGAACAACCTACAGGTTTTGTTGATTCTAACTTTCCTGATCATGTTTATCTTTTATTTAAAACATTATATGGTTTGAAACAAGCTCCTCGAGCTTGGTATGAGACGTTGTCTAGCTTTATTCTTGAGAACACATTCACAAGGGGAAAGATAGATAAGACATTATTTCTTAGGGAAATAAAAGGCAAAATTTTGCTAGTGCAAATCTATGTCGATGATATTGTTTTTGGCTCTACTAACGATAACCTCTACAAGAAGTTTTCAAAACTTATGCAAGGAAAGTTTGAAATGAACAGTATGGGAGAGCTGAAGTATTTCTTAGGACTTCAGGTGAAACAATTTGAAGATGGAATTTTCATCTCGCAGACGAAGTTCACTAAGGAGTTAATTAAGAAATTCGGAATGGAGAACGCAACCTCTATGAGGACTCAAATGGGTTTAGCTATGTCTCTAGACAAGGATGAGAAAGGGAAACCTTTTGATAAAGCCAAGTACAAAAGCATAATTGGATCCTTACTCTACCTTACTGCGAGTAGACCAGACATAATGTTTTTAATATGTGTATGTGCTAGATTTCAAGTGAACTGTAAGGAATCTCACTATGCTGTTGCAAAGTGGATTTTGAGATACCTTAAAGGTACACCAAATCTTGGCTTATGGTACCCAAGAAGTAATGATATCGAACTAATTGGTTTTTCAGATGCAGATTTTGCAAGAAGTAAAGATGATAGGAAGAGCACTTCCAGGACTTGTCAATTCCTAGGAAGAAGACTCATACCCTGAAGTAGCAAGAAGCAGAACTGTGTTGCAATTTCAATAGCTGAGTCAGAGTATATCTCTGCAGGCAGTTGTTGTGCACAGCTGTTACGGATAAAGAACCAGTTTGAAGATTACAAATTGAAGTTCCAAAATATCCCAATATTTTGTGACTCTTTCAGTGCAATTGCAATCGCCAACAAGCCAGTCTCTCACAACAAAGCAAAACACATAGAGCTGAGGTATCACTTCATCCGGGAGCATGTGGAGTATGGAGACATCAACCTCCAGTATGTCCCAACTGATAGGCAGGTTGCAGACATTTTCACAAAGCCGCTGGACGAGGCCAAGTTCTCGTTCTTCAAAGCAGAACTTGACATGCTCAACAAAGAAAAATAAAGAAGGACAACTCACAACATAGCTCAAGGATCAAGAATCACTTCAAAAATTCAGAATTTCCTAAGTCCAGACTTCATTTCTCGAGTAAGACCTATCACTACTCGAGTACTTATTTGAACTAGTCGAGAACTAAGCATACCTCTCGAGAAATACTACTAGAATAATAAGATACTTCTCGAGAAGATCCAGATATTACTCGAGTACTATAGTTCTTCAACTCGAGTAATGCTTGTCCACTCGAGAAATTAGAAGGATTTTTTTTCTTTTTCAGCTTCACATTCAAATTTGATATTCGCACCTAGATATTTATGCCGCCATATTCTCAGGCATGTCATGTTATTCAATTCCTTAATCATCACAAATTAGGGCTCATATAAATAGAAAAATACGGAATTTCCATTTTACTCGATCTCAAAACCCCTTTCTCGAAAAGAAACACGAAGACCATTCATCTTCCGCTGCCGTCATAGAGCTCGTCGTCGTCTCTCTTCCCACAGTCAAGTTTTGTATTCTCTGGATCAATAACACCGACTTTGAAGATAGGGATTGGAAGTGAACTCGTCTCGACCTGAATTGCAGAGATTTCAGAAGATTTTCAGAATATTCTTCTTCTTCTGGATACCGCTGGCTTGACCTTTGTTCTATAGCAACCATGTAAGATTCTTTTTCTAGAAGTTGAAGAATTCTTTCAGAATGCAAAGGTCAGAAGAAATGGTAAAATTCTTAAGTCAAGAGTTCGAGGAATCAAGATTAAGCTTTCCAAGACAGTTGTTTCTAAGATTCTCCGACTTCGAGTGATTGAAGAAGAAGATGACATAACTGTCGAGGACTATGACAGAGCCTATAGCTTCTATGGAATTTATGTTGTTATAAACAACATTCGTCAACCAGACCTAAATGCAGAGGGAAATTTTTTGGTTGATATTCTGGGCAAAGTACTTCTATGCAAGATAACTTCTATAAGCTTCATCACTGCCGATTTCTTTTATATGATGACAACAATTATATGCAGGAAGAAATTTCAGTTTGGTATGATGATTCTTGATAAGATAATAGAAAGCATTAAAGCACCTAACTATGCTAGGATTATTTCTCTTCTCCTACATGAGTTCAAACCAGAATTTTTTTATTTATCCAAGGGCACAACTCTTCACCACATGAAGAAGGTTTCTGTTTCTTCCATTCAAAGATGTGAACTTAAACTGAAGAATCCAGCCCAAGCTTCCAAGGCTCATGATCACCCAAAGTTGAGGACATGGCTCAATCTCCTCCATTAACTCAAGTAGCTGGCACATCTGGTGAAGCTGCTGAGGGGGAGCCTGCTCCTTCAGTTCAAGAGGAAAGAATCCCTACCCCTCCTCCTACTACTGCACTCCACCCAGCTACCCCTGAAGAGGAAATCTCAGATGCCCAAGTGCAAGAGAATATCCTTTCTACTGAAGAAGAAATTAATCAGATGATAGAAGAACTGTCTTCTAAAGAGCCTCTTCCTTCCTTCCAACCAAAAAAATCTCCATCTCCAGAACAAAATCCAGCACTATCACCAGAACAACATCATTCTGAACCAGAATCCCCTATCTCCTAGTCTTCTGCTACTGATATAGAAAAAGAAGAAACTGTTTTGATCTCTGATGAGAAAGCTGCCTCCCCAGAACTAGCTGAAGCTCCTCTAAATAGCTTGGATTTCACTCTTCCCACCATTCTTGGTGAGGAAAGTGATATTGTGATTCATACTACAAGAGCTCAGAGTTCAGTCGTTATTGAAGAATTTTTTCCATGGACTGCTCCTCCTCCTTCAGTTCCTCAAGCTATAACTCTATCTCCTTCTCCTGCTGCAAATGATATTTTGGGTAAGATAGATTTAATGCTCTTACAACAGAGAAAATACTTTGATGATTCTCTAAAGGCCTTTACAGAAAAATTTACTGCTCTAAAAAAGGAAATGAGAAGAGGTTTTGTTGAAATCCAACATAATACTGATGAGCTGAAACACCTGTTCCAAATAGGTGGGAAATCTCTAGACCACACCATTACCAGCATTGGTCAGGTGATGGACCAATTAGTTATTCTTGCAAATAATCAGATCCATCTGGAAAAGAAAGCCCACGAGCTTAACTTTAAGGCTTGTGAAGAGGTGGGTAAGTTTAAAGAGGCTGCTATAGAAAACCTATCAGTAGAAGTCATAAAGGGGGAGAGATTAGTCAAATAATACTTTGAAAAATCAGATGCAAACATGAACACTCTCTAGGAAGCAAAGTTAAAGGAAATTCATGCTATTGTGCAAAATCAGATAGATTCTGTAAAGTTTCATACATATAACACAACAGTGTGGATGCATAATCAGATATTCCCTGACTTTCATGCAGATCCAAATCTAATTCCTCATCATCTCAATCCCACTACACAACATAAGCCAGTTCAACAATCAGCTCAACGAAAAATTTTTAGGGACGGGTCTCGTTCCCAAATATAGGAATGGGTTTAAAATACAGTTGCACTTCAAGAGAAAAATATAGTTGTACTTTAAAAAATACAGTTGAAGTTCAATATTAAAGTACGACTTTATTTTAATATTGAACTTTTCAACTGTATTTTTAGGGTACAACTGTATTTTAGTATTGATTTTCAACTGTATTTTAAACCCGTTCCTACATTTGGGAATGAGACCCGTACGTAAATATTTTCCCAGCTCAATAACCAACATTCTCACCAAGTCCTGAAGGATCAGAAGCTCCTCCTCTAGAAACCTATGCTCAGGTTTGGGAAACTGATCTGCCTCAAGAACAACCTGAAACACATATTCCTAAATGAAGTGAGTATAGTGATGGAGCTTCTGCTAGCAAGTCCATTCCAAACCCAGAAGCAAAAAAGAGGAAAGCTTAAGTATTTGCAAAGATTTATAGCCCTACATCTAAGTCCTTAATCCTTGATACTCTCAAATTAGTAATGTATTATAATGAAAGCAGGACTGCTCACTATAGCTCTCATGAATGGGAACTGTATGAGAAATCCTTAACTAAAAAAAGAATCTATGATAGAGAGTATGGAAGGAATAACCCAAATTCTCCTCCAAGACCACAAAAGTATTATCCAAAACCATTCAACTGCCAAAGAAGACAACAAGAAAAGAAAGAAAGACAACAATAATAACATCAAGCCAAGGAATGACAAAATATTTAGATTTTGTTTGAGATTGTGTGGAAATGGAATTCATGGACAATTATATATGTATAAATCTTTAATTTTGATGATCTATTTTTGTCTTAATTCTTAGCTTATTATTCTCATTTTCTCTTTACTATCTAGTCCTCTTATTTGGTTATCTTGATGTAATTCACCTTAGTGTAGAAGGTTCTGACTTCTATAAATAAGGGGAGATTGTTGGGTATTGTATCCATAATAACCTAGATTTGTATGAAGTCACCCTTAAACTAAGATGAATTAAGGTGTATTTGATATCTTGTTTGAATTATGTGTTTGCAGGACTTAATTGTCAAGTGTAGACTAATGTTAGTCTACAATGAGTCACCAAGCACAGGACCATACAATGTAATCCCTCATTGTATGATCCATGGTATTGACTCATGTGTAACCTCTCTATTGGGATACTTTTCATTTTCAAGCACTATACTTGTTGCTGATTTCATTGAAGAAAGAAAAATTTTCAGGAAGCTAAAATTTTATAAGTGTTTTACTCGAGAAGGACATGAGTACTCGAGTAGATTTTTAGTGAGTACTCGATTGAGCTAAGTTTAGATTTCGAGTAAGGGAAATAGTTCTCGAGAAGACTGAACTTAGTTCTCGAGAAGCTAATTCTATTACTCGAGTAGATCTCTCCTTGTTCTCGAGTTAACAGAGATTTCTAGCTCAGAATTCCTCTAAGTCTAGTACTCGAGTACCTATGAGCCTTTACTCAAGTAGTTCAATACTTTGTCTCGAGTTACAGAAGTCAAGTACTCGATCAGTATATCTATTACTCGAGTAGTGAAGTACCTGTACTTGAGAAGTCCATCTACTTCTCGAAAAGTCAAGTTCTATTACTCGAGTAGCCAGAATTATTTTCAGGATTTTCTCTAAGTCTTATACTCGAGAAGCTTACATCCATTTCTCGAGAAACAAATTGAGTACTCGAGTAATCCATATTCCACTCGAGTAATGAATATGTTTTTCCTGAAATTTCCTTAAGTGCTGCTTCTCGAGATTCCTGTAGTTGCTTTCTCGAGAACCAGACTTTGTTCTCGAGTAATTTTATATCCACTCGAGAACTGAAGTTCGATTCTTTTTCTCTGGAATTTTGTTAAGTGACGGGACGCGTTTTCAAAATAATTTCCTTAATTATTGGTCCACGTGTCTGAGTCATTTATGATTATGACCGTTGGTTGATTCCTAAAAAAGGTCTAATCGTATTTGACTAACCCTAAGGAAGAATAATAGAGAGAGAAAAAAGATTCTGAATTATTTTTATTCATTCTAAGTCGGGAAGAACTGCGTCACTGCTCATCATCTTCATCGATTCCGATCTTCTCGATCTAAAGGATTCAGACAAGAAGAATCAACAGATCAAGCCTTCTCTACCGCCGCACATCTCTTTCTTGATCGTGGTGTCTAAGTTCTCAGATCTAAGCATACTCAGATTTCTTCCTCAACTCTTCTGAAAGGGTTTTTCAATTTTCATGAAGGAAGAAGCCGAGTCTTTGCCAGATCTGTGAAGACAAGTTTGTGTATTTATTTGTAAATCATTTTATTCTTGTAGGAGATTTTGTCTCCGAGTTTGTAGGAAGTTTTTCTTCCGAGTGTAGATCCATTTTTGTTGATTGTAGGGGCGTTGCTCTGAGGTGTAGGATTGGTTTTGAATCTAAGTAAATAGTGAAGTAGACAAGTCTAGCATGTTGCTAGATCACTGAGGTGGAGAGTGGACGTACCCAAGATTGGGGAACCACTATATATCTAGTGTACTCTGTGTTGTGTGTGCTTGTTTTCTGTGCTTCGCTCGCTCAAATTTTTATTCCGTAAAAAGACGCAGACCTCACCTATTCACCCCCCTCTAGGTGATTTAGGTAGACAACTAAAAACATCATAAGATTTGTTATTCTAAGCAAGCCCAGACAGTGGAAGTCATTGCCCTGAATATCAGTGACTCTTTATTTTTAACTTCCTTAAAGGTGTTTTTATCATATTTGAACTCTACGACAAGTAAGAATCGCAATCCCGGACATGTGTAGACAATCAGTTATTCAAATATTGTGTTTCTTCTTCAACAGCGTCCGACTAGTTTTAGGTAACACTAAGTCACGAGCGATCCTCGTGCGAACTAAGCCGCGTGCAATCCTCGTGCGAACTGTTGGAGCATGCATTCAACGCTTCCTGGTTTGCTAATAACAAATCTTGTTTGTATTTGATTTTTGGGTGTTTTTGGTGTGCAGATATCACAGGTCAGAACTGAGCTCAGGAGATATCGTCAAGCTATACCGAGTATCGCCGACAGGCGATAGCGCCACTCGACACATCTTTGTTTGATACTCGACAAAGCTCGTGGGCGATGTGGCATCCGTTACATTGCTATCGCCAAGTGGCGATATCCAGTATCACTAGGATATAGTGTATGTTTGACGATCGACGGATCTGTGATGCGAAAATGAGTAGTTTGTGGGACACGTGGAAGCAATTACCGATATCGCCAGGTAGTGTCGTCAGGTGATATCTCCAATGTATAAAAGCCATTTAATTTCTTGTGGGGAACATGAATTTTATTACATGGAGTGTACCTTCCTGTTTAGACGATCCAGAGAGCTCCAGATCTCAGATTTACTCCATATTCTTAAGAGGGCCTAAGCGCGAAAGATTGACGACACATTCGCAGCATTCGAAGCAACTCTTGCAAGTATTCGCCGGCATCTTCAGCGCATTGTTTGAAGGGAATGTCTAGCCTAAAGTGTTCAATTTGTTTTGTTCTTGTTTCTATTATTTTCTTATTGTAATTGAGAAGGGAAATCACCGCCTTGTGCATGGCGTCTAAGTCCTTGTATGACTTAGGGAAATCGCCGCCTTATGAGTGGACTCTGAGTCCTTGTGCGGCTTAGGGAAAAATCGTTGCCTTGTGTGCAGCGTCTAGATCGTGGTTAGATCTAGGGGAGGCTAGTAGCAAGATCTAGGGAGAGATATGCTTTAGACTGTCGGTTCTTGGTAGAAGGACCGGTGAAAACACAAGTAAATTATTTGTTTCATGAGCCTTTGTCTCTAGCTCTATAGAGATACCTTGTATTCAAATTTATCCTATTTGAAATATATAATTGTTTGTCTTTGCTAATATACATTTTCATCTTTAATTATATTGTTTTTATTCATCAAGCAAAATTTGTCTGAATTAAGAAAAATTTAAAGAATCCTTATTCACCCCCCTAACCGCATGATCCAACACTTGGTATCAGAGGTAGGTTACCCTTAAATCGGTTTCACCACCGGGATTAATGGCGCAAAACACTCACGCATTTTCTGAGGGGCAAGGTATAAGTAGACCTCCCTTATTCACGGGCACTGACTACAACTATTGGAAAGCTCGAATGCGATGCTTTCTAATAGCACTAGACATCGATGTTTGGGGCATGGTAGAAACATACTATACTGCTCCTATAACTGTAGTAGGAAGTCTCTCAATGGAAAAACCCAAGGATAAATGTGATGAAGCTGATAAGTTTCGCTATAAAAATAACGCTAAGACAATGAACGTCTTATTTTGTGCATTAGATATGACTGAATTTAATCGTGTTTGTGCATGTGATACTGCATATAATATATGGAATCTTCTTGAAGTTACTCATAAAGGTACATCACAAGTAAAGGATTCGAAGCTTTTCCAGTTAGAATCAGAGTATGAGAAGTTCAAGATGGAGGTTGATGAGGATGTAGACTCCATGTACACAAGGTTCAGCAAGATAGTGAATGACTCAAGGATTCTAGGAAAGAATTTCTCAAATGGAGATTTGGTGAGAAAAATACTTAGATCGCTTCCCCCGAAGTTAAATCCAAAAGTGACTGCCATCTCGGAGTCACACAATCTAAAGTATCTCCAAATTAAGAATCTAATAGGCAACTTAAAAACCCATGAAGTAGAATTGAGGATTCAACAACAAGAATATAGCCTGGAGCAAAGAAAGAAAGATTTGGCGTTAAAGTCAAAGAAGGAAGAGGAAAGCGAGTCTGATGAGAGTGACGATGGAGATGAAGAAAGCCTATTTGTGAAGAAATTTAGGAAGTTCATGAGAAATCCTGAAAGAAGAAATTCTTTCAGGAAATTTTTCAAAAAGCAAGAATCTGGGTATAGGAAAGAAAAAGCCGAAGCTGATGGAGAGGATGACGAAGATGGACCACCACCTCAGTGCTATCAGTGCAGGAGAATTGGCCACATAGAGAGCAAGTGCCCAAAGTATCTAAAAGAGCTGAAGGAGAAGTGACACAGAAAGAAAGATAAGAAGAAATTTCTAAAGGCAGAGACATGGGATGAAGCCACTTCCGAGGAATCAAGCAGTTCAGGGTCAGAAACTGAAGAGGAGGCCAACATGTGCTTGATGGGAAAGAGCGTTTCATCATATGATGATGAAAGAAGTGTCCAGAGCGATACAGAGGTAACTCCTGAAACTTATGATGATTTATATTCTGAATTTTTAAGAACCTGCAAATATTTAGATAAAAAACTAGATGAAATTAAATTAATTAAATCTGAAAATAAATTTTTAGTAAAATAAAATAGAAAATTAAAAAATGAAGTAAAAGTGCTTGGAAAGGAAAAAGCAACATGTCAAGAGGATTGTCCCTCTTTGACAAAGATACTAGAGCTTGAGAAAGATCTCTCTAAGACTCAGACTCGGGTTGAAACTCATATAAGAGAGAAAGAGGCCTTAGAGAGATCTCTAAAGTTTTATCAATCTCAAGTGGAAGGCAGCAGAAAGTCCTTCACAAACCGATGCGGCACCATTGTTGCTGAAAATACTGTATTAAGGGGACAAGTCCGCGACTTAGAAATGACCATTAACAAATTTGGAGTGGGCCAAAAATCACTAAATATGATTTTGGCAAACCAGTACGATGGTTTTGCAAAATTCGGACTTGGATACTCACCTAAACACTATCGCCCGGCGACATCCACTATCGCCGGCGATAAGAAAAAGTCTAGAAAACCTTTTTTCAAATTAAAAAAAATAAAACTACTGTCCCTGTAGCTTCCAGCAAAAGGTCAAAATTTATTTTTAAAAACCCGTCGACTTCTTTCATCAAGTGTGCCAAATGTGATAAGTTTGGTCACACAACACACACTTGTAAGAAGACGGGACACTGTTCTATTAAATAAATCTGGGTACCTAAGGCTTCCACCTATAATATGGGAGGAACCACTTGGGTAACCGGATCTTTACTCTCATCCTCTTTCTAGGTGTGTTGGCAAGCTAAGGACAAAGAAGATATGTGGTACTTGGACTCAGGATGTTCCAAGCACATGACGGACAATAAATCAAAGTCCCTTAAACTAGAGATTAAGAAAGGAGGAGTAGTTATATTTGGTGACAATGGAAAAGGAAAAATCATCAGCATTGGAGTAGTTGGTAACAAATCATTTATTATCTCAAATATTTTGTATGTTAAAGGTTTGAAGCATAATTTAATCTCTATAAGTCAATTATGTGATGTTGGCTTAAATGTCTTATTTGACTCGCCTTCAAACTTGTGCAAAATTTTAACTCCAAAATAAATGATGTTTTTATTACTGCTCCTAGGTTTCAAAATGTCTACATGATTTGATTTAATGATTTGTCACATTCTTCATTAAAGTGTTTTATATCTAAAAATGATGAGTTATATTTGTGACATAGACGTATTGGACATTCTAGTTCCAAGTTAATTAAAAAATTGTCTCAAAATAAACTAGTTAAAGGTTTACCTATTTTGCATGGAAATTTGTCGTCTTTATGTTCACCATGTCAAAAAGGAAAAAGTTTAAAGTCTTCATTTAAGAGCAAAAATGTTGTTTCCACCACTAGGCCTTTAGAATTGATTCATATGGATTTATTTGGTCCGATTAATACACTAAGTCTAGGTGGTAGAAAATGCACCTTTGTTTTGATTGATGATTATTCTCGCTTATGTTAGACAATTTTCTTAACGTCTAAATCTGATGCATTTTTGGAATTTTCCAAATTATGTATACGTGTTCAAAATGAACTAGAGTTTAAAATAAAATGCATTCGTTCAGATCATGGAGGTGAATTTGATAATGAAAAATTTGTTTCTTTTTGCAATGAGTTAGGAATTAAACATGAATTTTCTGCTCCTCGCACACCTCAACAGAATTGTGTGGTAGAGAGGAAAAATAGAACTTTGCAAGAACTAGCTCGTACTATGCTATCTGAATACAAATTAACCAGATCATTTTGGGCCGAAGCTGTTAATACTGCTTGTTATGTTATTAATCGTGTTATGCTTCGACCTCTCTTGAAATTAACACCTTATGAGTTATATTTCCAAAAAAACCAAATGTATCTTATTTAAAGTTTTTGGTTGTAAATGCTTTGTTTTGAACACTAAGGATAATTTAGGCAAATTTGATGAAAAGTGTGATGAAAGCATTTTCATTGGCTATTCTACAACGAGTAAAGCTTATAGAGTTTACAACAAAAGGACTAAAGTGGTTGAAGAATCTGTACATGTTAAATTTGATGAGTTTTCCCTTGTATAGAAGCTAATAATACAGGTAAAGATGAAGAGTCCTCCCCTCTACAAAGGTTGGATGATGATGAAATCCTTAGAGATAATGATAAAGAAAAAGGAGTCGAACAAGAAGAAGAAGAAGAAAAGCAAGAATATGTGCCTCCAAGCGAACTAAGATTCTCAAAAGATCATCCCCAAGAGTTGGTTATTGGAGAACCGTCAAGAAGGGTAAGTACTCGTTCATCCATATGTGAGTTATTCTTTAATATGTGTTTTATTTCTGATATAGAACCTAAAAGTGTTGAAGCTGCTTTAAATGATAATTCTTGGTTTTTAGCTATGAATGATGAGCTTAATCAATTTGAATTCAATAAGGTTTGGAAGTTAGTAGAAAGATCGTCAAATCATCCTATTGTAGGGGTTAAGTGGATTTTTAAAAATAAACTAGATAGTGAATCTATGGTCACTAGGAACAAAGCTAGACTCGTAGCAAAAGGATATTCACAAATAGAAGGAATAGATTTTTATGAAACTTTTGTACCCATAGCACGTTTAGAAGTAGTTAGAATATTTCTTGCATTTGCTAGTTTTAAAAGGTTTAAACTATTTCAAATGGATGTTAAAACTGCATTTCTTAACGGGTATATTAAGAAAGAGGTTTTTGTAGAACAACCTCTAGGCTTTGTTGATGTTAAATTTCCTGATCATGTTTTTAAATTAGAAAAAGCCCTTTATTGTTTGAAATAAGCACCCTGAGCATGGTATGATAGATTGACTGTTTATTTATTAAAGAATGATTATAAAATGGGTAGTGCTGATTGTACTCTATTTGTTAAACATATTCATGATGATCTTATAATTTTACAAATATATATTGATGACATTATTTTTGGATCCACAAATGAAAAATTATGTGATAGTGTTATAGAGATTATGAAGAATGAATTTGAAATGAGCATGGTAGGCATGATAAATTTTTTATTTGTCAATCTAAATATTTTCATGATGTTTTAAAAAGATTTGGGTTTGAAAATCTAAAATAAGCAAATACCCCCATGTGTGTCTCATTAAAGTTAGGAAAGGATGAAAGTGGAATATCCATAGATCAAACACTACATAGAGGAATGATAGGATCACTATTGTACTTGACTGCTTCTAGACCTGACAATATGTTCGTTGTATGTTTATGTGCTAGATTTCAAGCTAATCCCAAAGAGTCTCATTTAAAAGCAGTTAAATGTATTTTTAGATATCTTATTAGCACATATAAGTTTGGTTTGTGATATCCTCACAACGATACCTTTATATTACATGGTTTTTCTGATTCTGATTTTGCTGGCTGTTCATTAGATCGAAAAATCACCAGTGGCACCTGTCACTTACTTGGCCCTTCACTAATTTCATGGTCGAGTAGGAAATAGAATTCTATTGCCTTATCCACCACTGAGGCCAAGTACATTGCACTAGGCAGTTGTTGTGCACAAGCTCTTTGGATGAAACAAACTTTAGAAGACTTTGGAATTGTTCATGAAATAATTGAATTAAAGTGTGATAATAAAAGTGCAATTGACTTAATATATAATCCAGTTCATCATTCTAGGTCCAAATACATTGACGTACGTCATCATTTCATAAGAGACCACATAAAACAAAATACGATCAAAGTCAATTTTATAAGCACTGATTCACAGCTTGTGGATATTTTCACAAAACCACTTTCAGATTCCCATTTTTCATTGTTAAGATTAGAACTAGGAATCCTAGACATTTCAAACTAATGAATCGCCATAGTAAGCAAAACAAGAAAAACACTTAAATTGCTAAGAACATAAAAATTAAAATAAAATAAAAATACATAAACCATAAATGTGAACATCACATAATAAGTAACATAATATTACTATTACAACACAACATTACATATTAAGTCCCACATAATATTACAGCACATAGTTTTTTTGGTAAATTAAGAAACTTCACTGTCACCGGCGACAGTGACTGTCGCCAGGCGATAATGTTAACATGTCCAATCATCCCAAAAACTTCAGAAATTTCTGCTATCACCTGCACTTGTCTCCCCATGATCATTTACTGAACTGTGCTCACTGCTTCGCGTCCGGCATGCTCGGCGAGTAGATGTATGGGGAAACTCCATGACCGAATTCTCCCACTCTGCCATCTCTGATGGAGTGGGCTTCAACTTGAGGCTTTTAATCAGAAATTTAAAAAATTTCTGAACTCCCAAAAAGTTCTTCTTCACTTCCCTCCCGTGTTCTTCAAACGACTCTCGCAAGTCGTCTAACCCTTCTCACAACGATCCACCTCTTGGAATTGGTGGGTTACGGATAGTGGACATAGGTTCACTACTCCTTGATGACCCTCCTCGTGTTGATCGGCCAATGGAAGGTGTTCCACTCGTCAAAAATATGGATGGAATACAATCGTTGAAGTACAAATCCGGGTCTATCCAAGTGTATTTCTTATATAAAATACGTTATATGATGGCTCCAAGTGGTAGTGTGTTCAGTTTCTTCCAGTTAGGACTCTTTAATCTAAATACATATCATATTATCGAAAGGATAAAGTTCACCATGTCAAACGGCTCTCGCTCCAAAATCATGTATGTAACATAACTCAGTTGAGCCGTTATCTTCCGTATATCACCGGACTTGAGTAAGACTGTGTGCCTCAATATACCTTTCACTAATTATACTTCCTCAGTGAGCATGGCCGTAGATTGAATAAGTGTTTTGGTGGAATTTCCATGCAAAACAAAATTCAAGAGTGTCTAATCTCTATCCTTCCGATAGTTCTCTACTACATCTAAGGTATTTTCATGCTCTATTAACCCAAACTCTTCTCTAAGGTCATAGTGGGTTATCTCTACTGTCTGTCCTTGTATCTTAGATCGTACTCCACCATTCAGTTCCGTGAACCGCGGATCTTTGAGATAATTATAGAACTTTCTAATTAGTATGGAGGAAAATGCATCTGGAATAATAATAGACATTATTCCCGCCATTGCTAAGAGGTCGTGGATGTCTGTATGACGGGCAGGGTCGAATTTGATCACCCGTCTGATCCCTATATTAGCATTTTCAATTCCAGGAAATGTTTGATAGGAAGAATATGAATTAATGCATGTTCTTCTACGGGCTTTGGAACTGGAAGCCATTGCTGCAAATAAATAGAATTTTTTTTAAAATAAACGAAATCAAGGTTTTTGGTATCGCCATCCGGCGGCACCCACTGTCGTCGGGCCATAGCAGAAATTGGTCTTCCTCCATTTTTGACTCCAGATCTGGGTTTTCCCTCATTTACACTACCAGATCTGAAGTTTTTTTTAAACAAAATAATATCTATCATAATTACTTTAAAAAAACCAATTCCTTATCTACACTATTCATCATCTTCCTCACTAACCATTCATCAAAATATGACATAGATCTAAGTTTAATTTTTTTTAATAAAAAAAACAACATATGACTTAGATCAACTATACAAACACTTAGATCCCTCAAAATATGCATATTTTTTCACCAACACAAAGAAAATTTCTCATGGTCAATCTTCCTTCAAAACTAGGAAATTTCTCATCAAGGGTTCCATGATCAACTATACAAAGACTTAGATCCACAAAATCTAAAGCATGAAAGCAAAATTCAAAGTTCCTTACCTTGGTCTTAGGTTTTCGCCATCATCCGATTCGAGTTCCGTGACCAGCCTTCAGGAAAAACTGATAGATTTGATGCCTTTGACCTGATTGCACCGTTTTTATAATTTTCGCACTATCATCCACTAATTTTTCTTCCTTACTCAGGATTAGGCATGGTTTAATGTGTATTGGTTACATTTGGGTTGTCAATAACTTGGTTCAATAGTTCAACCTTCATATATCCTCTCTACATACTTACATACAAGTTCCTTTACATAATTGTTTTCGCATGCCTCTAAGTATGAGAAATCTTTTAGTTATGATAATGTTCTTTCACTCACGGTTGTGGAAATCTTTGTACGCATTCACCTTACTACATACATGAATTGAGAATGTTCTACCATAACCGCTAGAATTGCATGTTCCCGCTAATGCTTTATCCGAGATTCTACATTACACCACTAATATTTAATTATCTTGTATGCTCTCACAAGTGAATTCAGACTCCTTTTGTCTAGCCCAAAAAAAAATAGGTTAAATAAAAAATTATATGGCCCCAAAGAGTGCACACCTTGGTGATGTGTTTCACGCAAAAAATAATAATAATAAAGGGCTTACAAGGAACCTCCACCAAGCACTACTTAACCTCTGATAAGTCTTAATAAGCATTTTGAGGTTGAGTACCTTGGAAAGAATTGTAAAGTGTCTTGTGCAAATCTTTACCTGGATAGTTTTTTTTGTGCTCTGCACTCTTGGGTAAAAGTATAGCTCCGCATGTCCACCTCTATGTTATGTTGTTTTTTTAACATTTCCCGTGCTCATGTATTTATAAGAGCTTGCATAAGTGTTTTCCGACACCATATCACTTGTACACAACATTATCTTCTCTAAAAGTTCTTCTTATGAGAATTGGACTGAAAACTTTTTCCAAAATATTATTCATTGGTGTATGTATTTATGATATAACTGGATGAACATTGCCAATGTTAGTATTTACTCATTTCTCTCTTCACTATAGATTGCTCCCGTGTCCTATATAGGATTTCTCCTTTATGTTTTTCCTTCTTTAGCTTCCGCACCACTCTAATCTATCTTTTGACAATACCAAAGGGGGAGAAATTCAAAGGAAATTATTCATATACTCATAATCCTTATACTAACCAAAACCAACACCAAAGTTTGATTTAGGGGAAGTACACATGTAGGGGGAGTGTTTTATCCAAGAGAAATTTGTGCACGTACACATGCTTCATCTTGATACTCAAATCGGGTGGATCCTATAACATTCATGATTTCTTTCTTAGTGGATTTGTTATTATCAAAAGGGGGAGATTGATGGAGATGGCATTACACGCTTCCTGGTTTGCTAATAACAAATCTTGTTTGTATTTGATTTTTGGGTGTTTTTGGTGTGTAGATATCACAGGTCAGAACTGAGCTCGGGAGATATCGCCAGGCGATACTGAGTATCGCCGACAGGCGATAGCGCCACACGATGCATCTTCGTTCGACACTCGACAAAGCTCGTGGGCGACGTGGAATCCATTGCATCGCTATCGCCAGGTGGCGATATCCAGTATCGCTAGGCAATAGTGCACGTTCGATGATCGACAGATCTATGATGCGAAAATGAGGAGTTCATGGGACACGTGGCAGCAGTTACCGATATCGCCAGGTGGCGATACCCAGTGTCGCCAAGCGATATCTCCAAAGTATAAAAGCCATTCAATTTCTTATGGGGAACACAAATTTAATTACCTGGAGTGTACCTTCTTGTTTAGATGATCCAGAGAGCTCTAGATCTCAGATTTACTCCATACTCTCAAGAGGGCCAAAGCGCGGAAGATTGACGGCACGTTTGCAGCATTCGAAGTAACTCTGATAAGAATTCATCGGCATCTTCAGCGCATTGTTTGAAGGGAGTGTCTAGCCTAAAGTGTTCAATTTGTTTTGTTCTTGTTTCTATTATTTTCTTATTTTAATCGAGAAGGGAAATCGCCGTCTTGTGCGTGGCGTCTAAGTCCTTGTGTGACTTAGGGAAATCACTGCCTTGTGAGTGGCGTCCGAGTCCTTGTGCGGCTTAAGGAGAAATCATTGCCTTATGTGCAACATCTAGATCGTGGTTAGATATAGGGGGAGGCTAGTAGCAAGATCTAGGGATAGATACGCTTTAGCCTGCCGGTTCTTGGTAGAAGGACCGACAAAAACACAAGTAAATTATTTGTTTTATGAGCCTTTGTCTATAGCTCTATAGAGATACCTTGTATTCAAATTTATCCCATTTGAAATATATCATTGTTTATCTTTGCTAGTATACATTTTCATCTTTAATTATATTGTTTTTATTCATCAAGCAAAATTTGTCTGAATTAAGAAAAATTTAAAGAATCCTTATTCACCCCCCCCCCCCCCCTCTAAGAGCGCCACACGATCCAACACGAACTAAGCCGCGAGCGATCCTCGTGCAAACTAAGCTGCGAGCAATCCTCGTGCGAACTAAGCTGCGAGTGATCCTCGTGCGAACTAAGCCGGCAGCGACCCTCGTGCAAACTAAGCCACGAGCGATCCTCGTGCGAACTAAGCCGCGAGAGATCCTCATGCGAGTTAAGCCGCGAGCGATCCTCGTGCGAACTAAGCCATGAGGGATCCTCGTGCGAACTAATTCGCAGTCGATCCTCGTGGGAACTAAGTCGCGAGCGATCCTCGTTTGAACTAATCCGCGAGTGATCCTCGTATGAAAGGTAAGACTGCGCATGCGGTTTGAATACAAAATCTATTCACCGAACCTGCCTTTATATGCCAAGACATCATCAGGGCCTGCCCCCCTCACGACCAAGCCGCGAGTGATTCTCGTGCGACCTAAGTCGCGAGCGATCCTCGTGCGAACTAAGCCGCGAGCGATACTCGCGCGAACTAAGCCGCGAACGATCCTCATCTGAAATAAGCCGTGAGCGATACTCGGGCGAACTAAGCCACGAGTGATCCTCGTGCGAACTAGGCCGCGAGCAATCCTCATGTAAACTAAGTCGCAAGCGATCCTTATGCAAACTAAGCTACTAACTAGCTACAAACGAAATTACAGCCCCCACGAAGCAACACCACGAGCCAAAAAGGCACTCAGACAAAAAGATGAAAAAAGAGTACAATCATCATAGCTACATATAAGTACATGCGCAAAGGCACCAACCAAGAACCGTCAAACACTAAAGATGACATAAAAAAGACACCAGACTAGGAAAGCGAAAATTACAAACACACACTAATATAAGGAAAGAATGCCACTACACATCAGCCACGTCAACATCAAAACTCTCGTCGCCAGAGATATCATCAAAGCTAAGGTCGGATACGTCGCATCCAAAGCTCCCGCCAAAAAGTCGAAAAGCCTTCGAGACTCCACGCCTGAGGGCCGACTCTCGAACATATTCCATCTGAGGCTCCACCTCCTTACTCCAAATCTCATCACAAACTTCCTCGTTGATCAAGCACTGATCCCGTATGTAATATAGAGACTCCATGTACTTAATAAGACCAGCAACCATCAACTCTGACACATGGCTATCAGAAGATAACGCCTCCACTTGGGCTTTCGCCGCACAAAGCTCTGTTTGCCAACGAGAAGTCTAGTCTTGAGCCCGCTTCAGCATTGAAGTAGTCCTTCCCACCAGAGATTTCTCCACCTCAAGAGATGCTCGAGTCTCCTCCAATTCATCCTTCAGCTCCAATCCAATCCGGCGAAATCGAGAAACGTCCCGCTCATGATCATCCTTCAAAGAGACAAGAGAGCCCGCTATAGCTCGAAACTTCTCCCGAAGGGCCAGATACCCGTCCTTCAAGCTCACGTAATGATCATTCTAGGTGACAATAATTTTAACATGAGCCACGATCTGTAAAAGAGAGGATGGAGAGAAGTCAGCACAATACTACAATATAGAAGACCCAAAAATAATCATGCTTGCTTACCACTTTGTTCATCGCCCTTAAGGAAGAAGATAGCCTTGGAGCCGTCGCCTCCGCAGGAAAAGACTGGGGTGCAGATAATCCAAGCACCTGTACCTCGGGATGAGAACTGCCACAGCCTCTAGAAAGAGAGTCGACGCCCAGATAAGACGTGCAAGGCGCCGCACTACCGCTACCTCGAGAAACTACAATCGAAAAATGCCACACCGCAACAAGCACTTCTCTTGCACAAATGAAGAAATGCTGAACAGACTGTTCGCCAACTCCCAAGGCTCTGAAAATCCAAGCACTGGAGAAAACTCCTGCACTCTCCCCTTCTGACGATGGTAATAATCAGGCAGTGCATCCCAAAGCTCTGATGTAACACCTCCATACATTACATGAGATATAATAGAGGGTTCGACCGGGGACCCACACCATAATCCATAAACAGGCGGCGGGGGTACAGGTTAATATCAAAGACTACTCGTATCCTAACTCAGAGCATTGTAACGGAAGCTTTAAGATTACTTAAATTCAAACTCATTGTAATGTCCACAATATGTAAACCACCATTTATATATAACACACAATAATGTCATATACAAATACACAAAGGTTATGTCCTTAAGGCCTTATAGTTACATTTCACCATTGTGGGTTACAAACATCAGCACGCAGGCCGACCACACATGAAAAGAAGTAAAATTTCTTCATTTGGCCTTCAAGGGCCAGCATAACAACAACATGGGCTTTAACCCGCTATTTCCCGCTCTCGCTCGGCTCTCCAATACTTGCACGAGGACAGTCTACCGCAATAGTGACAATCAAGGCAACGGTCTGCTTTCAGCTGACCAATTTATAACGACCCTACCTCTTTTCCTAGGCAGTGGTATTCCTTCCTTCCCCACAGGCATAACATTTCCACAAGCAGATATATCACAAAACGTGCACTCACGCACAGTTTAATATATCACAAACGTCGGTCGCACGGTCTTACACTTTGTGCACTCAAGGCACATTATCGGTGTACCGGAAAAGCCAGCGTCCCACCACCGTTCAAAGGTCTCAGACCCAACGAAAAAGATTGGGTATTCCCAGTCTTTATGGCGTACAACCTAAGACTCTCATTATGAGATACTAATGAACACCAATAACTTAGGCATTCTGGTTAGACATCCATAACACAGATATAATTCATCCTTTGCCTGTTGCTCAAATCGTCAAATATATGGCTAGTCTGACGCGGGTCGACTTCCCCTTGTCCGTTCGGCTCACTTGCCTTTAGGAGCTCGTAGCTCACAAAGTAGCCTCACAGTCTCCCAGAGACAAGCTTTCACAATCACAAGTTTGCTGGGAGCTATTGCCAGTGACAACCACTATCGTCTGGCGTTAGAGACAGAACACACTTTCTGTACCCAGCCCGAACCATAACTGGACCAACTATCCAGAAAACTCTACATCCACCTGCAGTGCCAGAAACACTGGACTTTCACCGCACAAATAGCTCACCAAGAGCTATCATCGTTGGCGGTACTCACTATCGCCCGACGAGATCCAACCGTCATCCAAACAGTGGTATTTCAAGGGTCTTTTCTTGGAGTGCAGCTCCAGTACTCCCTGCTACTGCCTGTTCACAGGTACAACCCCGTAGACCCCATAAATTACTCATTTATACTCGGAGTCTTCTCCGATTCGCAAAATAAACATCACCAATCAAGAATAACCTTTCTAGATGGGCTTCACACAGCATGCCTATTCCGTACTACACATTTTCAAATCTATATGCAAGACTTACTGAGGATTTCATGAATTGCCCCCAACGGAAATCCCTCGACTCTCCACCCTTGGGTGGGGGATTCCATGCATATGCCAAAATAAGGACTTCACATGTCAAAGAAGGAAGATCGTTACCCTTGTCGTTCTCTTCGGAGCTATGACAAAGATTTTCTATGTGGATGGAAAGTAGCATATGACTCTCCTCTTTGCGGATCTAGGCTCAGATCTTGATTCTACCCACAAGATCCTCTCCAGCAACTTCACAAAGTTCAGCCCCAACACTTAGATCCAGCCTGTAGTTCTTTTCTCCCGAACTTGGAGGAAATGAAGAGAGAGAGCGAAAAGGACATAATGATTTCCTCATTCCAAGCCCTCTGTATATGTGGACTCGGGTTTCACTCCAACCACATGATTTCTTCTCATCCTAAAGCAACAACCATGATTTGAGTTGAAAAGTCAACTCACTGCTCATTGGCCGCTGTTACTCAAAAATTCGTTCGTCTTTCATCGAGCTCGAGAGGCAGCATGTTTGTCGAAAGAATGCGTCGCTATTACACGAGAACCCCTTTCATTCGACGTTCGTCGAACGCCATTTGACTTCCACCGAAAGAAGACAAGCAATAGAATGACAATACCTTCGTCGAGCGCTGGTCGAGCGCGGTTCGACGGACGCTGGTCGAGCGCGGTTCGACGGACGCTGGTCGAGCGCGGTTCGACGGACGCTGGTCGAGCGCGGTTCGACGGACGCTGGTCGAGCGCGGTTCGACGGACGCTGGTCGAGCACGGTTCGACGGATGCTGGTCGAGCGCGGTTCGACGGACGCTGGTCGAGCGCGGTTCGACGGACACTGGTCGAGCGCGGTTCGACGGACGCTGGTCGAGCGCGGTTCGACGGACGCTGGTCGAGCGCGGTTCGACGGACGCTGGTCGAGCGCGGTTCGACGGACGCTGGTCGAGCGCGGTTCGACGGACGCTGGTCGAGCGCGGTTCGACGGACGCTGGTCGAGCGCGGTTCGACGGACGCTGGTCGAGCGCGGTTCGACGGACGCTGGTCGAGCGCGGTTCGACGGACGCTGGTCGAGCGCGGTTCGACGGACGCTGGTCGAGCGCGGTTCGACGGACGCTGGTCGAGCGCGGGTCGACGGACGCTGGTCGAGCGCGGGTCGACGGACGCTGGTCGAACGCGGGTCGACGGACGCTGGTCGAATGCGGGTCGACGGATGCTGGTCGAACGCGGGTCGACGGACGCTGGTCGAACGCGGGTCGACGGACGCTGGTCGAACGCGGGTCGACGGACGCTGGTCGAACGCGGGTCGACGGACGCTGGTCGAACGCGGGTCGACGGACGCTGGTCGAACGCCGGTCGACGCTCGCTCGTCGAACGCCGGTCGACGCTCGCTCGTCGAACGCCGGTCGACGCTCACTCGTCGAACGCCGGTCGACGGACGCTGGTCGAACGCCGGTCGACGCTCGCTCGTCGAATGCCGGTCGACGCTCGCTCGTCGAACGCCGGTCGACGCTCGCTCGTCGAACGCCGGTCGACGCTCGCTCGTCGAACGCCGGTCGACGCTCGCTCGTCGAACGCCGGTCGACGCTCGCTCGTCGAACGCCGGTCGACGCTCGCTCGTCGAACGCCGGTCGACGCTCGCTCGTCGAACCGGCTCTCTCCTTCTCTGCTCCTTTTTATGGTGTTACAATCCTCCACTCCTTATAGAAATTTCGTCCCGAAATTTATATACCACTATATAAAGGCAGTAACAAATATGTTACAACATAACATTTCTTTACAAAAAAATGTTACAACACTTTATATAAATAACTCGGTAAATTCAGCACGCATGGTTTGCTCCCGCTCCTATGTTAGCTCCTCACGGCCACAGTTTACTCACCGGACTTTGACCATCCCGATTGTCTTGTTCCGCAACTGCTTAACCTCTTTATCCTCGATCAAAATGAGCCTCACTTTTGTCATTAGCCCAGATTTGACCGGTACACGATCATTCGCAATCACCAAAGCTGGATCTTTCACGGCCTTTCGAAGCATTGGTATGTGGAACACATCATGCAATCCACTCAATTCTGTCGAAAGAGCTAGCCAATAGGCAGCTTCTCCAACTCGCTCCACTACTTCGAACGAACCAAGATACCTCAGACTTAACTTTTTCAAGCACCGAATCCTGGACATTCCCTTGAATGGTCTGATTTTCAAGTATACCCACTCGCCAGCCACAAACTCTACGTTTCAGTGCTTGGCGTTGTAGTACCTTGCCTGCCTATCTTGGGCTATCAATAGCCTCTCCCGGATATAGCGTATTGTCGAATTAGCCTCTTCTACTTCCTTACGCTTATGTAACTTAGACTCGCTTGTTTCTGCCCAATCTAATGGTGTACGACATTTCCTACAATACAAAGCTTCAAAAGGCACCATTTTTATGCTAGCTTGATGGCTATTATTGTAGGCGAACTCTACCATATAGAGATAAACTTCCCACCTCTTCCCGAAATCCAAGGCGCACATTCGGAGCATATCTTCCATCGTTCTATTTGTCCTTTTAGTCTAGCCATCCGTATGTAGATGAAAGGTCATACTAAACGTTAATTTTGTCCCCAACAATTTATGGATTAACCTCCAATCATTCGAAGTGAAGCGCGAGTCTTAATCACTTACAATGCTATGGGGCACACCGTGCAATAGTACTATTTGCTCAACATAAATCTTAGCCAAGATTTCCACTGGATCGTCCCTCTTGTTCGGAATGAAGTGAGCCACTTTAGTCAACCGGTCCACGATCACCCAAATAAAATCATTCCCGCGTTGAGATCTCGGCAAACCGTGCACGAAATCCATCGAAATGTCATTGAACTTCCATTCCAGAATAGGTAGCGACTTTAGGAAATCTCCAGGTTTCTGACATTATACTTTCACGAAGGCACAGGTTTGACATTTTGCCACGTAATGCGCTATGTCTTTCTTCATGCCCGGCCACCAGAACAGCTTTTTCATATCCTTGTACATCTTTGTGTTTCCTGGGTGAATTGAATACTTCGTGAAGTGAGCCTCATACATCAATTCTTCTCTTAGCTTACCCATATTTGAGACGCACAAACGACCATCTTTTCACAAAAGGCCATCATCCTTGGAGAATTTGGCATTTAACCCATCCACTGCATAGCGTTGTAGACTTTCATCAAGTTCCGTTGCTCGCTGAACCCTATCCGTAAGGTCATACTGTACCTCTGTCCAGTTCAGGCATGCATTTGCAATGGAATTCTTGTCAACACAAGAAATCTTTAAAGCTTCTATCTCCTGGATCAGATGCTCATCATGCATCTACAACCAAGTTGCCCTTGTCGGAGTCCTATGACTCAAGGCATCTGCGATGACATTTCCCTTCCCAGGAGTGTAATGAATTTGAAAGGTGTAGTCCCCGAGGAATTCCATCCACCTCCGTCGTCGCATGTTGAGATCCTTCTGATCCAAAAGATACCTTAGACTCTTATGGTCTGTGAATATATCCACTTTCATGCCATATAAATAATGACGCCACAGTTTAAGTGCAAAAATCACCGCTGCCAACTCCAAGTCGAGGACGGGATAGTTCTGCTCATGCACTTTCAACTGGCATGAGCCATAAGTGATCACCTTTCCAAATTGAAGAAGAACGCAGCCCAAGCCGCTCCCTGATGAATCACTATAGATTTCAAAGCCATCCGAACCATATGGCGACATCAAGATTGGCGTCGTGGTCAAGCGACTCTTCAACTCTTCAAAAGCTCGCGCTCACTTTAGCGTCTAGACAAACTTTTGATCCTTACTCGTTAATGTGGTAAGAGGAAAAGCGATCCATGAGAAGTTTTCTACGAAATGTCTGTAGTAGCCTGCCAGTCTGAGGAAACTCTTGGCTTTGGCTACAGAAGACAACACCAGCCACTCCCGTCTGGCTACTATCTTTGACGGATCCACCACAATGCCTTCTCCACTCACTACATGGCCAAGAAAAGCCACTGACGATTACCAGAACTCACACTTTGAGTACTTGGCGTAGAGCTTGTTCCTTCTCAGGGTATGCAACACCATCCATAAATGATTCGCATGATCTTATTCAGATTGAGATTACACTAGAATGTCGTCAATAAAGACAATTACAAATAGGTCCAAGTACTCAAAAAATGTTCGGTGCATTAGGTCCATGAACACCGATGGCGCATTAGTTAGCCCGAACGACAATACTGTGAACTCATAATAACCATAGCGTGTACCAAATGTTGTCTTGGGAATGTCATGTTGGAACACCCTATTACTATTTGGGTCAGGATGACTATATTTCTATAGGGATTTTGTGTTGTGACCTCCTTGTTGCTATAAAGGTCACATAGGTTAGTTAGAGTCTTCTTCAGCTCGACGTAGAGTCTTCTTCAGCTCGACGCAGAGTCGACTTCAGCTCGACGCAGAGTCAAACTCAGCTCGACGCTGAGTCGACCTCAGCTCGACGTGGAGTCGACCTCAGCTCGACGTTCCGTCGACCCCAATTCTGCTTTCTGTAATCACTCTCTGGCCGACGTGTGTCGTGCTCAGATTGACGTTTTATTGTGAGCTCGACGTTTTCCAGGCTCCCGTCAGTTTTGAATAGGAATTCAAATTCCTTCTGTCAGAACAATTAATGCTGAAGATTTATTGACCGTTACAGCAAATCTAGTGCATGGCTCAAGGAATTTTCTAAGGAATGTTTGCCTGACACTTCCTTTGGAGACATGGACATTTAAGGAAAGCATTTAATGCTGGCTGCCAACGGCTATCAAAGACTCAGAAGAAGAATTCAGAGATATATTCTATCAGTCAACAGAGAACAAAGACAATACCTCTCTCTCTTGCTCTCTGTGATATTCATTCAAGCTTACACACAGGAATTCTGATTGCTTCAGACACAACCATCCAACTTGTTTGGATCATCTTTTGCTGGAGCAGATCAGATCATTGAAGACCTGTCACCCTTATGCAAAGCTCTCCTTCCTGAACTACTTCTTGATCTCAGGGGGAGCTCTGACAACATCAACAGATCCACTTTGCTTCTCTCCACTTATTGATAGAGAAGACACCATCAGCTTTTTCTTTTTCTTTCTGTACAGGGTTTTAACTCCCTTCAAAAGTTACCTTTGGTTTTGCTGAAACCTGGTCAAAAATCAGCCCCTTTGGTTTGTGAGAACCTGGTCAAAAACTCTTTGGTGCTCAAGACACCTGATCAACTCATCTTGAAGTGGATTCCTATCAAGGGTGATAGAAGAGTGGACTACCCAAGATTTTGGGGAACCACTATAGCTCCTTGTGCATTCTGGTTGCTTGTTTCTTTGTGTTTTGCTTTGTGCTGTGATTCTCTTCTTTCTTTGATTAATTGCTATAGCACCATACACTAAGTAAATCTAAGCCTTTTCTCCACATAAGTTTTAATTTTCAAAACTATTTTAAATCACTCTATTCACCCCCCCTCTAGAGTTAGGATTGATCTTATCCCTCACTTTCAATTGGTATCAGAGGAGGTCACGAGTTCAAGACCGAGGTGGCGCTATTAAATCATGATTTTTCCCTTCTACCTGTGTGGGTCCGGTGGGTCGGGCAACCGTGGACATGTGGTAACCCCACCTCTGAGCCGTGTGGGCCATGTGGTAACCCCACCTCTGAGCCGATGGGTTGTGCTGGACGCCGGGGGGGGATTGTTGAGTCCGGCGTTCCTTCACTTGACCCGTGACGCTCTGCTACTTATATAAAAAATTAAGTAGCGCCCTCTCTAACAGTCCGGGCTTTTGGTGCAGTTGGGTATGCGCTTGATCCTTCAATTGGTATCAGAAGATCTCTGATAAGATCATCTCTCTCAAAAGGGCTATTTCTTTTAGTTTTACTTATCTTTAAAACTCATGGCACAAAACAAGGACTTTGCTAGCACCAGACCTCCTATGTGCAATCTCTCTAAGTTTGCACTATGGAAGGCAAGGATTAAACTTTACATGAATTCATTTGATGAGGACATCTTTAATTCTGTGTTGACAGATTGTCCAAGGCCTCCCACAGAAACAAGTACATCAGTTGTTCCTCCTCCTTCAGGAACTGATGCTGACATAAGAAAGTGGAAGGCAGCAGATGCTAAAGCCATGAACATCTTGGCTCAAACCATGTCAGATGACATTTTCCAGAAAGTAGCTGAATGCAATACTGCCAAAGGGATCTGGGAAAAACTTTCAGAAATTGTATCAGGTTCTGCAGATGAAAGAAAGGATAGGAGATCCTACCTCATCACCCAGTATGAGAACTTCAAAAAGGCAGAGTCTGAGTCAGTTGCTGACATGTACAACAGACTGAGTCTAATCATCAGTGAGCTTAGATCACTAGATAAGGACATATCTCTCACTGAGATAAATGACAAGATACTGACTTGTTTCCCTAGCTCTTGGGACTCAAGAATCTGGTCAATTAAAGATGGAAGAAATGTCTGTGAGTTATCCACGGAAGCTCTTCTAGGAAAGCTCAAGAGTTATGAGCAATTCATTAAGAAGAGAGAAGAAGAGCAGAAGATATCCACACCAACTGAAAAGGTTGAGAAAACCATAGCCTTCAAGGCATAGGAAGAACAACCTAAAGAAAAGGTGTTGGGAAATGAAGAGCTTATGAGCCTACTTGTCAAATGGTTCAATAAGCTGAATAAAAAGAACTTCAGAAGATGGTCATCCAAAGACAAAGACAAGCCAAGGTATGACAGATCTACTAATAAAGATATTATCTGTTTTGGCTGCAGGAAACCAGGACACATTGTCCCCAACTGTCCAGAAAATCAAGATAAGGACAGAAGGGACAAGAAGGAAAGAAAAGATAAAAGGAAGGATAAGGAGTCAAGGAAGTACCATGACAAGCCTTCCTCCAGCAACAGCAAGCACACCAGAAAAGGATTTGTGGCTGAATCCTGGAGTGACTCTGATGAGTCTGACTCATCATCCAGCTCTAGTGATGATGAGGATGATGTAGAAGAAAAAGGATTCTGCATGATGGCCATCAATGCATCTCAAAAGAATACTGATTCAGAGTTTGATGATGACCACCTATCTGATCAGGAACTTACTGAGGACCAGGTAATAGATTCATTTGATTTTAATTCTGATGAATTTAAATCTGAGTTCAAATCTATGTGCGTTGACTTGATTGAATCTCAAAAGTTAATTATAACTCTTAGAGAACAATTGATTGAATGCAAATCCGTTAACTCAGATAATCTTAGACTCTTAGAAGAGTTGAAGCAGTGTGGGGAGGAGATAGCTTCACTGAAAGGTGAACTATCTAAGGCCAAACAATTTGAAGAAACCCTTAATGGGAGAAGTATCAAATTAATGGACATCACAAGTACAGTGAACTCAAGATTGAATGGTTCACTGGGCTTGGGTGCTTCATCCAGCCAACCCATAGTGCTGACAACTCCAATCAAATTTACCAGTGACAAAGGTAAAGGAGTCTTGATAGTGGCTAGGAAGAATGCTGACTTAACCCAGGAAACTGGACAAAAAACGTCGAACGAAGCTCGACGGAGGTCAAACAGAGCTCGACGTAATTGCAAGAAAACGTCGAACTCAGGTCGACGCCTTCTACCTACTGAACAAAGCAAGACTTCGTCGTCGAATGGAGCTCGACGCACTCACCAGAGTCCGTCGACCGAAGCTCGACGTGCGTCGAGCCAAGTTCAGAGCAAAAGTCAGTTCTCAGGGGTTAATTCAAGATTTAATTCCAGCTCCACATCTCATCACTTTAACCCTTATGCTGAATGGATAATACCTCCTAGGAGATATCATCCTGTAGGCTATAAGAGTCAACCTGAGATGTCTTTTATTTCAGAATTTAAAGGATATCAAGAAAGGCCCAAGGTAAACTGGGTCAAAAACAATTGATTTGTTGTATGTGCAGATAAAGACCTATCCAATTGAGAACCAGCAGTGGTACTTGGACAGTGGGTGCTCAAAGCACATGACTGGCAACAAGGAGAACCTTGTGTCCTTCAAAGCCAAACATGGACCCAAAGTAATCTTTGGAGATTCAAATTTTGGACAAACAAAAGGCTATGGCCAAGTCAAAATAGGGTCAATTACATTCAAGAAAGTGGCCTATGTGGAAGGACTAAAGCACAACTTAATCAGCATCAGCCAGCTATGTGATGCTGGTTATCAGGTTTGGTTTACCAACTCAGCATGTAATATTGCATTAAATAACAACATTGTTTTAATTGGTAATAGACAAGATAACATATACCTAGTTGATTTCAATTCATCTAAAGTAGATATTTGTTTATTTAACTCCCTTAGCAAACCTAATGAACTATGGCATAAAAGATTAGGACATGTGAACCTTAGAACCATTGCTAAATTATCCAAAGACAACCTTGTTAGAGGACTACCTTCTAGTCCCTACAAGAAGGAAGGACTTTGCAAGGCTTGTCAATTAGGTAAGCAAACTAAAAATAGTTTCAAGTCACTTAATAAGAGTGATTCACCTAGAATTTTGTACTTATTGCATATGGACCTTTTTGGACCAATTAATGTACAAAGCCTAGGAGGAAAATCTTATGCTTTAGTAGTTGTAGATGACTTCTCAAGATTCACTTGGGTGTTCTTTCTGAGAAAGAAGTCTGATAACTTCAAGATTTTGACAGATTTTCTCAAAGGCATACAGATTGAGTTCAATACTCACATTGCCCTGATCAGAAGTGATCATGGGACAGAGTTTGATTCTCTTCTTATGCTAGAGTTCTGTCAGAAGGAAGGTATCAGGCACACTTTCTCAGCTCCGAGAACTCCTCAACAAAATGGGGTAGTTGAAAGGAAAAATAGAACCCTTATTGAATCTGCCACAACATTGTTGACAGATGCTCACCTTCCTCTAACCTTTTGGGCAAAGGCTGTGAACACCTCCAACTATGTGTTGAATAGAAGCCTGATACATAAACTGAAGGGTAAGACTCCCTATGAGTTACTCAAAGGGAAGAAACCTAAAGTAAATTATTTCAAAATTTTTGGTTGCATTTGCTTCATTCACAATAATGACAAGAAATACCTAGCTAAATTTGAAGCCAAAGCTGATGACGGAGTGTTTCTGGGATACTCCATGATTAGCAAGGCTTATAGGGTTTTTAACAAGCGCTCTAATAAAATTGAAGAATCCATGCATGTTACATTTGATGAAACTAATATGTCTTATAAGGAGAAGGAGACTTCTACCATAAGCAATTTGCAGGAACATTCAATTTCAGAAAATCTGAAGCAGCTTACCATCACAGACAAAGATTCATTACCTTCAACAATTCAGCAAGACACTGAACTTAGTGACAATGAAGAGGAAACTCAGGGTTTGGAAAGCTCAAATGGTCAACAAATTGAAGAACCAGTTGTTGTTCCACAAGAGGAAACAACAACACAGGTTGATGCACCATCAACATCCCTTGTTGATTTAGTAACAGCAAGAGATCACCCAATTTCACAAGTAATTGGAGATATCTCAGTAGGTGTGCAAACAAGGAATCAAGTTAATCACAATATTATGCACACTTGCTTTCTTTCTCAAATTGAGCCTCAAACAATACAAGATGCAGAGCAAGATCCAAACTGGATCATTGCAATGCAAGAGGAGTTGAATCAATTTGAAAGGAATAAAGTTTGGGAATTAGTACCAAGACCAAGGAACCAGCAAATTGTTGGAACCAAATGGGTATTCAGGAACAAGTTGGATGATCAAGGAATAATTGTGAGAAACAAGGCAAGACTTGTTGCACAAGGATATTGCCAAGAAGAAGGGATTGATTATGACCAAACTTTTGCACCAGTTGCAAGGTTGGAGGCCATAAGAATCTTTCTTGCATATGCAGCTCACAAGAGATTCAAGGTATATCAGATGGATGTCAAGAGTGCTTTTCTCAATGGAGACATCAAGGAAGAGGTTTATGTAAAGCAACCTCCAGGTTTTATCTCTCCAACCTCTCCTGATCATGTTTTTAAACTGCATAAAGCTTTATATGGTCTCAAGCAAGCTCCTAGAGCATGGTATGAGACCTTAGCTCGTTTTTTATTGGAAAATGATTTTAAAAGGGGTAGAGTAGACCAAACTCTCTTTATTAGAACCCATAGGTCCCATATCCTACTAGTACAAATTTATGTAGATGATATCATATTTGGGTCTACTAATTCAAACTTATGCAAAAAGTTCTCACAACTTATGCATTCAAAGTTTGAAATGAGTAGCATGGGTGAGCTTGCTTTCTTTCTAGGATTGCAAGTTAAACAACATGTGGATGACATTTTTATTTCTCAAACCAAGTATGCAAGAGAACTGGTTAAGAAATTTGGAATGTTTGAAGCATCTTCTATGAAAACACCTATGCCTACAAATGTTGTTTTAGATGCTGATGAATCTGGAAAACTAGTTGATCAGACAAACTATAGAGCAATCATTGGCTCATTACTTTATCTAACAGCTAGTAGACCAGACATAATGTTTGCTACATGCATTTGTGCTAGATTCCAAGTAAGCCCTAGAGAGTCCCACCTCACATTAGTTAAGAGGATTCTTAGGTATGTAAAAAGTTGTCCTAATCTAGGTCTCTGGTATCCACATGACTCAGGATTTGATCTAACTGGATTTTCAGATTTTGATTATGCTGGGTGTAGAGTAGACAGGAAAAGCACCAGTGGAACTTATCAATTCCTTGGTGATAGACTTGTCTCCTGGTTTTGTAAGAAACAAACTTCTGTGTCCACATCAACTGCTGAAGCTGAATACATGGCTGCAAGCAGTTGTTGCTCACAGATTTTGTGGATTCAAAACCAGCTCCTAGACTATGGCTACAACTTAGAGATGTCTAAAATCTTTTGTGATAATACTAATGCAATTTGCATTGCACAAAATCCAGTTCTCCATAGTAGGACTAAGCACATAGAGATCAGACATCACTTCTTAAGGGATAATGTAGAAAAGAAGAAAATTGCACTAGAATACATTTCCACTGAACTACAAAGAGGAGATATTTTCACCAAGCCCTTGGATGAAAAGAAGCACTTCTTCTTCCTCAATCAGTTGGGAATGCTAGATGGAGACAGTATAAATTAAAACTCCAAGATTTTGAAACCCTTAATTAACAGGAATAGGAAAAATTTCATTTTAAAATTCCTCTGTCTGAGTGGTTTCTTTGAGCTCTGAACTAAGCTCGACGCTGCGTCGAACTAAGATCGATGGTGCGTCGCCCTCAAAAGCGTCGAACGTCGACCTCAACTTCTAGCATTGAACTAAGTTCACAGCTCCCTGGCTTCTTGAGTTTTTCTCCCTTCGGTCGACGCCTTCGTTCAACGTCGACCTGAGCTCGACGTATAGCATCAGCCCAAGCGTCGAACGTCGACCTAAGCTGCACGTTGTTGAGCCGTTTCAGTTCCCCTAGAGCCTTAGAGCGTCGACCTGGGCTCGACGTTCTTTCCATTTCTGCGTCGAACCCTAGTATAAAATCATTCTTCTCCGTCGTTCGCAGTTGCGCTCTCATATTTTCTGCTCAAGCTTTCTCCCTCCAAATCCTTTACTCTTGATCATTGGAAGGTATCTTTTTGCAGGATAATGGCAATTGCTGCAGGTGCATTGGCGGCAATGAAGTTTGATTCAGGTTTTGACATCGACATCGACTCCTTTGATGGATCATCGCAGAATTTTCTGGATATTCTGGAGCTATTCAAAGAGCAGCACCTGGTTAACTTCATGACAACAAGGATTCCTCTTCCAGAATCTGAAATCAAAGAGTGGATTTTTACTGCAGTGAATTCAGATAATAGTACGATGACTGGAACAATTTCAGGGAATGAGGTAGCCATTTCTCCTCAAATCATTTCAGAGGTTTTCGGTTTTGCTGTTGGAGATGATGAGATAGAACTCTCTGTAGAAGAGTTTGCTGAAATGCTAGACAGAATGGGGCATAATTCTGGTAACCCCTCTAAACTTTTAAAAGTTAACCTAGCTATTGAGTTTAGGCTGTTAGCAGATATCACAGGCAAGGTAATCTGTGCAAAGAGGACTGCACACGATGCCATTACTAGGCATCAGTTTTGCATTATGGCTGCAATTTTGGATAAGAAGCATCCCAATTGGGGCTTGATTGTTTTTGATATGATCAAGAAGAAAATGGATAAGAACTTTGTCCACTTTGGAAGGGTTCTTGGTTTGATTCTGAACCACTGTTGCCCTCAGTTGCTTGTGTCCTCAAAGAAGCACATCAATGCTTCTAAGAGGCTCACTTGTGCACTGATTGGCAAGTGGGATAGGAAGATTGTGAACTCCAGGGCAGCTGCAGCAATGAGGACTTCTGCAGACACCAGGACTGTAGAGGTCACTCTTCCTCAGTCTACTGGCCCAGAAGCAGGGATTTTGCCATCTTCCTCCATCATCCTCCCATCCTCTTTCATTCCAACAACATCAATCATCTCATCCACTCAACCCATCCCTTCATCCATTTCTACTATTGCATCCTCCATTCCACCACTCATCACTTCTTCTTCCATGAGCTTGGACTTCTCATCTCATGAGGACATCCTTTCCCTTGACATTCATGATGAATCCTTCATGGATGCCTATCCCTCCTCTCCTCATGACTTCCATCCTTCATCAACTTTTTCAGAACTTCTTCTATCCTCCATCCATGAATCAGCTATCCCTCCCATGTATGCACCACCAACAACATCTTCTACCTTCACCTTCTCTGCTGCTCCCTCTACCTCTACTCAAGTCCCACTTGAGCAAGTAGATCTTTTGCCTTTGGCCAATAAGCTTTTTGATATTTTGGCCCCTAGGCTCTCCTCTCTATTGGATGCCAAGCTGGCTCCTCTAGTCCTTTCCCTGAGCTCTCTCTCTGCCTCAGTCTCATCCCTCTTATCCTATCTGGCATGCCCTTCTTCTGGGGGCCTAGAGTCAGCTGCCACTGATTCTAGGCAGGGAGAGATGTCAGCAGAAGAAGAGCTGCAGCCTTCAGCAGTACAGGTAGTACAGGTTTGTTCAGAGACAGTTTCAGCAGTAGAAGTTCAGATGACCTCTGAGGCTCCTCCTCAAGGTTCAGTTCAGATGATCAGCAGTGCCTTAGACTTTCAGTCCTTGGCATCTTCTGTCCAGAGCTTCCACCTTCCAGCACATCTTCACCTCAGAAGCTACAGCCTCCTGCCTCCTCAAGAAGACCTGTCTAGGGCCATTGTCCCTTTTCAGAAGATTATTCCATTCTCCTTGGCTGTTGATGCCATGATCCTTGATGAAGCAGTGGTAGCTGTGGCTCCTGCTTGTGATGATGTTGTTGTTGAAGCAGGAGTAGCTGCTAAGACTGTTCCCTCAGAAACTTCAGGTGAATTGATTGAGACACCAGATGAAGTTGAGACCATTGTCTCCCAAGTTCTTCAGGAACTAGCCACCTCAGCCTCTATGGCTTCTGAGGCTATTCCCTTTCCTGCAGTGTTAGACTCCTCTTCTACACTGTCAGTAGACCCTCCTCCAGTTACTTCTTCAGCTGCTCCAGCCCCCATCAATTTTCCTATCTCAAAGAGAACCTACATAGATCCTTATGATGAATCTCAAAGCTCAGAGGATGAATTTGCAACTGATTCTGATGACTCCTCTGCAACCATTGCAAGGAAGAGGAAAGCAAGATCCAAAGCAATGAAAAGAGTTCCATTGGCTAGATCCACAGATCATGACATCCCTTACTACATCAAGTACAACTGTGAAATCACTGAGCCCTGGATGCAATACTCTCTAAACCAAAGAAAGGCAATGAAGAAGAAAAGAAAGTTCAATGAAGGCCCCTCCAAGTCTGTCCTTCAGCCTCCACCTCCACCTCCTCCAGATGCAGGTGCAAGTGCAAGCCTCTCTTCCAATCCTGCCCCATCATCTCTGCATGGCAAGACCTATCAGTCAAGAAGATCTCAAGGGTATAATCAGCAAAGGGGAAACGAGCAAAGAGGATACAATAGAGGCAGGCAGTCCAGAGGAAGATCAGGATCTCAACCTTACCAAAGGGGAGGACCCATTGATCAAACCTCTGGTCCCTATCCTTACAGACCCAGAGTTGACTTCACTCCAAGAACTCATCAAGAACACTCTGCCAACAGATATGAACCAGCTATTCCTTTTGAAGATCCTACTAAAACTCCAGCTTACTGGAAGGCCAGGATGACTGAGATGGCTGCTCTGAATGAGATTGACAGAGCTAGAGCAAAAGGTCTGGACACCTCTCAAATTAGCACCATGTAAGATCAAAGGAGAGAAGAATTGGAGAAATACAAATCAAAGAAATTCTTTGATTCTGATAAGTATATGCAGCTTCATCCTGCAGCTGTACCAGCTAGTGGAAAAAGCCAGAAATCCTTAGGTGCAGCTGAAGATTACAGATCCAAGAAGGATGCTACAAATCCTAACAGGGAAATTATCTTCAAGGGAAGTGATCAAGACAAAGCTCCAAAGGAAAAGTAATGTAAGGCATTTTATTTCTTTTTCTCTGCTGGATACAGGACATTAAACATTATTGCTGCTATATAGTGTTATATATATGCTGCTTTATTCTGTCATATGTCTGGTTGTATTTTATTCAGCTCTGTTTTGCTTTACTTCTTTTTTTTTGAATCCCTGAATTCATGTAAATAGTAATCCTAATCCAAATAGGGGGAGATTGTTGGAACACCCTATTACTATTTGGGTCAGGATGACTATATTTCTATAGGGATTTTGTGTTGTGACCTCCTTGTTGCTATAAAGGTCACATAGGTTAGTTAAAGTCTTCTTCAGCTCGACGCAGAGTCGACTTCAGCTCGACGCAGAGTCGAACTCAGCTCGACGCTGAGTCGACCTCAGCTCGACGTGGAGTCGACCTCAGCTCGACGTTCCGTCGACCCCAGTTCTGCTTTCTGTAATCACTCTCTGGCCGACGTGTGTCGTGCTCAGATCGACGTTTTATTGTGAGCTCGACGTTTTCCAGGCTCCCGTCAGTTTTGAATAGGAATTCAAATTCCTTCTGTCAAAACAATTAATGCTGAAGATTTATTGACCGTTACAGCAAATCTAGTGCATGGCTCAAGGAATTTTCTAAGGAATGTTTGCCTGACACTTCCTTTGGAGACATGGACATTTAAGGAAAGCATTTAATGCTAGCTGCCAATGGCTATCAAAGACTCAGAAGAAGAATTCAGAGATATATTCTATCAGTCAACAGAGAACAAAGACAATACCTCTCTCTCTTGCTCTCTGTGATATTCATTCAAGCTTACACACAGGAATTCTGATTGCTTCAGACACAACCATCCAACTTGTTTGGATCATCTTTTGCTGGAGCAGATCAGATCATTGAAGACCTATCACCCTTATGCAAAGCTCTCCTTCCTGAACTACTTCTTGATCTCAGGGGGAGCTCTGACAACATCAACAGATCCACTTTGCTTCTCTCCACTTATTGATAGAGAAGACACCATCAGCTTTTTCTTTTTCTTTCTGTACAGGGTTTTAACTCCCTTCAAAAGTTACCTTTGGTTTTGCTGAAACCTGGTCAAAAATCAGCCCCTTTGGTTTGTGAGAACCTGGTCAAAAACTCTCTGGTGCTCAAGACACCTGATCAACTCATCTTGAAGTGGATTCCTATCAAGGGTGATAGAAGAGTGGACTGCCCAAGATTTTGGGGAACCACTATAGCTCCTTGTGCATTCTGGTTGCTTGTTTCTTTGTGTTTTGCTTTGTGCTGTGATTCTCTTCTTTCTTTGATTAATTGTTATAGCACCATACACTAAGTAAATCTAAGCCTTTTCTCCACATAAGTTTTAATTTTCAAAACTATTTTAAATCACTCTATTCACCCCCCCCCCCCCCCTCTAGAGTTAGGATTGATCTTATCCCTCACTTTCATGTCACATTCCTGAATCCTCAACTGGTAATAACCAGACTTTAAGTCCATCTTATAATAAACAGTTGATCCCACTAGGTGATCGAACAAGTCATCAATTCGTGGTATCAGATACTTGTTCTTCTCCGTCAGCTTATTCAATTCTCGATAGTCGATGCACAAACGTAGACTACCATCCTTATTTTCACAAAGAGAACATGTGCGCTCGAAGGTGACATACTTGGGCGTATATATCCCTGCTCTAGCAACTCTTGTAGCTGAACTTTCAGTTCCTCCATTTCCTTTGGCGCTACACAATATGGCGAGCGGGCCACATGATTTGCACATGAAACCAACTAAATAGAGAAGTCAATCTCCCGCTAGGGAGGTATGTTGATTCCCTAGTTTTGATTTGGGCAATGTCATCTCAATTAGGCTTAATTGACCCAAGAATTATCTATGGTCAATGGTTAGACTAAAGGTTAGTCAACCTTAGGTTAGGTTAGAATAGACCCAGAAAGGTTAGTTGAGAAAGGATTGAAATGAAAATTGGCTAAGTATAATTGTGTTCGACGATAGTCGAATCTCGCTCTACGATCTTCGATTGTTGACCGACGATCTCAGAGTTATATGAACTCTGAAGCTGGCTCGACGATATACTTATTCAGATCGACGATCATGTAGCCTTGGTCGACGATCTCTGTTAAGACAGTTTTTCTTCAGGTCGACGATCTGCTTGTTCAGATCGACGATCTTCGATCTATGGTCGACGATTTATGTCTATTATTATCAATATTCATTTCAATTGATCCCTTGTTTTATTTCCTCTTGTTTAAGACATATTTTATTCAGGACATTCTTCTTAATTTAATGCTTATACTCTTTTGCTTATTTACAATACTCCTTATGCATTAATTAAGAGTTTTGGCCAAATAAAGTCGTTTGTTTTATTAGAGGAAATCATGGATTCTTTACAGCTGTAATATCCGTTAGGCTTTGTTTCCTGTGCCAATTTGTAAAGTCAAATTGATAGGATATTTTTAATATCCTTAATTCCTTTTTGGGAATGACAGAAAAGATTATAACTGCAGTTTCCTTATTTGATTTATTGTATTATTTGGAAAGATTTTTTAAGTGCAGGGCTCGAGGTATTCTTTATATTAGCAGTGCAGTCGGCTGAATTCAAGAGATATACAACCCAGAATATTCTAACAATAGATACAGAACTAGAACTCTCAAGAGAAAGAAAAGTTCTTCTTCTTCCAGAGTTCATCCTGTCTTCAGGAAAACCAATACCCAGAGTTCAAGCCTTCAAGAAGAAGAACCTTCCCAGATTGCTGAACAGCATTGCTGCAAACCTCCCAGATTGCAAAAGCTGTTGAAGAAGAACATTCGTCAAAATCTTGAGTCTTCTTCAAGGCTGCATCAGAAAGACATTCAAAGCAATCTACAGATCCTGCACCCTGAAGCAAAGCTTCTTCCTGGACATTCTCTAAGCCAGGGGAGCTTTGATATTCTCAGAGCAATCCACTAGCTTCTCTGAACACGGAGAAGGCCTTTTTTATCCTTCTTTTAACCTCCTTATAAAAGGGTTATTACTCCCTTCAAAAGTGAACTACTGGTGGCAGGGCACCTGATCAAAAACCTGTGTTTGGTTTTTTGGGCACCTGATCAAATGCCTGAAGGGTCTTTAGATCTACCTGAAGCAGATCTACTGGTGGCAGAACACCTGATCAAAAACCTATAGTGGATTCCTACCAGGGTGGTAGAAGAGTGGATGTACCCAATTGGGGAACCACTATAAAGCTCTTGTGTTGTCTGGTTGCTTATTTTAATTAATGCACTGTGGCTGTGATAGTTTTAACTAGGTTGCTAATTGATGTGTTAGGATAAAAGCTCAACTGAAACTTCATTAGCTTCTCCTTTTATTCACTACACTCTATTAGGCTATAGGTTTAAAGCTTTTATCTTTCTATTCCGCAAATAGCTCTAAGAGAAGTGTTTAGAGTCTCTTTCTTTTTGAATACTCTATTCACCCCCCTCTAGAGTAGTAAGTATGTTATCCCCTCACTTTCAATTAGTATCAGAGGGAGGTTGATTGGTTGAACAGGCTAACACTTGAACCATAAGATCTTGTGATAAGATACTTTGATACCATATACACACACATTAGATTCATGGCCCAGTACAAAGATTACTCTAGCACCAGACCTCTAGTATATAACTTAGCCAAGTTTGTCATCTGGAAGGCAAGAATCAGACTTTATATGAACTCTATTGATGAAGATATTTTCTCTTCTATCTTAACAAGGCCACCAACACCACCTGCTGCAACTATTGCTACAACATCTGCAAGTCTTAGTGCAGTGCCACCTCCTGACTATAATGAAAATTACAAGAAGATCAAGATAGCTGATGCTAAAGCTATGAATATTCTGGCTCAGACTATTCCTGATGAGACATTCCAGAAAGTGGCTGATTGCACCTCAGCAAAAGCCATGTGGGACTCACTGAATCAGATTATAGCTGGTTCAGCTGATGAGAGGAAGGACAGAAGGTCCAATCTCATATCCCAATATGAGAACTTCAAGAAGGAAGAGGCTGAGACAGTAGAAGCCATGTACACAAGGCTCGGCTCCATTATAAATGAGCTGAGGACACTTGATAAGGAGATTACATTGACAGAAGTCAATGATAAAATACTGATGTGCTTCCCCAACACATGGGATCTCAGAATTTGGCCAATCAAGGAGTCCAGAATTACAACAGAGATCTCAACTGAAGCTCTCCTTGGCAAGCTCAAGTCATTTGAGCAAGTACTGAAGACCAGGGAAGTTGAAGCTGAAGCCAAAGCACCTACTCCAACAAGGAAAGAGCAAACCCTTGCTCTTAAGGCTGATGATGAGTCCAAAGTGACTCAATCAAATGAAGAACTGATGGCACTCTTTGCCAAGAGGTTCTACAAGATGGGCAGAAAGGACAACAGAAGGAAGTCATCAAAATATGATGATAAGCCAAGGTATGATAGAACCCAATCTAAATAAATTATTTATTATGGATGCAGGAAGCTTGGACACATTCTCCATGAGTGTCCAGAGACAAAGCATAAGGAAAGGAGAAAAGAAAAGGAACATGAGAAGCACTACTCTAAGACATCTTCTCACAAATATAAGAAGAAAGAGAAAGGTCTTGTTGCAAAGACCTGGAGTGATACTGAGGAAGACTCTTTTTCCTCCAGCTCCAGTGAAGATGATGAAGAAGAGAAGAAAGCTAAGGAGATTTGCCTTATGGCAATTAATTCCTGCAGCAGTAACTCAGCTGCAGAGATGACTGAAGATGAGGAGGATGAATTATCTGATGAAGACCAGGTAATTGCTTCTTATGATTTTACTACTGATAAATTTAAGCATGAATTTAAAACTCTTTGCCTAGATTTACTTAGCTCAGAAAAGGAGATTAAGTTGCTTAGAGATAAACTAGCTGGATCAGAATCTCTATCTAGTGAAAACATTAGGTTAGAATCTGAACTCACTAGATCATCTAAAGAAATTAAATTTCTTAAATTAGAACTAGCCAAAGCTAAGAGGTTAGAGGATTCACTTAATGACAGAAGCCTTAAGTTGCTAGAAATCACAAGCACTGCCAACACTAAGACAGGCAACAATAAGTTAGGCTTAGGTGCCTCCCCTAGTGAACCCCCATTGCTCCTTGAATACAATCTATCTACTCCAGTAAAGTTTGTTTCTGAAAAAGGAATACACAACATTGAGATTATTCAAAAGGCTAAGAAAGCTTTAAATAAGATTAAGAGAGACAAAAGGAAACAAAAATTCATAGAAACACAAAAATCGTCGAACGCCTATCGACGATCGCTGCACCAATCGTCGAACGACAATCGACGATCACTGAACTCACCTGCTGGGTATAACAACTTAGCAATGAGGGATCGACGATCTCAGCCTGAGTCGTCAATCAGAGATCGATGATCGTGGAATCCAGAATCCTTTTCTGTGAACCAAGATCGACGATCTGGGTACCGATCGTCGAACATCGATCGACGATCAGAACTAAATTTTCAGAATCACAACAATGCTTACAAAAACAATAAGTTTAATAGCAACCCTAGGTCTACTAATCTATTTTCAAATTGGATTATCCCACCTATGAGATCTCATCCCTTAGGATATCACCCTCAACCTGCATACTCTTTTATTTCTAGTTTTTCCTATGTGAAGAACAATGGACCCAAGGTTACCTGGGTCCACAATGTCTAATTTTTATTATTGCAGGTGAAGACCTATCCTATCACTCAGGACAAGTGGTATTTGGATAGTGGATGCTCCAAGCATATGACTGGAAATAAAGAGAACTGTCAAGCTTCAAAGCCAAGTTGGGACCAAAGGTGGTCTTTGGTGATTCTAGCTGTGGTCAGACTGAAGGATATGGTAAATTCACCATAGGGTCAGTGACTTTCAAGAAGATAGCTTATGTCACAGGACTGAAGCACAATCTTATTTCTGTAAGTCAGCTTTGTGATGCTGGCTACCAGGTTTGGTTTTCTTATACTCTGTGCAATATTACCTTGAATAATAAAATTGTATTAGTAGGCATTAGGCAAGGAAATATTTATCTTGTAGATTTTAAATCCACCTCTTCTGAAATTGGTTTATTTAATGAGGTGAGTAGCAATAATACTTTGTGGCATAAAAGGCTAGGTCATGTTAACCTTAGGAATATATCTAGGTTATCTAAATACAACCTTGTCTGAGGTTTGCCCTCTTGCCCCTACAAGAAGGGAGGCCTATGCAAGGCTTTTCAACTAGGCAAGCAAACTAAAAATAGTTTCAAAACTATAAATAAAAGTGATTCACCTAGAATCCTGTACCTATTGCACTTGGATCTCTTTGTTCCAATAGCTGTACAAAGTCTAGGAGGGAAATTCTATACCCTAGTGATTGTAGATGATTACTCTAGGTTCACTTGGGTGTTCTTCTTGAGAACTAAATCTGATAACTTTAAAGTTCTTACAGATTTTCAACTTTGTATACAGACTGAGTACTCTACTCAAGTTGCCTTGATCAGAAGTGATCATGGTACTGAGTTTGAATCTCTTCTTATGCAAGAATTCTGTGAGAAAGAAGGTATCAGGAATAGCTTCTCTGCTCCTAGAACTCCTCAACAAAATGGGGTTGTTAAAAGGAAAAACAGAACTCTGATTGAAGCTGTAGGAACATTGTTAGCAGATGCTAATATGCCTCTATCCTTTTGGGTAGAAGCAGTTAGCATTGCTAACTATGTACTGAATAGGAGTCTGATACATAAACTAAAGGGGAAGACTCCCTATGAATTGCTTAAAGAAAAGAAACCTAAAATAGATTATTTTAGAATTTTTGGTTGTGTAGCTTACATTCACAACAATAACAAAGACTACATTAGAAAGTTTGAAGCAAAGGCTTCAATGGGAATCTTTCTAGGATATTCCCAAGTAAGCAAAGCTTATAGGGTATTTAATAAATCCACATTGAAAATTGAAGAGTTAGTACATGTATCTTTTGATGAAACTAACATGTTTTACAGAGAGAAAGAAACTTCTTCTAGTAACTCCTTACAGGTACCTGACTTGTGCAAGAATTTGGATGAGCTGAAACTCACTCAGGGGATTCAACCTCAACCAACTATTCAGATAGTTGATTCAGACAGTGATGAAGACCAAGTAGAAGTGATTGCAACTCTACCAATAGCCAATCTAATTCCACCCGAGGAATTGATTCTAACTGCTGTTGAAGATCACATACCACCAACTGATTATGTCACACTTAGAGATCATTCTACATCTCAAGTGATTGGGGACTTTCGAACTGGTGTGCAAACTAGACATCAACTAAGTCAAGATGTGATGCTTGCTTGTTTTCTTTCACAGATTGAGCCCCTAACCATAAAAGATGCTGAGCAAGATCCCCACTGGATCATTGCTATGCAATAGGAGCTAAATCAGTTTGAAAGATGTAAAGTTTGGAATTTGGTTCCAAGACAAAAAGGCCAACTGGTTATAGGCACTAATGGGTGTTTAGAAACAAATTGGATGCTCAAGGAATTATTATAAGGAATAAAGCAAGGCTTGTAGCACAGGGCTACAGACGGGAAGAATGCATAGATTATGATCAGACTTTTGCTCCTGTTGTAAGGCTAGAGGCAATAAGGATCTTTCTAGCCTATGCAGCCTACATGAAGTTTAAGGTGTTCCAAATGGATGTAAAGAGTGTATTCCTGAATGGAGAGCTAAAGGAAGAGGTGTTTGTTGAACAACCCCCAGGTTTCACTTCTTCAACTCACCCCTCATATGTTTTTAAGTTGCAAAAAGCTCTGTATGGACTTAAGCAGGCTCCTAGAGCATGGTATGAGACTTTAGCTAGTTTCCTATTAGAACATAAGTTTGTTAAAGGCATAGTTGATAGAACCCTTTTTATTAAGCACCATAAAGACAAGATCCTGTTAGTTCAAATTTATGTGGATGACATTATATTTGGTTCCACTGATCCCAAACTATGCAAAAGGTTCTCAGACCTAATGCACTCTAAGTTTGAGATGAGTAGTATGGGTGAGCTGTCTTATTTCCTTGGTCTCCAAGTGAAATAAGATATTGATGGCATCTTCATCTCGCAATCTAAATATGCCAAGGAATTGGTAAAGAAGTTTGGGATGGCAGATGCTTCAGCAATGCACACTCCTATGGCTACTAATGTAGTTATTGATTCTGATGAAAAGGGCAAGCCTGTTGATCAGAAAAATTATATGGCCATTGTTGGTTCCCTATTATATCTAACTGCAAGTAGGACTGATATAATGTTTACCACATGCCTCTGTGCTAGATTTAAGGTCAACCCTAAGGAATCTTACTTGACTCTTATCAAGAGAATCTTAATATACTTGAAGGGATGCCCTAATTTAGGACTTTGGTACCCAGCTGAATCAGAATTTGAGTTGATTGGATACTCAGATGTTGGCTATGCTGGCTGTAGAGTTGACAGGAAGAGCACCTCAAGTACTTGTCAGTTCCTAAGTGAGAGATTAGTCTCTTAGTTTTGCAAGAAGCAGGCTTCTGTTTCAATCTCAACTGTAGAGGATGAATATATAGCAGCTGCTAGTTGCTGTTCACAGATACTGTGGATTCAAAATCAACTCTTGGATTATGGGTACACAAAAAAAAACACCAAAATTATGTGTGACAGTACCAGTGCTATTTCCATAGCACAAAATCCTGTGCACCATTCTAGAACTAAGCACATAGAAGGACGGGAGTTTGCGACTGTGTATCGACTACAGAGAGTTGAACAAGCTAACGGAAAAGAACAAATACCCAATCCCAAGGATTGATGATCTTTTTGATCAGTTAGTCGGGTCGTCGGTATATTCAAAGTTGGATCTGAAGTCTGGTTATTATCAGCTAAGGATAAGGGAGAGTGACATCCCGAAGACAGCGTTCAGCACAAGGTATGGGCATTTCGAGTTCACGGTCATACCGTTTGGTCTTACTAATGCGCCATCGGTGTTCATGGATCTGATTAACAGGACGTTCAGAGAGTACCTAGACCATTTTGTGATCATCTTCATTGATGACATATTGGTGTACTCGCAGTGCGAGGAAGATCACTTCAAGCATTTGCATCTGGTGTTGGAGACGCTGAGGAGGAACAAACTATATGCAAAGTTCTCCAAGTGCGACTTTTGGTTATCCTCAGTTGCGTTCCTTGGGCATATAGTCAGTGGAGAAGGGATAGCAGTAGATCCAGCGAAGATTGTTGCGATGCGAGAGTGGCCTGTGTTGTCTTCGGTAGCGGAAGTTCAGAGTTTTCTTGGGCTTGCCGACTATTACAAGCGCTTCATAGAGAACTTCTCGCGGATAGCGCTACCTCTCACGAAGTTGACAAGGAAGGATCAAAAGTTCTTATGGACGCAGGAGTGCGTGCAAGCATTTGAGGATTTGAAGAGTCGGTTGACCACGATGCCAGTGCTAAGTTCGCCAAGTGGGACTGAGGGCTTTGAGATTTATAATGATGCCTCAGTTTGGTGTTTGGGATGCGTGCTGCTACAACATGGAAGTGTTATTGCGTATGGATCGCGTCAGCTGAAAGTACACGAAAGGAATTATCCGGTCCACGACTTGGAGTTGGCGGTCGTGATATTTGCGCTTAAGTTGTGGAGACATTATTTGTACGGCGTAAAGGTCGATATTTATACCGACCATAAGAGCCTGAAGTACCTGTTGGATCAGAAGGATCTGAACATGAGGCAGCGGAGATGGATGGAGTTCCTGGGGGACTATATATTCAAGATTCATTATGTACCCGGCAAAGACAATGCAGTTGCGGATGCATTGAGTTGCAGGGCTCCTGCCCAAGCCAACTGGTTGTTGATTCATGATGAGAGGTTAATTCGGGAGTTAGAGGCATTAGAGATCTGTTGTGTGGACAAGCAGACTAGCGCCAAAGCAATGTTGAACTGGACGGAAGTTCAGTATGACCTGGCTGATCGCATTCAGCAGACTATGGAGTTAGATGGCACCATGAAGGAGCTCATGGATGCAGCATTGGATGGGTCAATTTCCCAGTTTTCAGTTGAGGATTGGCTTCTAAGGAAGGGCAATCGTTTGTGCGTCCCAAACGGGGGAGATCATCGGGCAGAGTTGATGTACGAGGCTCATCATACCAAGTAATCAATCCACCCAGGGAGCACGAAGATGTACCAGGACCTAAAGAAGTTGTTTTGGTGTCCAGGGCTCAAGAAGGATGTGGCACTGTTTGTGGCTAAATGTAAAACTTGCGCCTTAGTAAAGGCAGAGTGCTAAAAGCCAGGGGGATTCTTGAAATCCTTGCCTATTCTGGAGTGGAAGTTCGATAATATTTTGATGGACTTTGTGCATGGCTTGCCAAGGTTGCAGAAGAGAAACGACGCCATCTGGGTGATCGTAGACCGGTTAACAAAAGTGTCACACTTCATTCCGCATAGGAAGGATGATGTTGTAGAGAAACTGGCAAAGTTATATGTGGAAAATATTATGCGGCTTCACGGTGTGCCCCACAGTATCGTGAGTGACCGTGACGGGCGGTTCACGTTAAATGATTGGAGGTTGGTGCAACAGATGCTTGGAACTAAGTTGAAGTTCAGCACAGCCTTCCATCTATAGATGGATGGGCAGACTGAGAGGGTCAACAGAACTATGGAAGACATGCTTCGCATGTGTGTTCTAGACTTCCGAAAGCATTGGGAACACCACCTGTATTTGGTGGAGTTTGCGTACAATAATAGCTACCAGGCGAGTATTCAAATGGCGCCCTTCGAGGCCCTATATGGTAGAAAATGTCGCACGCCATTGTCGTGGCTAGAAACGGGTGAGGCAAGGTTGTACAAAAAGCAAGAGGTGGAAAGCGCTACTTCTTTGGTGCGGATCATTCGAGAGCATTTGCTGATCGCTCAGGATAGACAAGCTAAGTACTACAATGCCAAGCATCGGAACGTGGAGTTCGCAGTCGGCGATTGGGTGTACTTGAAGTTAAAGCCGTTCAAGGGTGTGTCACGGGTACAACGCTTGAAGAAGCTGAGCCCGAGATACCTTGGACCATTTGAGATTCTAGAGCAGATCGACAAAGCGGCTTATCGTCTGAAGCTATCGGTGGAGTTGAGTGGTCTACACGATGTATTCCACATTTCAGTGTTGAGGAAGGCGATACAAGAGCCTTCGCAGGTGATCGTAGTTGATCAAGTGTCGATGGACGAAGGGTTGACGACTAAGGTCAAGCCCGTTTGTATTGAAGACTTTGAGGTTAAGCGACTCCGTAACAAGGAGATCAGGATGGTCAAGGTCCGTTGGGACAATTTCGGTCGTGAGGAGCTCTCTTGGGAACGGGAGCATACCATGCTGGAGGAGTACCCAGAGTTATTTCTCTCAGGTAATGCTTTTGGTTTTGTTTATCTTTCCTTTGGTAATTTCGTGGACGAAATTCTTTTAACAGGGAGAGATTTGTAATGCCCAGAAACTCAAAAGGGTGACGGGTGGCATTTTGTGCCAAATCTGGGTTTTGGTAGAGGTGACACGGCCTGGGACACGGGCGTATCGTGCTCGGGTTCGGCGTTGGTCACGTGGTCGACGATTTTGGAGTCAACGATCGTCGGGGGGGGGGGGGGGTGAACACGGCCTGGGACACGGGTGTGTCCCAGGGCGTGTTAGTCACTTAGATCCTTGCACTCAACGATCGCTGAGTGAGGGACGCACGACCTGAGCCCAGGCGTATTCGGGTCTGACACGGGCGTGTGTAATTCGACACGGGCGTGTCGAATACCCGTGTCCTCCTCAGGTCGTGTGGCGATTTGTGCTAAGGCAGTTCACGGCCTGGAACACGGGCGTGTCCCAGGGTGTCTAGCACACGACATGTGACACGAGCGTGTCATATGGCAGTGTTGTGCTCGGATTATTTTGGACCTGTGTTGTTGAGGGAACACGCTCAGCTACACGGGCATGTACTGGCTGATACGGGCGTATCAAGCCTGACACAGGCGTGTCGAGTGCCCGTATTCTTTTCAGGATGCATCGGTTTCGACTGCGAATGGGTGACACGGCCCTGAACACGGGCGTGTCGGAACTGTGTTCTGCCAAGGTTTTGGAAATTCGGGTTGAATATCAGCCGTTCGTTTCCTTGCTTTTGGATCTGATAGTTCAAGCTCTTCCCACCTTAGGGTTAAGGCCGGTTCAGGGGTGTAAATTCCTCATAATCTCTATTCACTCTCTTTCTAAGATATAGAGAGAGGAGAGAGCAAGGAGGAAGAAGGAAGGCTTGTTCTGGTCACCGACGGAGTTTCGGAGCTCCAAATCGTGAGCTACTTCGAATCTACGGAGGCAAGGAGATTGCGGTGCTTTTCATCCGCATAGATTTCCATGGCGCCAAGGAAAAATGCAAGGGTAACAATTCTCATCCTAGTACATGTTAAGTCCTCTTTTCCTTTGCATAGGAAGACCTCTCCCGCGAGTGTGCGGTGAGTTTGTGGCGTTCCTTGGGGTAGATATGTGAAGTCCCCCTTGTGTAGAGTCCGCATACGAGAACGGACATAGACATGATGTATGAAGCCTACCCGGACAAGTTGGTCTGGATCGGTGATGTTGCATTTCATAAATGGCCGGAGAAGACTCCATGCGAATGTTTATTTTTCGGGTTTTCTACGAGGTAGATTGCAACAGGGAGCCTTGGTGACTAACTCCAAGGTGCACCCGGAAAACTGGGCAAACACGTGGTTTTGCCAACATGGTGGTCGGGGAGCCAACTTGAACATAATCGGGTTATGTGAACTGTGTGATGGAAACAGGACTCGGGGAGTCTTGACCCGCGCATATGTCTTAAATTGACGTTGCGGTATGAGCGCGGGTCAGGCGGAACCGTACTTGCTCTCTGTCGTTCGGCGGAACCGTTGGCATAGATGAGGGTCTTCGGCGGTCTATGGATTAAATTGATGTGACCCAGGCCAGGAATACAAAATGCTCATAAGGTTGTCCGTCCAAGGGGCGGTGGTGAGATGGAAACGTCTATGGCTTAAATTGACGCGACGTTGGCCGGATCACCGTGAATGTGCCCTGAGTGCACGGGGTGTGTGGTCGTGCGTGCCTACGCTTATGATGAAGTGTGTTTACACTATACTGCTTGGTTTTACTAACAAAGTGCAGGGAAAGTGCATCGCCGCCCCGAGTTGGGGGCGGAGTCGTTATAATTTGGTCAGCATGGCTGACCGTTGCTTTTGTTTGCCACCATGCGGTGGATTATTTCTTGCAGGTGCTGTGGAGCCGAGCGGTAAATATCGGGCTAAAGCCCAAGTTGCTGAGCCAGCCCTCGAAGTTCTTATTTTGAGTGTTTTCTTGTAATCTCATGTATGACCGGCCTGCGCGCCGAATTTTTGAAGACACTTATTTTTGAGCAAACTATTGTAAGGCCATAAAGCCAGTTCTTGTGCATTGAACATTCTTGTTGGTTTGAGTAGTGGACATTCATGCTTGGCTGGGTTCTTTATTCTTTGCAACTTAATAAAATGCTTCCGCTAGATGCTCTGTGTAGGACGTTGTGATTGGTTAATTGGTCACAATGAGTAACCCACCGGTCTGTCCGTGGTATATGGCGTCGTGAAAGTCCACCTAGTGTCAACTACTTACACCTATGGGGGGGATAGGTGTAATTGCAGTGAATTTGCGGAATTAATGTTTCACCTGCACAAGAAAACAAAACAACACAGCACAAAAATACACAAGCAATTTATAGTGGTTCCCCGATTTGGGTACGTCCACTTTCCCCCTTCGACCTATCTCCCAACCAGGGACGACTCGGTCACTTCACCAACAGGATTGAAATCCAATCCTTGCACTAACGGAAGGAACCCTTCCACACGTAGGAGTCACCACTCCCACAACACGGGTTTCACCCAACCCTACAACTGGAGACCAAACGGTCCTTTACAATGAAATAAAAATAGCTTGTAAGTATACAAACAACGTATGGATACCAAGGTGTCCCTCTTCGTTCGACGACGTGTTCTTGAGGTCAACGAAGAGTCCACAACCTAGATCTCACTTGGAGAGAATCTTCTTTAGATCGACGACTTCAACAATAGAGGCGGTGATGCTATGTAGATCCAATCTTCTTAGCAAAATCGGCAAGGTCTTCCAACGGTCACACTAGGATCGATCGTCTCGATCGATTCGGATGGGAAAGGTTTCCCGATCACAAATCAAGAGACAAAAGATCTCTGGATAGACGCGTGAGACGCTGTGCCCGACTAGGCTTCTGTCGCCGGGAGAGGTAACGAAATCCTCGATCAACGGTGGCGAGCAGCTAGCGAGAGGCGGAGCGGGTCGGCCGAGCTCGCTTCCGATCTAGGGCTTGACGGCGGCTTCTTTTTCGTTTTGCTGTGATCCCCATGTTTACTGTTCACAAATACAGAGTATTTATACACTAGGTCAGGAGATGACCGTTGTGGGCCCCACCAGCGGTAAGACCAAAGTCCGGTTCAAAATCCCGATGATAACGTGGACCGGTCCAGGCAGACTTGGAAAAATGCCCAAGTCAAATTCGGCGAGAATCGTGAGTGATTCTCGACGAATCGGCGAGAATCACTTACGATTCTCGCCAAATTCTACTTAGAGAATTCTGGCTGCACAGGTTATAGAGGCCGGGGAGAATCGGTGGGAATCACCTTGGATTCTCGCCGACTCGTCGAGAATGCAAAGTCATTCTCGACGAATCGGCGAGAATCACTTGGTAATTCTCGACGATTCTGCCTTAGATGGTTTTTCTGACTGCGTCGAGACAGCCGGCCCAACCCGGCAAGAATCAACTAGTGATTCTCGTCGACTCGTCGAGAATCACTAGTGATTCTCGACGAATCGGCGAGAATCACTTAGTGATTCTCGACGAATTATACTTAGACGAATTCTCGTCTTTCCACCCGTGAGCAGGTCTTTGGCCCATCCTTGCTCCTTGTCTGCTCTTGCTTTATTATAACCCTGTACTTGAAATTAAGTACACCCCAATAGAGAGAGTACACGTAGGCCAACACACTGATCTGCTCAACGAGGGATTACGTTGCACAGACCCGTGTATATTGACCCACTGCACCCTGACATTGGTGTGTACTTAGCGTGGAATAACTGCAAGCACAACTAAAAAATAGTTCATCAAATACATTGTGAATTCATCTAAGCTAGACAGGTGGCTTCCTCAAATCCAGGTAATTGTGGATACAATACCCAACAATCTCCCCCTATTTGACGAAGCCAAAATCCTACTAGCTAAGATGAATACCACCATCCAGAGAATGATTAAAATTTTAAGTAGACGAGAACAAACATAACAATACTTGAGTCAAAACATGACATCACATATATATATAAATATATATATATATAAATTCATAATACTTGTTTGTAAGATAATAGGGAAACATTGATGTGCAATAAGAGGCGGAAAAGATCCTAAGCCTATTTTTCCTTAGCAAGATCATTCTTAAGCTTCTGAGCCAGGAATTTCTTGCTCTGTCTTTCGAAATATTCCTTAGGCTTCGGATGATATCTGGGAGGAGGGGCTTTATCTGCCACTGTGTTATTTCTGAAGAATATGTTGCATTTGGCTTCAAATTCTTTATGTCGCTCCCATTCGTATTGGCTATATACCTCACTTCGAATTATGTGCCCCTTCTGCTGTAACAAAAATGTGTCCAAGATGATACTTTTTGATACAGGACTCCATTTTTCATTTCTCACATCCTCCTCCGTCAATCTGATCCTCTTTTCAGCTGGTGTTTCCTTTGAAGGTCCTTCTTTGATTTGCCTTTTGCCTTTGGCTTTGGCTAAGGCATCTTGATCAAACCAGGTTCTTCGTTCAGCCCTTTCGGCAGCTTTCTTTGACTCAGCTTCGCTTAACGGAACAACTTCTGCACTTGCTCCTTCGTCATCCACAGTATTGTTCTCAGTAGTCTCGTGAACAGGATTATCCTCAGGAATATTGGTTGAATTGTTGCCTAATGCTTGGTTGAGCAACCACTGGCAGCTGTCATACACATATACATTAGACTGGTCAAAATTTTCGATGATGATGTGATGCAGCCCTTCTATTTTAGCAGTATATTCTTTCTCCCCCTTTTTGGCTTCGATTGCAATGGAGTTTGCATAGGAGTGCAGGGACTCATCAATGTGCTTCAGAGATTTAGAGAACTCAGTCAGCAGGTCTTGTTGATTTTTATTGAGGAGCACCATGTTGGTATCAAATTTTTGTATGTTGTCCGCCACAATATGTGCATTTTTATTGACGACAGCCAGATCGTCAGTATTCTTCTTCAGTCCTTGCATGAGAAGAGATACTGCTGTGCCTGCCTCTGTGTATTTCTCATCAAATTTCTTTTCCATCAAATCCAGTTTGTGGTTGATCTGAACCACATTCTTCAGCATGAGATCCTCAGACTCCCGCAGTCTCTGTAGCACTTTATTGTGCGATTTCACAACCGTATCCTTGAGCTCATCAAGCATACCTTGGACAAAGTTGACAGTGAGATTTGCTATGCTTTCTTGTAGTGGAGGAGCTGCAGGCTGACCCTGGTCAGGCTCCCCCGCAGAAGTACTGGGAGAGCTGGAGAGCAGCATATAGTCCACAGGGGGAACAAAGGATTGCTCCCCCTCCATCCTTGCATCTGACCGCCTAGGAGCTTGTTCCTCAGATGGAACCTCAGCAGCCTCCTGAGAGTCCACCATTTTCTCCCGCTCAAGTACTTCTTCCTCTACCTCAGTCTCCATGTGCTCAGCCTGATCTGCAGAGTTATGCATGTCTTCTTCTACTGCATCCACCTCATCTTCATCAGCCACCTCATCGCCCGGGTAATTTATATCTTCCTCACCGTCCTCTTCCTCTTCCATATCTGCCACTTCCTCCTCACAGTCTGCTTGCACAGATTCCACAGCATCTTTTGCTATCTGAGAAATATCTGATAAGATGTTTGCAGAAAGGAGTACAAACTCCCCCTCAGTTCCTGTAATCAGTGCATCAGGAACTTCACTGGGGGCTGCAGAACCGGTTTCAACTACCACTGTAGCTTGCCCTATTCGACGTTCCCATCGGTCGAATATGCTAGCATCCATCCTTTTCAAGTAGTGCAGAGGCACTCCCTTGCTCATGTCGAATTTGTCTCCGTCTAGTTGATTCAGATAAAGGCTAATGATTCTGCCAAAACTGGGGGTTCGGAGTGAGTCTTTAATCCTGTCAAATAGCAAGGCTCCCCAGTTGAACTGCTTTCGGCATGCGATTGCCACCAAAGTTTTGAACATTTCCCCAGAAATATGGTCATGGGATCCAGGTTTGCAGATTAGTACTTTCCCAATGATGTCGGACAAGAGTTTCCCTTCCTCATTCATTTCTTTTCTCTTTATTGATCTGGTGCCCCTAGCTAGCCCACAGAATAATAGGGTCCTGGCTCTATCATGTTCCTCCAGATAATCCTCGTGCTCAGAACTGGAGAGCTGCAAGCATTGAGTCAGTTTCCTGGCAGACATCTTGATCCTTGCACCTGCAACCTTACTCTTGATGATAGAGTCTTCATTCCGAAGTTTGGCGGTTGCAAAAAACTCCATCACTTCTTTATCCAGAATCTTGCATGGGTGCTCCAGCACGAATGTCAGTCCTGCTTCCTCGAGCATGATGATTATGTTGCGGAACTCGTCTGAGGCCTGGGAGAAACCGGTTCTCACTAGCTCGCATCCAGTGACCAGGCCTGCAGTAGTCCGTGGGGCCATAGCAAACTAGGAAGAAGGGGAATATCAATTTCCAAGTCTAAGGATCTCCGAAACTGTGAGGTTGAGGATACAATCTATACTAAGCTTAAGTCACGGTTAGGGATAAGAAGGGTATTACCTTGTGAGGAGATGCAGTGAATGTTCCGGCACTACGATGCGTTATCAGAGTTGCGGCGAGCCGATCCGAAGCTGAGCGTGGGCGTGTCCCCGGCGGCGAGAGGGAGTCTTTGGGAGGGTCGTTAGGTCACAACGAGGTCGACGGAGGAGTTTGCTGAGAGGATCGAAGGGATTCCTTCGTAGCTGGGACTGTGTCTCGGCGAGAAACTGGAATGTGAAAGGTCGACGAGATTGGTGGAATGAACGCGTGAAGTGGAAGATGAAAAGTCGGCGGGATTTATATCAGGGTCGGCGGGATTTATATTGTACGTTAAATCCAATTTATATAAGAGCTTTGGTTCGATGAGGATTGCAGAAATCAATTTTATGTATTTGTCACGGGTTGGAAAGAATTCGAAAAGATCATTTCTTAATCCAAGTGTGGTTTAACATACCACACAGCTTAGGAGGCACATGAACTCTGTGATTCCTAACTCACTAACATTGGCTCGCAGATTTCATAGATTATGTCGAGATTGATAACCGCAATATTCTTGATGTTAGTTGTCATTCTCAGTGACTCCTAATGACGTGTCAGCTTTAATTTTCAGCTTGTAATGTATGCCTATTGATGTGCCTTCTCGAATCTATCAGAGAATTTACTGACACACCTTTAATAATGTATCTAAGGGTTATTTTTACAGTTTTGATCTGTCCTTAGGATAACACACATAGATGTGTATATGTATATATATAAATATATATGTATATGTAAATGTCGACATAATATGACTCAAATATTTAGGCTGATCAATGATACCTGGAATTGTAAGATTCATCATTCAGCCCTTCTGATTAGAGCATACCAGGTGTTCAATTGGAGTATCCCATTATTAATAGTACTTCTTTCGTTCCAGATACTTGTTCCAGACCAATCTTGGAACATCTTCTGTCTAGCTCCCATCATGACACGGAAGTCTAGACTACCCTGCACCAAAGAATATTACCTTACCTTAGGAGCCCAATATATATTGGGTCCTAGGTTCCTGTCAGCATAATAATTGGACTGCCTTCCCTCAGGAATCCTGGTGGGAAGACTAACATTGCCTCGAGGATGTGGAAGTCCCCTTGCCATTGATACAGAATAGTTGTGCCAACAATCTATGGCAAAATGACCCACTTTGCCACAACACCAACACTCATGAATGTTGTATCGCCGTTTGTGACCTAAACGGATGACAGAGGTAGTCATAGTTCTAGGTCTAAACGGAATAGAGCCAAATATGCTCACAGAATTGTCTCTTCCACCGTGACTATTGGAAGGGTGGAAAGAATGCATATGGCAGGTGTCATGAGGCCTGGGAGGTGGTGCCTTCTTTTCAGTCAGCCCCCTTCCAAGGACCTCATGAGTCCTAACAACATGATTTCTATCCCCCCTTTCCAGAGTCCTAGGGAGGTGAGAGGCGCATTGTGAGCTGATGCTGGAAGATTCATGACGAGTAGGGGCTGTGGCCGAGAATACAAAGGGCTTGGTGGAAGCCGGAGGTATTCTCTTCTGGGTGGCCATGACAGCCCTTGCATTTTGAGTGCTTCCACAAGAGGACTGATCATTCTTGCAGTGACCATGGTTATTCCTATGGTCATACCTGAAGGCATGATGAGTGTCCTTCCTACTCGGGGTGGGGGGTCTGAACATCGTTTCCCCATTTCTCCATGACTTAATAATTTGGGAGATCCACCCATTTTCTGCTTTTCTCTTGATAGCATCAATCTTGGAAAAATTAGAAACTATCCTCTTCTCGGTCTCTAGATGACTTTCTAGATCCGAGATCTGAGAGTCCTTTACTTTGATGGATTCCAATTGGAGATTCATCAAGATCTTCAGCTGAGCAATCTCCTTAGCTTGTTCCTCAATAAGTAAGTTGCTCGTCTGAAGGGCACTCTCAAGGGAATCACGATTATCAATCTTTTGATTGAAGCTATGTGTATCCCTTGCATCATTGGAAGGACTACTCTCAAAACTATTCCTGTCTTCAGGAACTTCAAGAGGAGGGGGGCATGAGGAAGAATTTACCTGCTTCAGACTTTGTTGTTCATGGTTACCATCCAGATTGGCAGAGACTGTTGGGTTAGCTTCATCAGAACCGCTTTCCTCAGCTTCTTCTTCAGTCTCTGACAAGGACACAGGAGCCCTGATATTGACATATTGATCATGCCCTTCATCTTCAGAAATAAGGACTCCTACATAGGCTTCATCCTCTTGCTGACAACCGGTACCAGCTTTCTCTGATCCCTCCATGAGGTCTGAGATGGTTTGCCACATGGATTTGGCCATCCTACACTTGCCCACTCTTGAACGAGATACACCAGACCAGACGTCAGTGATGATCTGACGTATTAACTTATCCAAGTTGTACAGTGAGAGCTCGGTCTCAGACATCTCTTCGGGACTCTTGGGGATAAGGATATCCTCTCCAGACTCAGAAGCCTTCATGGGAATGAAGGGACCCTCTTCCAAGATGATTGACACCCGAGGGTCGATGGCCTCCAGATGAAACATAACTCTCATCTTCCAGATAGGATAATACTCTGTTGTGCACGCAGGGAGTCTCAGAGGAGGGACATCAAATTCCAGCTCCATGCTTGAGTCTTGTCTTCTAGTTGACACAGGAGGCAGGATCTTACTCAAGGTGTTAACCTTATTGCTGAGTAACCTCCGTCTGATACCACTTGAAAGTCCACCTAGTGTCAACTACTTACACCTATGGGGGGGATAGGTGTAATTGCAGCGAATTTGCGGAATTAATGTTTCACCTGCACAAGAAAACAAAACAACACAGCACAAAAATACACAAGCAATTTATAGTGGTTCCCCGATTTGGGTACGTCCACTTTCCCCCTTCGACCTATCTCCCAACCAGGGACGACTCGGTCACTTCACCAACAGGATTGAAATCCAATCCTTGCACTAACGGAAGGAACCCTTCCACACGTAGGAGTCACCACTCCCACAACACGGGTTTCACCCAACCCTACAACTGGAGACCAAACGGTCCTTTACAATGAAATAAAAATAGCTTGTAAGTATACAAACAACGTATGGAGACCAAGGTGTCCCTCTTCATTCGACGACGTGTTCTTGAGGTCAACGAAGAGTCCACAACCTAGATCTCACTTGGAGAGAATCTTCTCTAGATCGACGGCTTCAACAATAGAGGCGGTGATGCTATGTAGATCCAATCTTCTTAGCAAAATCGGCAAGGTCTTCCAACGGTCACACTAGGATCGATCGTCTCGATCGATTCGGATGGGAAAGGTTTCCCGATCACAAATCAAGAGACAAAAGATCTCTGGATAGACGCGTGAGACGTTGTGCCCGACTAGGCTTCTGTCGCCGGGAGAGGTAACGAAATCCTCGATCAACGGTGGCGAGCAGCTAGCGAGAGGCGGAGCGGGTCGGCCGAGCTCGCTTTCGATCTAGGGCTTGACGACGGCTTCTTTTTCGTTTTGCTGTGATCCCCATGTTTACTGTTCACAAATACAGAGTATTTATACACTTGGTCAGGAGATGACCGTTGTGGGCCCCACCAGCGGTAAGACCAAAGTCCGGTTCAAAATCCCGATGATAACGTGGACCGGTCCAGGCAGACTTGGAAAAATGCCCAAGTCAAATTCGGCGAGAATCGTGAGTGATTCTCGACGAATCGGCGAGAATCACTTACGATTCTCGCCGAATTCTACTTAGAGAATTCTGGCTGCACAGGTTATAGAGGCCGGGGAGAATTGGTGGGAATCACCTTGGATTCTCGCCGACTCGTCGAGAATGCAAAGTCATTCTCGACGAATCGGCGAGAATCACTTGGTGATTCTCGACGATTCTGCCTTAGATGGTTTTTCTGACTGCGTCGAGACAGCCGGCCCAACCCGGCAAGAATCAACTAGTGATTCTCGTCGACTCGTCGAGAATCACTAGTGATTCTCGACGAATCGGCGAGAATCACTTAGTGATTCTCGACGAATTATACTTAGACGAATTCTCGTCTTTCCACCCGTGAGCAGGTCTTTGGCCCATCCTTGCTCCTTGTCTGCTCTTGCTTTATTATAACCCTGTACTTGAAATTAAGTACACCCCAATAGAGAGAGTACACGTAGGCCAACACACTGATCTGCTCAACGAGGGATTACGTTACACAGACCCGTGTATATTGACCCACTGCACCCTGACATTGGTGTGTACTTAGCGTGGAATAACTGCAAGCACAACTAAAAAATAGTTCATCAAATACATTGTGAATTCATCTTAGCTAGACAGGTGGCTTCCTCAAATCCAGGTAATTATGGATACAATACCCAACAGTCGGGCCCCGGCCGGACCTACTGCTATATGTTATGTGACGGATAGGGGTATTACACAAGATGCTTTCCGACGACCACCAACACGAAGCGCAATTTTTAATAACTCCCGGCGCGACGGCCTGTCGTCCGCCGCATGCTAAGTGTTCTCTCACCCCCAAAGTTGTAACGAGAGCTAGTCTGTCACCCTCGACTTCACGAACAAGCTGTAATAACCCGAGGATAGTGGACTTTGACCGGCACAGACCCAATCACGTGATTTTTTACCCAGTTATGGGGTTTTTTGATGGAGATGACGACCCCCGCCATGTTGATGAAGATGTCGGCATGCTTGCGGATGATCCCTCGCCTTCTCCAGTCAAGGACTTGCAATACCGCGAAGACATTGTTGATCAACGCTACAACCTCCTCCCTCGGCGCAAGACGTCCACTTAATATTTATCTTGCCTTTATTTTATTTGTCATTATTTATTTGTTTTAGATCTGGACTATATTTTGCCAGATTCATGTTTATAATTTTGGCTTGCATTTAGCCATTTATTATTTTGAATTGGGCTGCATGTAACCTTGAATTTTTTAGCCTTATATAAGGCCATTTGTTGTAGGATTTATGCATTGATGAATGAATTGAAGAAAACCTAATTTCAATTTGAAATTTCTCCTCCTTCCCTCCACCTAGCCGCCGACCCCCCTCTTGCCCCCTCTTTGTGGTTCGGCCGCACCTCTCCCTCCTCTCTTCTCCACCTTAGCAACCCTTTCTCCTCTCCAACTAACTACAAGGATTCGAAGGCTCCTCTCCCTAGAAGATTTCGGTAAAACATCTTGGCTTCCCTCATAGGGTTTGGCCGACCCTATTCTTTCCATCTTTGTGGATTTCGGCCAAGGGAAAGACCTAGTGCAACAAAGAACCTCCTCCAGCGTAAAGCGAAGAAGGCAGGCGAGTTTCTCTCCATTCGATGTGACTCCGGCGGAATCGATGAAGAGCCCATTTGGTTAATCAGAATCTTTTATTCCGATTGGGATAATGAAATTTCTACCTTTGAGTGTTTCCCACTTAGATTAATTCTTGTGGTAGTTTTCCTTGGCGTTGCTTGCGAAACTTTGAATTTGTCGTGGTTTTGATCCAACCATTTTGTTGTTTTCTTTTGATCCATTTAAATTCGTGAGGATTGGCGGACCTCATTTTCTTTTTGTTGGGAGAGATCTACCTTTTTCCGAATCGTAATTTTTCGGTGGATCTCTTTTGGTACAACACACGCTCGATCGGATCGGGTCGATCCTTTTTTCTTGAGAGAATATTGGCTCATAGCACCTATTTAATCTCTAAAGGTGTAGCGAACTCATGCGTTAGAATTTGATTAATATTATTGGGAGTTGGGCGTGCTGCGTTTTAATTGTGCGAGCGTAGAATTGGAACGAGAGAGAGTAATTCAGTGTCTTTGTCCGTTGCGGTTCGTCGAGAGACGTAGCCTGCATCAATTTTGTATCAAAGGGAGGTTCGTGTCAATTTGGTAATTGTAACCCTCCTTTTATTCATAGGACATCGACACGCACTTGTCTAACACGTTTCGTTGATCAAAAAAATTTTAAAAAAAATTCTTGTCTACCAATTGCGGCCTACAATTTCAATTTTTCTGCAAAAAAATCCCAAAAATATTCTGGTAATTCTCCATCCATTTAGCAGCAAGAAAATAAAAAAAAATTTATTTTTTTATTTAGTATTATTAGGAAAAAAATATATCTTGATATAATCTCTACTAGTTAGAGTCAACCTCTTTCACTGCATGCGCACTAGACTAGGTACGGAGTATATATACCCCTTCTTCTTCCAATATGGAGGACGACCGGGATACAGGTCATGGTCCCACTACGATTGATGACCTTCGCCGGGAGTTCACTCCTCAACTAGCGGACATTAGGGAGATGATTCACGACCTACGATTAAACCTAGCAGCTCCTCCTAATCAGGCGGCCCGCCAGCGTAATGAAGGATAAACCAATAATCATAATAATAATGATTATGTCTCACGTGCACCTAATAAAAATAATCAAGCACCGTACGAGTTTGATATCACTAGGGTTGTCCGGATCAAACCCCCATCGTACGACGGATTAGGTTAACCTCAAGTGTTCTTAGATTGGGTCATGAAGATAGAGTATTATTTCGTGTGGCAAAATCTGACCGACGAGAACAATGTGCGAGTTGCGAGGATGAAACTGTTAGGCAGGGCCAAAACTTTCTGACAGAATGAGGAATGGCGTCTAGGTGCGGTGAATGGTTTACTGCCTATTGGTTGGGCTGGCATGAAGGCCATGTAGACTAATCAGTATGTTCCTGCATACCATCAAACACAAATGTTTGACGAATTAGCTACCCTGAGGCAAGGGAATAGGTCGATCGCTGATGACATGATCCTTCTTTAGGACATGATGGTCTGGTGCGATGTTAGGGAGATGCCTGAGATCACCCTCTCTAGGTTTCGTAAGGGGCTCAACCCCGACATTCAGGGTAAGCTCCTACGGTATGGTCACACTGGTCTGAACACTACATTTAACGTCGCCTTGGATATTGAGAAGCACAATGATTTCAAGTACAAATCTTGCTCCTTACAGATGGGAAAGTCTATCTTAGGACCACGCCCTATCCACCCATAAGGATAAGGGCAAGTTCCAGTCCGCTGACCCGAACTCTATTGTCATCACCGCTAGGAATCTGAGAAGCACGACCGGTGAGAGAGTGCCCGTTGGAAGGATTAGTAAGACGAATGCTACTTGTTTTGCTTGTGGTATTCAGGTCCATTACGCTAGTGAATGTCCCACCAAGCCCAAACCCCTAACCCTGTTAGATGTCTCGTCTGAATCCGCCGAACTCGTGTATGAGGCCGGTGAAGAATCTGACTCGGAAGGAGTGCCAAGCGACATAGAGGATGATTATAACATGATGATGAGGTGTATTTTGGCTACTCCGCGAACCTCGGATGATTGGAATAGGACGAATATTTTCTCGTTAAATTTTAAGAGCGGAGAGATGCGATGCAAGTTGATTATAGATAGCGGAAGCTGTATGAATGTGATTTCGGAGAATGTTGTGTCCCCTATGTTGTTAACCACTGAACCTCACCCTTACCCTTATAAGATTGCTTGGGTTAACAAAACATCCCTTCCTGTGTCGAAGCATTGCTTGGTTCCCCTTGCTATCAAGGCTTATGCGGAGAACATTTGGTGTGACGTCATCCCCATGGATGCTTGCCATGTTCTGTTAGGACGTCCATGGATTTACGACCATGATGTTACCCACCCAGGGTGTTCTAACACTTATAAAATCAAATTTAATGCCAAGGTCATTATTTTGAATCCCACCCCACCAAAGGATCCTATCGTCCCTTTTAAAGAAACGATTATTCCGGTAGAGAAGAAAATGCTAAGTCTTATAGGTAAGAAGGAGTTTGCGCGTGATACCTTTCTAGATGGTGTCATGTATGCGTTAGTGTGCTTGCAGGTAATAGAAGATGCAACATCTTTCGATAATTTACTGTCGGTATTGAGCAATTTCTTAAAAGAATTTAAGGATGTGTATCCGGACGAGCTACCACCAGTATTACCCCCATGCGGGACATCCAACATGCGATAGATTTATTCCGGGTTCCTCGTTACCCAACCTTCCTCACTACCAGTTAAACCCTTCCGCACACCTAGAGTTGCAAACCCAAATTTCTGATTTGTTAAGTAAGGGATTCATTCGCCATAGCAAGAGTCCATGTGTCGTACCCGCTTTACTAGCCCCTAAGAAAGATGGCTCTTAGAGGAAGTGCGTTTATAGTCGGGCAATTAATAAAATCACGATCAAATATAGGTTTTCCATCCCTCGCTTGGATGACTTGTTGGATATGTTAGCCGGTGCCACGATCTTTTCTAAGTTGGATCTTAGGAGTGGCTACCATCAAATAAGGATTAGAGAGGGAGATGAATGGAAGACGGCTTTTAAATCAAAGAATGGGCTTTACGAATGGTTAGTGATGTCCTTTGGGCTTTCCAATGCCCCGAGTACTTTCTCTAGGATGATGACTCATGTCTTCCAGCCATTCATGCGAAAATTCATAGTGGTATATTTTGATGATATCCTCATTTTTAGTACTTCTCTGATTGATCATGAGTCACATTTGAGGACTATCCTTACCATGCTGAGGACGGAAAAATTATTTGTAAATATCAAGAAGTGTACATTTTATGTGACGTCCGTAGAATTCCTTGGATCTATTTTGAGTTCAGAAGGCATACATGTGGATCCTAAGAAGGTCCAAGCCATTAAAGATTGGTCGGAACCCACCAACATTCGAGATATTAGGAGTTTTGACGAACTAGCTACCTTTTATCGTCGCTTCATTCGAGATTTTAGTGGTATCATGTCGTCGATAATTGAATGTATGAAGAAAGGAGATTTTATTTGGACCAAATAGGCTATTAAAGCGTTCCAAACAATTAAATCACGGATGTCGGAAGCACCACTTTTGAGGTTGTCGGATTTTAATAAGGTTTTTGAGTTATCTTGTGATGCGTTTGGTGTCAGCATAGGCGGTGTTTTAAGTCAGGAAGGTCATCCGATTGGATATTTTAGTGAGAAACTCACGGGTCTGAAATTGAATTATTCTAATTATGATAGGGAGTTTTACGTTGTTATTCGATGCCTCCAACATTGGCGGCACTACCTACTCCCAAAGGAGTTTGTTATCCAATCCAATCATGATGCCTTGAGGTTTTTCAACTCTCAAAGCAATTTTAGCCCCCGGTATGCCAAGTGGGTCACCTATATGCAGGAATACACATTTATAATAAAACACCTTAAGGGGACCCTAAATCGTGTGGCCGACGCCCTTAGTCTGTTTCTTTATTACTGTCAACGCTAGAAGTGAAGGTCATTGGGTTTGATCGGATTAAGGATGAGTACGTTCAATGTACGAATTTCAAGGAAATCTATTTATCCGCTCAAAAAGACTCTCCCACTATCATATCAGCCTACTATATTCGAGAGTGTTATCTATTTATGCACTCGAAGCTATGTATCCCTCATTCTTCCTTATGTTATTTCATCGTTTGGGAATTGTCATAATGGTGGGTTAGGTGGTCATTTTGGTCATGACAAGACAATTACGTTAGTGGAGGATAAGTTTCATTGGCCCGATCTTAAGTCAATGGTTAACAAAATTGTGAAGAGTTGTCATGTGTACCAATTAGCCAAGGGCAATAAGACGAATGCCGATATTTACACTCCTCTTCTGATTCCCTCCATTCCTTGGGTGTACGTTAGTATGGATTTCATTTTCGGTCTCCCCATCACTTTTAGACATCACAATTCCATCCTGGTTGTAGTAGATCGGTTCTCCAAGATGGCTTTTTTTTATCGCTTGTAATAAGACTGACGATGCGTCACATATTGCGAAATTATATTTTAAGGAAGTTTTTGAGCATCGGGGCATTCCCAAGATGATAGTAACTGATAGGGACATGAAGTATACTAGTTATTTTTGGAAGACCCTTTGGAAGCTTATGGGTACCAAACTTTTGTTTTCTTCGGCCTACCATGCGCAAACGGATGGGCAAACAGAAGTAGTAAACAAGAGTTTGGGTTATTTACTTCGTTGTCTGGTAGGTGACCACAAGGGTACTTGGGATTTGATTCTTCCTCATACTCAACTTGCGTATAATAATTCTAAAAATAGATCAACGGGCTTATCCCCCAATGAAATCGTACACGGCTATAAAGCACCAGTGCCACTTGATTTAGTTCTGTTACCTTCATCGTATAAATCAAGTAATTTTGCACAGGAATTCACTCTTCATGTTCACAATTTACATAAGCACATTCATGAAACGTTAGTCACCTAGTATGCGTATTATCAATCTCATGCTAACGTATATAGGAGAGCGTCTCACTTTAATGTTGATTATTTGGTCTTGGTGCGTCTCATCCCTGAACGGTTGCCTTCAGGCTCCATAAAAAAGTTGGCGAATTGGCGAGTCGGTCCATTTTAAATTTTAAAGAGGCTAGGAGAAAATGCATATCTTTTCGAGATACCCATCTATTGGGGTATATCACCTATTTTCAATGTTTCGGATTTAACGTCATATGTTTCTACACCACTTGAATTGTCTGCCTCTCCATTTATTCCGTCCATTATGTCCTCTAATGGGTTGAGGGGTGAGCTGGGCCCGGGATCGCTCTCTCCTACGGTTTCCACTGGAGGTACGTTAAATGTTGATGTAGAAGTTTTTTCTCCTTCTTTGACTAATGTTTTTCCAAGGTTCCCCAAGACCTACTTTTTGCTTGACAGGATACTCAAGGATGAAGTGCTCACATCTCAAAGTGGTGACATTCGCCGCTACTTGATCCGGTGGCGTGATCGTCCGACTTCTGATGACTCTTGGATACTTGAATCGGAGGCGGCTCTTTTGGATGATGATCTCCTGCACTAGTACACTCAATCCAACTCATCGGTGATGAGTACTTTCGAGCGGGGGAGGATTGATGGAGAAGAAGACCCCCGCCAAGTTGATGAATATGCTGGCATGCTTACAGATGATCCCTCGCCTTCTCCAGTAAAAGACTTGCGACGTAGCGAAGATATTGTTGATCAACGCTACAACCTCTACCGTCGGAGCAATATGTCCACTTGAAATTTATCTTGCCTTTATTTTATTTGTCATTATTTATTTGTTTTAGCTCTGGACTGTATTTTGCCAGATTCATGTTTTTATTTTTGGCCTGCATTTAGCCATTTATTATTTTGAATTGGGCTGCATGTAGCATTGAATTTTGTTAGCCTTATATAAGGCCATGTGTTGTAGGATTGATGCATTGATGAATGAATTGAAGAAAACCTAATTTCAATTTGAAATTTCTCCTCCTTCCCTCCTCCTAGCCGCCGACCCCCCTCTTACTCCCTCTTTGTGGTTCCGGCCGGACCTCCCCCTCTCCCTCCTCTCTTCTCTACCCTAGCAACCCCTTCTAATCTCCAACTAACTACAAGGATTTGAAGGCTCCTCTCCCTAGAAGATTTTGGCAAAACATCTTGGCTTCCCTCATAGGGTTCGGCCAACCCTATTCTTTCCATCTTGGTGGAAGAGCTAGAGCGACTAGTGCAGTCGCAGTTCTGTCCTACGAGTTATCAAGGCATCGGGTTTTGAGATGTGGAGAATTCGACGAGATTCCAGGATGCTGGCAAGGTGGCGAGTATGGAGGAGATGCTCGCCAGTACAAGATCCATCATCGTCGAGGACGGTGGAGCCCTTTTTGTGATGAAGTGCTGGCAGCCCAAGTCCTAAAGAATTCAGAGAGACAGCCCTGAGATACTATTCTGGAAGAGATCACCTGATCAGACATCTCCATTGGTTCGAGGATGTAATGTCCATCTCCAACATGACAGACACGTTCAAGTGCAGGTTCTTCTCTATTACCTTCGAGGGGAAGGCAAGAGATTGGTTTCACCAGTTTCCCGGAAGTTCCATCAACTGCTTCGAGGACTTGCACCGAGGTCTAATGGAGAGGTTTGCAACGTCGAAGAAGAGGAAGAAGGAGACAAGTGCTCACTTCATCATCAAACAAAGTAAAAAAGAGAGGCTTGACCGCTACATCGACAAATTCCAGGAGGAATTTCTCGACATCGAAGAGGCGTGTGAGAAGCGAACTAAAACAAGCCGAAAATGGTATAACTGAAATTTTATTATCAGAAAAAGGTATCTATTACAAAGGTATGGCCTCCCTTATATAGAATGGAGGAGAGAAGAGAGAATACAAATAAGAGATGTGGGACTAAAACTATACAAAAAATCTGGGCGGCTAGAACAACAGACCGGAACAAGCCGCGCGGTTAGACAGAAGGGCTAACCGCTCAGCCACTGCTAGAGAGAGAGACAAGCCGCCATATGAGACCGTTAGACCGCCCGGTCTCCTAGTCGCCAGTAACAGACCGCTAGACCGCTTGGACCTCAGACCTCATCACAGCAACCAAACCGCTGAAGGCAAACCGCCAGATCGCCCGGTCAATAACCCGCCAAGCCAGACCGACAGACCGCCCGGTCTCCAACTTCAACACTCCCCCTCAAGCTGGAGCATATATGTCGATCATGCCCAGCTTGTCACATATATGAAGAAACGAGGCGGATACTGGCTTGGTGAAGATGTCAGCCAGCTCTTTTTCAGACGTGACGAAGGGGGTGCAAATTTGTTCCTTCAGAATCTCTTCACGAATGAAATGACAGTCGACCTCAATGTGCTTGGTTCTCTCATGGAAGACTGGATTTTTGGAGATGTATATAGCAGCCTTGTTGTCACAGAACATAGGTAGAGGATGGTTGTAGACCTCTCCTAAATCCAACATGAGAGCCCGTAGCCATTTTAGCTCACAAGTGATCGATGCTATACTCCGATACTCTGCTTCAGCACTGGAACTGGAGACAACAGATTGCTTCTTGCTCTTCCAGCTTACTAGATTGCCCCCAACAAAGGTACAGAAACCGGAGGTAGACTTACGGTCCCCTTTGTCATCAGCGTAACTCGCATCTGAGTAAGCTTCAACCCTCAGATGATCATTCTTCTGAAAGAGCAATCCTTTCCCAGGGGCTGCTTTGACGTACTCCAAGATCCGCAAGGCAGACTGTAGATGGCACTCCCTGGGAGCTTGCATGAATTGACTCACCTTGCCCACAGCATAGGAAATGTCGGGCCTAGTCACGGTGAGGTATATGATCTTACCAACCAGACGCCTGTATCGCGAAGCATCTGAGAGAAGAGGCGAATCATCTGTCCAGGTTTTGTCTTCTCCAACAGCCATGGGACATCGGGCAGGTTTGGCCCCAGTCAATCCTGCTTCTTTTAAAATATCAAGAGCATACTTACGCTGAGAGAGGACTAAAGAGTTGGGCTTCCGAGAGATTTCGATCCCCAAAAAGTACTCCGGAGAACCCATATCTTTCGTGACTAGATGTTGGCGAAGATGCCGCTTTGTCAAGGCTACCCCTTCCTGGTCATCACCAGTGAGAAGAATATCATCAACATATACTGCAAGAACCACCAGTCCCGAAGAGGTTTTGCGAATAAATAGAGAGTGATCATCAGCGCTGCGAGCAAAACCAACGGCCGCCACGATGCCGCTGAACTTGTCAAACCAAGCTCGAGGGCTCTGCTTGAGGCCATAGATTGTCTTCTGTAGCCGGCATACTCGTGTCTCCCCCTGAGCAACATACCCTGGAGGTTGCTCCATGTAGACGGCCTCCTGAAGATCACCATAAAGGAAGGCATTCTTGATATCCAGCTGGGAAAGTGGCCAGTCTTTGTTGACCGCCACAGAGAGAAGGACCTGTATAGTGCTGAGACGAGCCACGGGAGAGAAGGTGTCAAAGTAATCAACCCCATAGGTTTGAGTAAAGCCCTTAGCCACCAAGCAAGCTTTGTAACGGTTCACAGTGTCATCTGGGCCAAATTTGACCACAAAGACCCAGCGATAACCAACAACATCTGTATCAAAGGGAGGAGGGACAAGAGTCCAGGTACCCCGCTCTATGAGGGTCGCCATTTCCTCATCCATGGCCATCTTCTAGTGAGGAATGGCAAGGGCCTCCTGGTAGGAACGAGGTGTGGTAGTAGCAGAGATAGCCAGTGCAAAGGCCCTGCGAGAAGGGGTAAGACGATCATATGAAACAACAACAGCAAGGGGGTGTAGGGTACACGTCTGCACCCCTTTGCGAAGAGCTACAGGAAGATCCAGGTCGGCGGGCTCCTCGGCATCCAGAGCATCCGTAGCAGAGAGAGCTGGCCTGGGAGGAGAGAGCGACGGCAGCGGAGATGAGGGAGATGGAGGCGGAGAGAGAGACGGAGGGAGAGGAGTGGGCGGAGACGGAGGAGGGGGGATATCGCAGTAGGAGTCGAGGGAATGAACGGAATAATAGGAGAATCAGAGGTGGGGGGAAGAGAAGAGGAGTCATCCGAGAAGTAGGAGGCATTCTCGAAGAAGGTAACATCAGCGGAGACGAACTGCTTACGAAGAATAGGATCAAAGCAGCAGTAGCCTTTCTGAGTGGTCGAGTACCCTAGAAAGACACATTTGGTGGAGCGAGGGGAGAGCTTATCACGGGTGGCAGATGGGGCATGCACAAAGGCAGTGCACCCAAAGATTCGGAGAGGAAGAGGAAAAGGCTCCTTGCCTGGATAAAGGATGAAAAAAGGGGTTTTTCCCTTGAGAACGGAGGAGGGAATGCGATTGATGAGATAGCAGGCAAGAAGAACAGCATAGCCCCAATATGAGCGAGGGACATGTATTTGAGTCATCAATGTGCGAGCAACATCGAGGAGGTGACGGTTTTTGCGTTTCGCCACCCCATTTTGTTGGGATGTATAGACACAACTTGTCTGATGAATAACGCCATGTTGCACACAGAAAGAGGTAAAAGCATGACTTAAGTACTCTTTTGCATTATCAGAGTGGAAAGTTTTAATACCAACACCAAACTAATTTTTGATTAAATGATAATAGGAGGTCCATACATTAAAAAGTTCAGAGCGATCTCGTAAGAGATACACCCAAGTACATCTAGAAAAATCATCAATAAAGGTTACAAAATAAGAACTACCCCGACCAATAGTAAGGGTAGGAGCAGGTCCCCAGATATCGGAGTGGACTAGATCAAACGGACGGGTAGAGCCCCGACCCTGCTTCGGCGGGAAGGAGGAACGATGATGCTTGCCAAGTTGACATGCTTCGCAGTTGAGAGGAGTATTGGAGGGAGGGAGGTGGGGCAGAAGCTGATGTAGAAGCCGTGGTGGAGGATGACCGAGACGGAGATGCCACTGGAGAAGATCCGTACAAGAAGAAGAGAAGGCGGACAAAGCGGAAACGTTGTCGAGGAAGTAGAGGCCGCCGCTCTCAGTCCTAGTAGCAATCGTCCGCTGGGAGCTCGGATCCTGAAAAGAACAAGAAGATGGAGTAAACGTTATAGAACATTGAAGCTGCTTGCACAAAGAAGTAACTGACAACAGATTGCACGGAAACTTGGGCACATAGAGAGTGTCCTCGAGCCGAAGGGACGGAGTAATATGAACCACTCCCGACCCATGAACCGGGGAGGGAGAACCGTCTGCAATGAGGACCGGGGGCAACCGATCATGTTGTTCGAGGAGAGAGAAGCACTGAGGATTGCCCATCATATGATTAGTTGCACCGGAGTCGATAAACCATTTACCTTGAGTGACCACATGGGCACTACCTGATGATGTGACCACGGAAGCAGACGGCTTGGAAGAGGAGGCGGAAGAGTCACCCGAGGGGCGAAGATGGGGATGCTTTGTCCAGCAGCGGTCAAGAGTGTGTCCGGTGCGGCCGCAGTGAGAGCAGAGGTAGCGGGAAGAAGGACGTCCGCCAGACTGATGATTGCGGCTACCAGAGCCACTCCGCTGAGTTTGATGAGCATAGTTATCCAGAGGAGAAGGAGCGGGCAGAAGCGGGCGCTGAAGGAGAGAGGTGACAGCGGCGATGCGAGCAGCAGTTGCATCTAAAGTAGGAGATTCCGCCTCACCCAGAATTTGTTGGCAGATCATGTCATAAGTGTCAGGAAGATGGAGCAGATAACACACAACCAGAAGCTCCTGGAAGTGCTTGTGTTGTTGAGCCAGATCCGCAGAAAAGGGGCAATTCTGAAGAATCTCAGCCCCAAGAGCTTGAACTTGTTGGTAGGAAGCAGCAGGAGACAAGGTAGGCCGGGCAAAGAGGTCCGCATACAACGTATAGATGCGGGACGTCTGAGCCCCTTTGGAATACAAAGCAGCAAGATGAAGCCAAGCGGCCTTCACCGTCTCATCATGACGGATGACGGGAAGGCACTCATCAGATAGACTGTTAGCAAGCCAAGTACGCACAAGAGCGTCACTCGCATCCCAGTCATCAAAGAGAGGTGAAGTGGTAGGAGGAGGGTCATCAATGAGATGGTGGCGTTTGTGTTGCGAGCGAAGGAGAAAGGTGAAAGAGACGCTCCAATCCGAGTAGTTGGAGCCGACAAGCTTGGAAATGGTGCCAAGGTTCCCGGAAGGAGTAGGAGGTAGAGGCGAAGCCGGATTGGCTACAGGGGTGGCGGTAGGAGTGGTGGTAGTGGAAGCATCAGAAAGAGCCATAAGAGCAAACAACAGGAAGCCGCGCGGTTAGGAAACAAGCCGCGCGGATAGGCAGAAGAAGAACTGCAGCGATCAGGATGTCAAACACCAGTGGCCAGAAAGACCACGACCAAGCCGCAGTATCAAGCAGAGGGGAAGAAGTCGAGCGGCGAGCAGACAGTCCGCTCGAACAAAAGCACAAGAGAGGGCAAGGCACACGGCGATAGGTCGTGGCGAACAAGGCGACAGATCGCAGCGAACAAGGGAACAGGTCACGCACACAGAGGGCAATGACAAGGAGACCGCGCGGACAGGGCGCAAGCCGGAGAAGCAAGTCACGCGGACAGAGAGGGGCACAGAATCAGGAGGAAAGGATCGATTCCTCTGATACCATGTGAGAAGCGAACTAAAACAAGCCGGAAATGGTATAACTGAAATTTTATTATCAGAAAAAGGTATCTATTACAAAGGTATGGCCTCCCTTATATAGAATGGAGGAGAGAAGAGAGAATACAAATAAGAGATGTGGGACTAAAACTATATAAAAAATCTGGGCGGCTAGAACAACAGACCGGAACAATCCGCGCGGTTAGATAGAAGGGCTAACCGCTCGGCCACTGCCAGAGAGAGAGACAAGCTGCCATGTGAGACCGTTAGACCGCCCGGTCTCCTAGTCGCCAGTAACAGACCGCTAGACCGCTTGGACCTCAAACCTCAACACAGCAACCAAACCGCTGAAGGCAAACCGCCAGACCGCCCGGTCAATAACCCGCCAAGCCAGACCGACAGACCGCCCGGTCTCCAACTTCAATAAGGCAGATGGATTTACCTTGCAACTGGCCCTGATGTTCGGCCTTAAGCAAGGTCTCTTCAGCATGGAGATCAGCTCAAAGCCCCCAGTATCCTATGAGGACTTGATTGATAGGGCAAACAAGTTCTGCAGGGTGGAGGAGACAAATGTAAATTTTCTGTCCAAGCTAGACAGGGTGAGACAAGGAGAGAAGAGGGAAGGAACTTTCAAAGTGAGAATCAATATAGTCCAAGGGAGGAATGAAAAGAGGAGTAGAGAAGAGCTGAGGAGGAGGGAAGAGCCCGGGAGGGTGGAAGACCCTAGGAGGCAGGAGAGGCCTCGCAGGCAGAAAGAGAGGAGGCTCGTTGTTGCTCTAGAGAGAAGGGAAGAGCCATAGAGATTTCATTATCCTGTAAACCGACCCCAGTGGAGGCCAGCAGGAAGACCCCTAGTATCAAAATTAGGAGAGGAGGAATGACAACCAGCAAGAGAGGAGGCATGGTAAAGCCCAGGAAGAAGCAATGGCTATTGCCCGACAAGGGAACATGCATCGCAGAAGGAACCAACTAGAAAGTGTTGAAGTTGGTGACCGGGCGGTCTGGCGGTCCGTCTTGGCAGGTTGAAGACCGGGCGGTCTGGCAGTTTCCCTTCAGCAGGTTGGTTGATGTGCTGTTGCTGTCTGGTAACCGAGCGGTCTAGCTGTTTGTCTCAGCCGGCTTGGAGACCGGGCGGTCTAGCGGTCTCCACTGGCGATCTCTCTTTCTCTCTGGTAGTAGCCGTGCGGTTAGACCTTCTGTCTAACCGTGCGGCTTGTGCGGTTTGTTCTGTATAGTCCGCCTAGTCCTGTAATTTTTTAGTCCCACATATCTTATTTATATTCTCTCATATCTCCTCCATTCTATATAAGGGAGGGCATACCTTTGTAATAGATACTTTTTTCTGATAATAAAGTTTCAGTTTAAACCGTTTCCGGCTTATTTTAGTTCGATTCTAACATGGTATCAGAGGACTCGATTTTCTCCGCCTGATTCTGTGTGCCCTCTCTGACCGCGCGACCTGTCCGCGCGGCTTGCTTCTTCTTCTCGCGACCTGTTCTCACGGCTTGTTTCCTCCGGTCTGTGCCCTGTTCGCACGGCTTCTTTCTCTCCTTGTCGTTGCCCTTTGTGTGCGCGACCTCTTTGTTTCTCCTTCTTATCGCCGCGACCTGTGCTTAGTCGTCGCGCCCTCCGTTCTAGCGGCTCCTCTTCTCTATTCGCTCGGGCCTGTTGCCGCGACCTGTTTGCTTTGTTGGCCGTTTTTGCCTCCCATCGGACTTCTCTCTGTTTGCGTGGTGTCTCCTTCTTCTGTTCGCGCGGGCTGTTTTCTAGCCGCTCGACTTCTTTCCCTCTGCTTGTTTTTGCGGCTTAGTCATGGCTTTTCTGGCCGCTCGTGTGCTGTCATCGTCACCGCTGCAGCTCTCTTTTTTCTAACTGCTGCGATTTCTCTCTGTTCGCGCGGGTTCTTCCTTGTTTTGGCGGCATCTTTGCCCTTCTTACTTATCCACTCTCTCTCTCTTAGTTCCCGCGACCTGTCTCTAAGTCGCAGCGTCCTGATCTCCTCTGTGCGGCTCTTCCTTTAGCCGCTCCTGCTTGTTAGTCGCCGCGACCTCCGATTTAGTCGCGCGGCTTGTGCTTCCCTCTTCTTCCCCTTTGCCTTACTCTGCACCTTGGTCGTGTCCCTTCTTGACGCTGGTGTGCTGTCACCGTGACCGCTGCAGTTTTTTGGTTCCTCCCTTCATGGCTTTCATATACTCCTCAGAGACGTTCGCCTCGGTGGTCACGTCTTCTGGTAGTGCCCACGTTGTTACTCAAGGAAAATGGTTGATCGACACCGGTGCTACTAATCATATGACCGGCAATCTCCAGTGTTTTTCTCTCCTAGAAACACACGATCGGTTGCCCCCGGTTATTCTCGCTGACGACTCTTCATCATCGGTCCATGGGATGGGGATAGTTCATGTCACTCCGTCTCTTCGCTTGGCGGATACTCTCTACGTGCCCACGTTCCCGTGCAACTTATTATCTGTTACCTCTTTGTGCAAGAAATTATAATGTTCCATTACATTTACTTCTACTTCTTGCTCTTTTCATGATCCAGACTCCCAACGGACGATTGCTACTGGGACTTAGAGTGGCGGCCTATAATTCTTGGACAACATTTCCGCTTTCTCCACCTTTTCCTCCACCTCCACAGATCTTCTCCAATGGCATCTCCGCCTTGGTCATGCTCCTCCACGTCTTCTTCGTCAACTTCTGCCCCTACTTCCTCCACAAAGTCCTCCGCTCAACTGTGAGTACTGTCAGCTTGGCAAGCATCACCGCTCCTCCTTTCCTCCAAAACACGTTCGTGGATCTACCCGTCCGTTTGATCTCATCCACTCCGATGTTTGGGGTCCTTCTCCTACTCTTACCGTTGGTCGGGGTAGTTCATATTTTGTCACGTTCATTGATGATTTCTCTCGCTGTACATGGGTGTATCTGTTAAAAGATCGTTCCGAATTATTCTCTGTATGGACATCCTTCTATCTCATGATCAAAACTCAGTTTAATGTTTCTATTTAAGTTTTTCGATCTGATAATGCCAAATAATATATCAGTCATGACTTTTCTACCTTCTGTATGCAAAATGGGATTATTCATCAAACTAATTGTGTCTATACTTCATAACAAAATGGTGTGGCAGAACGCAAAAATCATCACCTCCTCGATGTCGCTCGCACCTTGATGACCCAGATGCATGTTCCTCGCTCCTATTGGGGCTATGCTGTTCTCCTTGCCTGCTACCCTATCAATCGCATTCCCTCCATGGTTCTACACGGAAAAACCCCATTCTTCATTCTGTATCCGGGCAAGGAACCGTTTCCTCTCCCTCTCCAAATCTTTGGATGCACTGCCTTTGTGCATGCCCCTTCTGCCACCCGTGATAAGCTCTCCCCTCGCTCCACCAAATGTGTCTTTTTGGGGTACTCCACCACTTAGAAAGGCTATTGTTGTTTTGATCCCGTCCTTCGTAAGCAGTTCGTCTCTGCTGATGTCACCTTCTTCGAGAATACCTCATACTTCTCGGCTGACTCCTCTCCTCTTCTCTCAGCTTCTGATTCTCCTGCTGTTCCCTTCGTTCCCTCATATCTTACTACGATCTCCACCCCTACACCGTCTTCGTCCACTCCTCTCACTCTGCCTCTTTCTCCCTTTTCTCGGCCACCATCTCCCTCATCTCCGCTGCCGTCGCTCTCTACTCCTAGGCCAGCTCTCTCTACCATGGATGCTCCGGATGTCGAGGGACCCGCTGACCTGGATCTTCCTATAGCTCTTCGCAAAGGGGTGCAGACGTGTACCCTACACCCCCTTGCTGCCGTTGTTTCTTATAATCGTCTTACCCCTTCTCGCAGGGCTTTTGCACTTACTATCTCTACCACTGCCACACCCCGCTCATACCAGGAGGCCCTTACTATTCCTCATTGGAAGATGTCCATGTATCAGGAAATGGCGACCCTAACTGAGCGGGGTACCTGGATTCTTGTTCCTCCTCCCTTCGGCACTGATGTTGTTGGCTGTCGCTGGGTCTTTGTGGTCAAATTTGGCCCAGACGACACTGTAGATCGTTATAAGGCTCGCCTTGTTGCTAAGGGGTTTACTCAGACCTATGAGATTGATTACTTTGACACCTTCTCCCCCATGGCTCGTCTCAGCACTATTCGGGTCCTTCTCTCTGTGGCGGTAAATAGGGATTGACTGATTTCCAAGCTGGATGTCAAGAATGCCTTCCTTTATGGTGATCTTCAGGAGGCCGTCTACATGGAGCAACCTCCTGGGTATGTTGCTCAGGGGGAGACACGAGTATGCCGGCTGAAGAAGGCTATCTATGGCCTCAAGCAGAGCCCTCGAGCTTGGTTTGACAAGTTCAGTGGCATCGTGGAGGATGTTGGTTTTGTGCGAAGCTCTGCCGATCACTCTCTCTTTATTTACAAAACCCCCTCAGGGCTGGTTGTTCTTGCTGTGCACGTCGATGATATTCTTCTCACTGGCGATGACCAGGATGGGGTAGCCCTGACAAAGCGACATCTTCGTCAACATCTGGTCATGAAAGATATGGGCTCTCCAAAGTACTTTCTGGGGATCGAAATCTCTCGGAAGCCCGACTCATTAGTTCTCTCCCAGCGTAAATATGCCCTTGATCTTTTAAAAAAGGCAGGATTAACTGGAGCAAAACCTGCCAGATGCCCCATGGCAACTGGAGAAGACAAAACCTGGACAGATGATTCGCCTCCTCTTTCAGATAGTTCGCGGTACAGGCGTCTGGTTGGTAAGCTCATATATCTCACAGTGACCAGGCCCGACATTTCCTATGTTGTGGGCAAGGTGAGTCAATTCATGCAAGCACCAAGGGAGTGCCATCTACAGTACGCCTTGCAGATCTTGGAGTATGTCAAAGCAGCGCCTGGGAAAGGATTACTTTTTCAGAAGAATGGTCATCTGAGGGTTGAAGCATACTCAGATGCAAGTTATGCTGATGACAAAGGGGATCGTAAGTCAACCTCGGGTTTTTGCACCTTTGTTGGGGGAAATCTGGTGAGCTGCAAGAGCAAGAAGCAGTCTGTTGTCTCTGAAAGTCCACCTAGTGACAACTACCTTCACCTATGGGGGGGGGGGGGGAATAGGTGTCTTGCAGCGTTTTTTGCGGAATTAAGCTATACCTGCACAAACAAACAAAACAACACAGCACAGAAAGACACAGGCAATTTATAGTGGTTCCCCAATTTGGGTACGTCCACTCTCCCCCTTCGACCTATCTCCCAACAAGGGACGACTCGGTCACTTCACCAACAGGATTAAAAACCAATCCTCACACTAAGGAAGTAACTCTTCCACACGAAGGAGTCACCACTCCTCCACCACGGGTTGCACCCAACCCTTACACAGAGGAACCAAAGTTCCTTTACAACAAAAGAAAAACTTGAATGTATAAAATACAAACTACTTTTGGAGCCTTTGGTGTCCCTCTTCGTTCGACGTTGCGTTCTTGAGTAAGTCGAAGAGTCCACGACCTAAGTGCTCTCTTAGAGAGAATCTCCCCGAAACCAGCGGCAGAAAGAAGTGCGGCGGCGTAGCTATCAGGATCGGCGGCGGCAACGAAGTGCGGCGGCTGAGCTTTGGAGATCCAACCTTCGTAGCAAAGCTAGCAAGGTCTACCAACGGTCTTGCTAGGATCGATTGTCTCGATCGATTCGGAAAGGGAAGGTATTCCCGATCAACAAATGGAGAGACAAAGGATCTCTAGGTAGACACGTGAGACGCGTTGCTTGGCTGAGCTTCTGTCGCCGGGAGATCGAGAAGAAACCACGATCAGCAACGGCGATAACCTGCACGAGCGGCGATGGTGATCCGAGAGGCGACGGCAGTGGAAGGAAATCTGTGATGCTTTAGGTCACGATGGCGGCTCGTTTCTTGTTCTCGGTATTCGGTATGTGTAATGATCGAAATACAACAATATTTATACTGTAGGTCATACATTATGATCGTTGTGGGCCCCACTAGTAGAAACCCTAAGTCCGGTTCAAAACAGCGCCTGAATATTTGGACCGGTCCAGCGAGCAGAAGAAATTCGCCTAAGTTAAATTCAGCGAGAATCATTGGTGATTCTCGACGAATCGGCGAGAATCACTTATGATTCTCGCCGAATTCTACCTGGCAGAATTCTGGCTGAAGATCTTGCCATCCGGAGAGAATCGGCGAGAATCATAATTCATTCTCGACGAATCGGCGAGAATGCAAAGTCATTCTCGACGATTTGGCGAGAATCAACTAGTGATTCTCGACGATTCTGCCTTAAGCAGAAATCAAGACGGCGTTGAGACAGCCGGCTGCAATCGGCAAGAATCAGCGAGTGATTCTCGACGATTAGGCGAGAATCACTCGTCGAATCGGCGAGAATCACTTAGTGATTCTCGACGATTTCTACTTAGACGATTTTCATCTTTCTTCCTGCGAGTTGCTTTGACCCATCCTTGCTCCTTATCTGCTCTTGATCTTTCTCAGCCCTGTACTTGAAAGTAAGTACACTCCAATAGAGAGAGTACACGTAGGCCAACACACTGATCTGCTCAACGAGGGATTACGTTGCGTAGACCCATGTATATTGACCCACTGCACCCTGACATTGGTGTGTACTTAGCGTGGAATAACTGCAAGCACAACTTGAAGACAAATGATCAAATACAATGTCAATTCACCTTAGCTGGTCCAGGGGCTTCTTCAAATCAGGTACATTGTGGATACAATACCCAACAATCTCCCCCTATTTGAAGAGATTAAACCCTACAAGCTAAGGTGAATATAACGGATGGAAGAAAAACATAAACTGAATAATCAGTTGAGAAAGAATTTCCATACCATTATCTTTAGAGCATTTGGAGAATACTTTGCGAGAGCACCTTAGCCCTTAGCACCTTAGCCGAGAGGGCAATCTCCCCCTTTTTGGTTTCTACAAATCTAGGACTTTAGCACTTGCCACAATGCTCCCCCTCAGTTCTTGCATTTGTGCTTACACTTGAGTTTCTTGCGGATGCTCCCCCTTGATCCAAGAGCCGGTAGCCTCTGTATTCTTTATTCCTCAAGGTTTAGCATACCCTGCTCAGTTTTGAAGAGACTGAATTTGGCTTCGTTTAGGGGCTTTGTAAAAATATCTGCAATCTGCTTATCCGTGGGGACATAGCAGAGAGAGATGTCCTTGTTTTCCACATGCTCCCGAATGAAGTGGTAGCACACTTCAATATGCTTCGTCCTGCTGTGCGACACGGGATTGTTCGCAATAGCTATAGCACTTGAGGAGTCGCAGTACATTGGTACTTCTTTGAACTGAAGGTCATAGTCTGCTAGCTGATTTCTGATCCATAGAAGTTGTGCGCAACAGCTGCCTGCTGAGATGTACTCAGATTCAGCTGTGGAGGTTGCAACATAATTCCGCTTCTTGCTATTCCATGATATAGGCCTTCTTCCGAGGAATTGACACGTCCCAGAAGTGCTTTTCCGATCATCCCTGCTTCCTGCAAAATCAACATCTGAAAAGCCTATTAGCTCGACATCATTGTTTCTCAGGTACCACAAGCCAAGATTAGGTGTACCCTTAAGGTATCTAAGAATTCGCTTTGCAGCGACATAGTGAGATTCCTTAGTGTTCACCTGATATCTGGCACAAACGCATGTGGAGAACATAATATCTGGTCTACTTGCAGTAAGGTAGAGCAGGGATCCAATAATGCTTCTGTATTTGGTTTCATCAAAAGGTTTCCCTTTCTCATCTCTGTCCTCATAGAGGTTGCATTCTCCATTCTGAATTTCTTGAGGAGTTCATTTGTGAACTTCGTTTGAGAAATGAAAATTCCATCCTCAGACTGTTTCACTTGAAGTCCCAAGAAATACTTTAGCTCTCCCATACTACTCATTTCAAACTTTCCTTGCATAAGTTTAGAAAACTTTTTGCAAAGATTGTTATCCATTGAGCCGAATATAATGTCATCAACATAGATTTGCACCAGCAAGATCTTGCCTTTGACTTCCCTAAGAAACAATGTCTTATCTATTTTTCCTCTAGAGAACTTGTTCTCAAGAAGAAAACTAGACAGAGTCTCATACCAAGCTCGAGGAGCTTGTTTTAAGCCATATAAAGCCTTATTAAGAAAATATACATGATTGGGATAAGTCGGATTAACAAAACCTGGGGGTTGTGCGACGTATACTTCCTCTTTCAGGTTGCCATTTAAGAATGCAGATTTCACGTCCATCTGATAGACAGTGAATCCTTTGTGTGAAGCATAAGCCAGGAACAATATGATCGCCTCGAGCCTTGCCACTGGTGCAAAGGTCTGGTCGAAGTCAATCCCCTCCTCCTGTCTGTAACCTTGAGCCACCAGCCTGTCCTTATTCTTTATGATGACACCATGTTCATCCAGTTTGTTTCTGAAGATCCACTTGGTGTCGATCACGTTCTGCCCCTTTGGTCTGGGAACCAGCGTCCATACATTGCATCTTTCAAATTGATGCAGTTCATCTTGCATGGCCAATATCTATGCTGCATCCTTGTTCGCTTCGTCGAACTTCTTTGGCTCAACCTGTGACAGAAAACTAAAATGCTGAATCTCGTTAATTGTACCTCGGCAAGTTCTGACACCGTCACGGGGATCTCCGATGATTTGATTTCTGGGATGATCCCTCACGTGACGAAGCTCTAGCAGTCTGGCATCTGGAGCTCTAACATTTTCTGGGGCTCCTTCCTCTTCAGGGAGGACAACTCCATTCTGACCGTCATCATCTCTGATAGGTGTTGTGGTGGTGACTTTGACGTACTTGAGAGTTGCATCTTTAGCGGTCTCATCGAGACTAAGCTATTCAATTCTTGTACCTGCATCTTCAAGAAGACCACTGGAAGAATTGCTGTTAAGCAAGCTTCCTTCATCAAATACCACATTTATGGATTCCTCTACCACTAGGGTTTTCTTATTGAAACCCCTATATGCCCGGCTATGGCTACTATAGCCCATAAATATGCCTTCGAAGCATTTTTCACCAAACTTAGTACGCGGGTACTTCCCGTTATTTAGTACATAGCATCTGCAGCCAAAGATCCTAAAATAGGACATGGTTGGCTTTCTGCCTTTCAGTAGCTCATAAGGCGTCTTATGATGACTCTTGTTGATCAAGGCCCAGTTTTGTACATGACAAGCCGTATTGACAGCCTCTGCCCAGAAATATTCTGGGAGAGAAGCGTCATTCAACATTGTCGTGCAGGCTTCAATGAGCGTTCTATTTCTCCTCTCCGCAACTCCATTCTGCTTTGGAGTGCGCGGGGAGGAAAACTCATGAAAGATACCAAGTTCTTCACAGAACTCTGTCATAGCACCAGACTCGAACTCTGTTCCATGGTCACTTCTGATTTTGACCACCGAGCAGTTAAGTTCGTTCTGAATCTGCCTGACAAAACTGGTGAAGATGTCAAATGTATCAGACTTGCGTTTTAAGAAGAACACCCAAGTAAACCGAGAGTGATCATCAACAATCACTAGCGTATAAGACTTTTCTCCCAAGCTATGAACTTGCATTGGATCAAACAAGTCCATATGCAGAAGATAAAGACATCTGGAGGAGTCTTTGTCAACGATGCCCTTAAAGGTAGCCCGAGTCTGTTTGCCCTTCTGGCATGCAGGACAGGGGCTATCTTTGATGCACTTAATGGTGGGAGCATCCCTTACTAAGTTTTTAGAAAACAGCATACTAATTGTCTTGAAATTAATATGTGCCAATCTCTTGTGCCATTGTTCACAAAGAGATGCACTGCCTGTTGTTACTAGGCATACGGGGGTAGATGAATCTAAACTAAGAAAATCTAAGCAGAAGATATTTCTGCTCCTAATGCCTGTTAATATCGTCTCCGAAGAGGCACACGATATTATCAGGCATTTATCCTTGCAGAACTTAACGTCATAACCTTTATCACATAACTGACTTACACTGATCAGGTTATGATTTAACCCTTCAACGTAAGCCACGTCGGTGATAGAAATTATACCGTTGGAAATCATATCGTAACCCCTGGTGACTCCTCGATCTGATCCCCCAAAGATGACTTTGGGTCCATTCTCGACTGGAGAGTAATCACGCAGCAGGCTTCTTGTCCCGGTCATATGTCGGGAGCATCCACTGTCCAAGTACCATATGGGAGTTTTGGTGGCCTTTGGACATTCCTGCAAAACAGAATTAATTTCCCTTAGGAACCCAATCGAACTTGGGTCCTAGATTGCTCGTTAGCATACTCCCCCTCGGATGGTTAGCCCTACGAGTGGTCTGCCTCGCATTGCCAACATGAGGAGTCTCGTTATTCCTCGGATTAAACCAGCAATCCACAGAAAAGTGACCAACTTTGTCACAGCACCAGCAGTCAAATCTGTTATACTTTCTCCTAGGCACCTGCATCACCCTTGGAACGGAAGGTTCAGTCGGGGCCTTAGACCTGGAGGTGGAGGCATCATGATGACAACAGTCGCATGATTTCTTCACCTCCTGGTTTCTCAGTGTAACAGGCTTGGCCTTGGGTGCTTGCTTCCTATTATGGCCGCTAGAGAAGTGGCCATAATCCTCCATTTGAACTTCCTCATAAGGTGCCTTGAAGACACTCTCGCCAAAGTTGTGGGGGAAGGCCCACCCCTCATACCGGCTCTTGGGCTTTTCAACCGAGGGCCGGAAGAAGTGGTCATAGGTTGACTCAAAGTCCTGTTCATTACAGGGAAAGCCAGGCTTCCTGAATACAACAGGGTTGAGTGGGGCATTTCCCTTTTCTGCAGTAGAGGCCTTCTTAGCAGCCTTATTTCTCCTCTTCTTTTTGTTTCTCCTGGATGATTTACCAGGCACACCCACATGCCCCAAGCCAGCCCCCTTAGCCTGAGCAGAGAAGGTATCAACCAGTTGAAGAGCAGTCTTTGGCATAGAGAAGCTTTGGGCAATCTTCTTTTCTGCCGTAATTTGTTCTTCCAACTTATTGATTTCTTCCTGTTTAAGGTCAAGGAGACTTAGAGACTCTGAGTGCTTAGAGATCAGGTCCAAGTGCTCCTGTCGGATGGAAATCAAGCTAGTGATCTCTTCCCTTAGGGAGACACCCTCGACCTTAAGGAATTTGACTTCCTTTTTCTGAGCCCTCAATCTCTTGCGGCATTCCTCGAAGGTGTTGAGCAGAAGCTCATACTTTTCAAGGAGCTCAGCTTCTCGGGCAGATGGGCTGTCCTCGAGATCATCATCAGGAGACTCATAGTCAGAGTCGGAGAGGGGGGTACGAGCTTTTACCTTCCCAGTGAATGGGGGGTATTCTCCTTCTGAGTCAGAGCGACCCACCATCCCGAAGTAGGCTTCCTCATCATCACTGGAGTCTGAGGAATCAGACTCACTCAGTGTCTTTGACTTTTTGGCAATGTAGCTCCTCTCCTTCTTTTTATCTCTAGAGGTTCTGTGCTCTTCTCCCTTCCCCTTCTCTCTCTTGCCTTGATGGCAGTCGGCCACGACGTGTCCTGGCTTATTGCACCCAAAACAAATGATGTCAGTATGACGATGTTTGTTCGGTTTTGATTCATACCTGTCAGAAGAATAAATCTTCTTTTGATTTCTGGAGGAGGAGCCGTCTCTCTTTCTTTGATTCCTCATCTTGAGGAACTTCTTGAATTCTCGGGTGATGAGGGAGAAGTCTTCTTCAGACAACTCTGAGCCGGAGGAGCATGGCTCGGAGTCTTCCTCCTCATCCTTTTTCCCTACACGGGATGAAGCCGCACCCTTGCCATTCCTGGAGTGAATGGCTTTTAGGGCCACAGTCTTTTCCTTGGTTGCGGCCTTCTCTGCTTCTTCTTCAGCTTTCCTCGTGTTCAACTGGAGCTCATAGGACATGATGTTGGTACCCTAGTTTGATTTGAGTTTAGTCTTGCCTTTTTAGTCCCTTGACCCAAGAATTATCTATGGTCATTGGTTAGTAGTCTAGCTGTAGAGTCCTCACTTTTCCAGATTGAGAATTTGGTTAAGTAGGTTTTTCGTTCGACTATAGTCGAACGCCGCTCGACTATCGTCTATCGGTTGATCGACGATTGTCTATCAGTTGGTCTACGCTCTGTCTGCGTTGATAGTTCGACTATCTATTGATAGGTCGACTATCTGCTTGGCGTGGTAGTTCGACTATCTGTCATGATAGATCGACTATCTGATAGTTCGACTATCTGTTGATAGGTCGACTATCTGTTCCGTTTTGGTAGGTCGACTATCTGCTTGATAGGTCGACTATCTGTTTTCTGAGGTAGGTCGACTATCTGCTTGATAGGTCGACTATCTGTTTGCGCTTGATAGTTCGACTATCTGTCCTGATAGATCGACTATCTGATAGTTCGACTATCTGCTCTGATAGGTCGACTATCTGCCGAGGTAGTTCGACTATCTTCTTTGATAGGTCGACTATCTGGATCGTTCGACTATCTGCCCGATAGTTCGACGATCTCCGTGCGTCGGTCGACGATCTCCGAAGGTCGTTCGACGCTTTCTGTCTGCCTTTATATTTTGTATTTATTTATTATATTTAATTAATTAATACATTTTCTGGCAATTTGTTTCAGTTGATTTATGATAATATTTCCAGGCAATATCTGCTCTATTCTTTTTGCCTGAGTAAAATCTTTTTAGATAAAGTTGTTTGTCTTATTAGCTGTCTTTGTATTTTACTTTATCTGCTGACAGTCCTTTATAGCCGTTAGACTGAAATGTCTTCCTTCTGCTATAAAGAGTATTTCTCTGATGTGACTTTATTTAGTCCTTCTGTTATTTGATTTGATCCTGCAGCTTCTTAGAAAGAGGTTCATTCCTTTTATAGGATGTTCTGCTGCAGAGTTTGTTTTGTTGTGTGTTATGTGCAGCCTAGGTCTCAAGTTTCAGAAGAAGACAAGTAATTTAAATTGAAGAGAGCCGTTGCTTGCTGCTGTTATATAAAGGACCCTTTGAAGAAGGATTGAAGCTAGCTAACTAGTTACCCAGTTGTTCACTTAAGCATTCAAGCCTTCATCAAGATCAAGTCTTCTGCTCTCAGCAATACTCATCTAACTGAGAAGTGTTAAGATCTTCTACCCTTCTTCAACCTGAGTTCTCCTGCCTTCAGGAAGTTCAGACTCAGAGTTCTTTTGAAGAAGAAGAAGAAGATAGCTGCTTGAAGATCTTTTATTTTATTATTTATTTTCTTCTTGTAGTTTTTCCTTCAGAGCTTTCTGAAGAGTTTTCTGCACTGAAGCAAGACTTCACCTGGACATCTTTGAGCCAGGGGGAGCCTTGATTCTTTAGAGCTTTCTAGCTCAGTGCAAGTTTTTATGCTTCTCTAATCTATTGTAAAATAGAGAAGACATCTTAACCTTCTTCCCCCTCCTGTACAGGGTTATTACTCCCTTCAAAAGTATCCCTTAGTGGCAGGGCACCTGATCAAAAACCTGTGCTTGGTTTTTAGACACCTGATCAAAAGTCTAAAGGGTTTCTGGATCTACTTGAAGCAGATCCTGTTGGTGGCAGGGCACCTAATCAAAAACCTGAGTGGATTCCTACCGTGTGGGTAGAAGAGTGGACGTACCCAAGTTGTTTGGGGAACCACTATAAATTTCCTTGTGTCGTCTGGATTCCCTTGTTTAATTCCTGCACTGTGGCTGTGAATAGATATAACTAGGATTGCTAGTTGCTGATTAGGTTTTCCAAGCCTTAACTGTAATTACAGTTAGCTTGAGTTTGTGCACATCACCTGTGTTAGGCTTTAGGGTTAATTCTATATCTATAAACTTTTAATTCCGCAATTCACTCCAAGGGAGTTGGGTAGACCTTCAAGTTTTGTCTTGTGCAAAATTTGATAACTCTATTCACCCCCCCCCCTCTAGAGTAGTATCTATCCCTTCACTTTCAATTGGTATCAGAGGGAGGTTGACTGACTGAATAGGCTAACACCTAAGTCACAAGATCCTGATAGATACCAAAGCTTATAGATATTCACTATCATGGCCCAGTCCAAGGATTATTCTAGCACCAGACCTACAGCATGCAACTTAGCTAAGTTTGGCATCTGGAAGGCAAGGATAAAATTATATATGAATTCTATTGATGAAAGCATCTTTGCTTCTATTTTGTCAGGACCCCCAAGAGCACCTGCTGCTGCTACTGCCTCATCATCTGATATGAGTGCAGTGCCTCCTCCAGATTACAACGATGAGTACAAGAAGGCAAAGATTGCAGATGCCAAGGCGATGAACATTCTGGCTCAGACAATGTCTGATGAGGTATTCCAGAAGGTTGCTGACTACTCCTCAGCAAAAGCCATGTGGGATACACTGAACCAGATTGTAGCTGGTTCAGCTGATGAAAGGAAGGACAGAAGGTCCAACCTGATCTCACAGTATGAGAACTTCAAGAAAACTGATGCTGAATCAGTTGAAGCCATGTACACCAGGCTCAGCTCAATCATTAATGAGCTGAGGACCCTGGACAAGGACATATCATTGACAGAGGTCAATGATAAGATTCTTATGTGCTTCCCTAGCACATGGGATCTAAGGATCTGGCCCATCAAGGAAGCCAGAAGTACAAATGAGATCTCCACTGAAACTCTTCTCGGCAAGCTCAAGTCTTTTGAGCAAGTGCTGAAGACAAGGGAAGCAGAAGCTGAAGCAAAGACCTCCACTCCAACAAGAAAAGAGCAATCTCTAGCTCTTAAGGCTGCTGATGTTTCTGAAGGCAGCCAATCAAATGAGGAACTAATGGCATTGTTTGCCAAGAGGTTTCTCAAGATGGGGAGAAAGGAGTTCAGAAAGAAGTATTCACGCTATGAAAACAAACCAAGGTATGATCGTTCACCTGCTAAAGAAATTATTTGTTATGGATGCAGGAAGCCTGGACATATCTTGCCAGAGTGTCCAGAGGAGAAAAACAAAGACAAGAGGAAAGAAAAAGAACAACACAGGAAGCACTCCAAGCCATCCTCCTACAAAAACAAGAAGAAGGAGAGAGGTTTCATTGCTGAAACCTGGAGTGATTCTGATGAAGAATCTTCCTCCTCAAGCTCCAGTGAGGATGAGGAAGAGAAGAAGGCAAAAGAAGTTTGCTTGATGGCAATAGATGCCTGCAGCAACCACTCAGCTGCAGAGAGTTCAGATTCAGATGAAGAGATGCCAACAGAAGATGAGGTACTCTCTTCTTATGACTTTACTTCTAAAGAATTTAAATTAGATTTTAAATCTTTATGCTTAGATTTGATTAGCTCAGAAAAGGAGATAAAAGAACTTAGGAATAAGTTAGCTGACTCAGAAGTAATTGCTACAGAAAATATTAGGTTAAAGGAAGATCTCACTACTTGTGGTGAAGAAATTAAATTTCTTAAAATGGAGTTAGCTAAGTCTAAGAGGTTAGAAGAATCACTTAATGGTAGAAGCCTTAAGTTATTAGAAATTACCAGCATGACTAACACTAGATCAGGTAATGACAAACTAGGCTTAGGAGCTTCTCCTAGTGAACCCCCAGTTCTTCTTAAAAACAATCTTTCAACTCCAGTGAACTTCATTTCAGCTAGTGGAATGAAGAACACTGAGCAAGTAAATCTGGTTAATAAAACCTTAAATAAAGCTAAGAGAGAAAAGAGAAAGAAATTTTTTAAAGAAATGCAAAGAGCGTCGAACGCTGCTCGACGATCGGAAGTTCAATGGTCGAACGAAGGTCGACGATCTGAGCACCCATCGTCGAACGTCGATCGATGTTTGCAACATGATTTTCAAAATCATAATCAGTACCATAGAAACCTAAATGAAAATAGAAACCCTAGGTTTGTTGACCCATCATCTGCATGGAGAATCCCACCTAGGAGATCTCACCCACTAGGTTATCACCCTCAGCCTGCATTTTCATATATTTCCAGTTTTTCTTATGTGAAAAACAAGGGACCCAAGGTTACCTGGGTCCACACTGTCTAAATAAATGTCTTGCAGGTGAAGGCCTATCCAATCACTCAAAATAAGTGATATTTGGATAGTGGATGTTCCAAGCATATGACAGGAAATAAAGATCATCTGTCAAAATTCAAAGCTAAGCTCGGCCCAAAGGTTATCTTTGGAGATTCCAGCTGTGGTCAGACAGAAGGCTATGGCAGGATTACTATTGGAGATGTTACTTTCAAGAGAGTTGCATATGTGACAGGACTGAAGCACAATTTGATTTCAGTCAGCCAGCTGTGTGATGCTGGCTACCAGGTTTCATTTTCTAACTCTTCTTGCAATATTACTTTAGATAATAATGTTGTTTTAGTAGGTATTAGAATAGGTAATATTTATTTAGTAGATTTCAATTCATCTCATTCTGAAATCTGCCTGTTTAATGAAGTAACAATCAATAATAATTCTTTATGGCATAAGAGGCTTAGTCATGTTAACCTTAAAAATATATCTAGGTTATCTAAACACAACCTTGTTAGAGGTTTACCTTCTTGCCCCTACAAGAAGGAGAGCCTATGCAAGGCTTGTCAGCTAGGCAAGCAAACCAAAAACTCTTTTAAATCTGTAAATAAGAGTGATTCTCCTAGAATCCTGTATCTATTACACTTGGACCTTTTTGGCCCAATAAATGTACAGAGTTTAGGAGGGAAGTATTACACCTTAGTAATTGTAGATGACTTCTCTAGGTTCAGTTGGGTTTTCTTTTTGAGAACTAAGTCTGATAACTTCAAAGCCCTTACAGACTTTCTACTATGTGTGCAGACTGAGTACTCTACTCATGTGGCCTTGATCAGAAGTGATCATGGTACTGAGTTTGACTCTCTTCTCATGCAAGAATTCTGTGAGAGAGAAGGTATCAAACATAGCTTCTCAGCTCCTAGAACTCCTCAACAAAATGGGGTAGTTGAAAGGAAGAATAGAACACTCATTGAAGCTGCTAGTACATTGTTGGCAGATGCTAACATGCCTCTCTCCTATTGGGCAGAAGCTGTTAGTACAGCCAATTATGTCTTGAATAGAAGTTTGATACACAAGCTTAAGTGTAAAACTCCTTATGAGTTGCTTAAGGGAAAGAAACCTAAGATTAATTATTTTAGAATATTTGGTTGTATTGTTTATATTCATAATAATAATAAAGAATATATTAGAAAATTTGAAGCAAAAGCTTCAATGGGAATCATGCTTGGATATTCCCAAGTAAGCAAAGCTTATAGGGTTTATAACAAATCAACCTGTAAAATTGAAGAATCTGTGCATGTATCTTTTGATGAGTCTCAGATGTTTTACAAGGAGAAGGAAAATTCCCCTTCCTCAAGTTCATTGCAGGTACCTGATGCTCCTCAAGAAATTCTTCAACTATCAACTCTTCAGATCACTGAATCAGACAGTGATGAAGACATTGCTGAAGCTGTTGTTGTACCACCAACAGTAGATCAAATTCCTCCTGAGGAATTAATCCCAACTGTTGCTGAAGATCACATCCCACCTGCTGATATTGTCAAACTTAGAGATCACCCGACATCTCAAGTGATTGGAGACATATCAGCTGGTGTGCAAACAAGACATCAATTAAGACAGGATGTGATGCACGCTTGTTTCCTCTCACAGGTTGAGCCCCTCACCTTTAAAGATGCAGAGCTAGATCCCCACTGGATCATTGCAATGCAAGAGGAACTCAATCAGTTTGAGAGATGTAAAGTTTGGACTTTGGTTCCAAGACCTAAAGGCCAACTGATCATAGGCACCAAGTGGGTGTATAGAAACAAGTTGGATGCAAATGGAATTATAGTAAGGAATAAAGCTAGGCTTGTAGCTCAGGGCTACAGACAGGAGGAAGGTATAGACTATGACCAAACCTTTGCTCCTGTTGCAAGGCTAGAAGCAATAAGGATCTTCTTGGCCTATGCAGCCTTCATGAAGTTTAAGGTGTTCCAAATGGATGTCAAAAGTGCATTCCTAAATGGTGAGCTTAAGGAAGAAGTGTTTGTTGAACAACCACCAGGGTTTGTCTCTTCAACTCGGCCTTCTCATGTGTTTAAGTTGCAGAAAGCTCTTTATGGACTAAAGCAAGCTCCTAGAGCATGGTATGAGACCTTAGCTAGTTTCCTGTTAGAGCACAACTTTACTAGGGGAGTAGTTGATAGAACACTTTTCGTCAAGCATCACAAGGACACAATCCTGTTAGTTCAGGTGTATGTAGATGATATTATTTTTGGCTCCACTGATCCCAAACTGTGCAAAAAGTTTTCTAACTTAATGCATTCCAAGTTTGATATGAGTAGTATGGGTGTGCTGTCTTACTTTCTTGGTCTCCAAGTTAAGCAAGATGCTGATGGTATCTTCATCTCCCAATCCAAATATGCCAAGGAATTGGTAAAGAAATTTGGGATGGCTGATGCTTCAGCAATGCCTACACCCATGGCTACTAATGTAGTTATTGATTCTGATGATCACGGCAAGCCAGTTGATCAAAAGAATTATAGGGTCATTGTTGGTTCCTTATTGTATCTAACTGCAAGTAGGCCAGATATAATGTTTGCTATATGCCTTTGTGCTAGATTCTAGGTCAACCCCAAGGAATCTCATTTGATTCTTCTAAAGAGAATCCTGAGATACCTGAAGGGATGCCCAAATCTAGGACTTTGGTACCCAGCTGAGTCAGAGTTTGAATTAATTGGATATTCTGATTCTGATTATGCTGGTTGCGGAGTTGACAGGAAGAGCACCTCAGGAACTTGCCAGTTCCTGGGAGAGAGATTGGTCTCTTGGTTCTGTAAGAAGCAGGCTTCTGTCTCAACCTCAACTGCAGAGGCTGAATATATAGCAGCTGCCAGTTGTTGTTCACAGATCCTGTGGATTCAAAACCAGCTTGTGGATTATGGTTACTCACACAAGAACACCAAAATCATGTGTGATAATACCAGTGCTATCTCAATTGCACAAAATCCAGTGCACCACTCTAGAACGAAGCACATTGAGATTCGGCACCATTTCCTAAGAGATTGTGTGGAAAAGAACAAGATTTGTCTTGAGTTCATATCCACTGAGTTTCAGAGAGGTGATATATTCACCAAGCCCTTAGATGAACAGAAGCATCTGTTCTTTTTAGTTCAACTAGGCATGATCAATGGACGAGACTAAGTGTGATTATATCTGTCGTTGTTGAAACTTGTTTGAAGATAGTCGAACGACGTTCGAAGATAGTCGATCGGGTCAAGCCCATCGTCGACCTATGGTTGATGAAAGTTTGTCTGATTGAAGATCGTCGACCGGCGTTCGACCATAGTCGAACAAGTCGAGCTCATCGTTGATCTCTGGATGACGACAGCTTGCTGTTTGAGAAGCCAGAAATAGTCGAACGATGGTCCGACTACTCTGCTTCTAGACCGATCGTCGAACGACCGTTCGACCATCGGGTCTAGTATCTTTTTAATAGATCGACTATCTCCGGTCTAATATAAAGCCGATAGTCGACCTAGGTTAAAAGATCTTTTGTTCCTTCGTCGACGGAGTGTGACTTTTCGCATTCTGTCTTCCCGCTTGCAATTTTCTGCCGCTTCGTCTCCTTCGTCTTCTCCGTCTTCCTCGCGCTTTCTCCAGCAATTCCATGGCGATTTCTCCCGCAGTTCTAGCAGTTGTGAAGTTTGATGCAGGCTTCAGCGTTGATTTTGACGCCTTCAGTAGCTGCGAAGCAGGGATCATGGAAGTTCTGCAGCTTTGCCGGGATCAAGGACTAGAGAGATTAATGTCATCAAGGATTAAGTTAAATATACCCGAGATCAAGGAATGGGCTTTCACGTCGTCCTCCACCGACGATTCGATGACTGGCACCATCGGCGGAGAAGAGGTAATTTTAACTCCGGCCATTCTGACTGATATTTTTGGATTAGTTAATGGTGAAGAAGATTATGAGCAAGATGCTCAAGAATTTGGAAGAATGTTAGTTGAGCTGGGACATGCAGAGGGCATTCCCACGAAGCTGCTCAAGGTAAATTTCCCTTTCAAGATTAAATTTCTTGCTGAGTTGGTCGGAAAAGTGCTCCTCGGTAAGCACTCTGCTCATGATAATATAACAAGGCAACAATTTGCACTAATGTGTGCAATTGTTAATCGGAAAAAGATTGATTGGGCCGGAGTTGTGTTTGATTTGATAAGGAAAAAGAATGGTAAGAAGGAAGTTACCCTAGGAAGGGTCATTGGAATTTTCCTGAAGGAAAAATATCCTCAGCTGCTGGTCTCCGTTGCAATAACAATAAATGCAAGCAAGAAGATGGACCCAAACCTGTTCTCCAAGTGGAAGAGAACCTTTGTGAAACCCGCTCTCTCAGGGGTTGCTCCAGCGACATCAGAGAGCACCAGGACTGATTCGGTCGCTCCTCACCCTGTTGAAGCTGGCTCAGCTCCTTCCCTTCCTTCTTCTTCTGCTATGCAGTCTGCCTCAGTTGAAGTTCCATCAACTTCAGCTGAAGTTCGACTTTCCCCTTCTCCTGTTAGAGAAACAACCACGGTTGTTCTTCCTTCCCCTCCAGCATCTCCTCTTCCTTCTCATCTGGCTAGGATATCTGCTCCTAGTTTTGATTTGTTAGGATCTGAGAGGATTCCAACACCTTCTCAGTCTCCCATTCATTCTCCAGTTAACACTCATGTTAACTCTCCAGCTCCTTCTCCAATTCAATCTCCAGTCCACACCATTCTTCATCCCAGCACTACAACCATATCTGCTGCAACTCCATCCACTACACTTCCATCTTCCTTTGAGATCACCCCAGCACTCATCTCCAGCATTCTGGAGTTGATTACCCCTTCAATCAAAGTTATGATTGAAGAGGCAATCGCTCCACTTGCTTCCTCCATTGACACCTTAACCGCTACCATCAAATCACTTTCCAAATCTGCTGAGCCCTCTTCCTCAAGGGGCCTGGTTTCAGTTTCCACTGAAATCAGGCAGGGGGAGATGTTCTGTGAAGATGCCTCAGAGCCTCCTGCCTCCCTTCCAGCAGTAACAGATACTGTGATGACAGTTCAAGTAGTGGCTGCTCCAGCTGAAAAAGAATCAGCCTCTGTGTTATCGGAAAAGTAAATATCTGATGCTATCATGTTATCTGAATTTGTTGTGAAAGTCTGCTTAGAAGATCTCACCACTCCCGTGGTTGCAAATTTCCTAGAAGGGATTATTACATCCTACCTAGATGAATCTTGGGAGCTGGTCAAGTATGAAGGTAATTCATTCATCCGCTTTGTTGACGAGTCAATTAATTTGATAGTGTGTGAATTCCTGGAAGGAATGATTTCTGTTTATTTAGTAGATCTGTGTTCATAATTTCTACAGATTATATTAGAGAAGATTTAGCTGCTCAGATTATAGCAGTTGTTTCTGAAGCTGATCCAGTTGTTACTAATATTCAAGTAGATCCAGAATTGGATTCTTTTTTAGATGATAGAGAAGATGAGTCTGAAAACCAGGATGAAATCAAAGCTGACACTCCTGTTCTGAGTGTGGAAGAAGAGAAAGCAAGAGTTGCTTGGAATCAAAGAGTTCAATCTCTGATAGAGGAAAAAGAAAAAGAATTGCAAGTTGAAAAATCAACTATTTGGGATGATTCCCCAGGTCTTGATTTAGACCTCCTTCTGGCTCAGGATGCCATAGAAGAGGAAAGAGAGAAATCTGATCTGAAGTTAAAAGAAAAGGCTGTTTCTGAAGCTTATGATCCTTATGATAATCCTCCATCATCTCATTCTGATGATGAAGATGATTCTGATATGTCTGAAAATTCAAAGAAAAAGAAAGCTGTTCAAAAGAAAAGGAAAGCAATTGCTCCTCCTCCTCCCAGCCGAGACAATGATACTCCATACTACATTCTTAAAGGAATTGACCCCAAATCGAAAGAATTTCAGCACTGGATGTGGTTCTCCAAGAACCAGCAGAAAGAAAGAAAGAGAACTAAGAGATATGACTCTCCTGCTCCCAGATGGACACCCAGAGGTCCTCCTCCACCTCCCAGTGCAGGAGCCTCTGGCAACCTCTCTGCGAATCCTTCTGCCTCTTCTGATAAATCTGCTTCTTTTCAGCCTCAACCAAGGAAAAGCTATCAAAGTTCGCAAGGCAGATCGTATTCTGGTTCCCAAAGATAAATGAAGGAGGTTGTGCTTCAAAGACCAACTTTTTACCCTCCTCCTTCTCCAAAGAAAAGAATTCCATCTCCTATGCCAGTACAGTCTGAGAAAGCTGTTTCAAAAGGTAAGTAGTTTATTCTGTTTTAAAAATCTAGCAAGACCTTTTTGCTAAGTTTGCTTCCATATCTTATCTAGATAATCAAGATAAAGAATCAGTTGCTGCTCCTCCTGAGTCTGTTTATGAAAGTCCTGAGCTTGATCCTAATTTTAGGATGGCTCGTTTTCACGAACTGGTTGGAGCAGCTCAAATAAGAAAAGCAAAGGCAGAAGGAAAAGATACTACTGGTTTAACCACCATGTCTGCTTTCAGAAAGAAAGAGTTTGAAAAGTTCCAGGTTAATCCTGATGTTTTTGACCCCTCAAAATACATGGAAAAGCACCCTGAAGCAGTCGTTCCTAGGGCTGCAGAATTGAAGATCATTGGTGTGCAGGACTTGAAGCTATCAAAGAAAGAAGCTGATGATCCTCTAAGGAAAATTTCTTTTGTTCCCAGTTCCTCTGACTCTTTGCCTGATTCTGTAGACTCTTAATAGTTTGATTGACTGCTGTGTTATATTTGTCTATTATCTATCTGTTTGATAACTGTTAGTTAATTGTTAACTATTTCCTGTATTAATTTTATTGCTCTTTAGCTAATTGTATTTTTTTTGTTTTGGAGAGACTTAACTCAAATAGGGAGAGATTGTTGGTACCCTAGTTTGATTTGAGTTTAGTCTTGCCTTTTTAGTCCCTTGACCCAAGAATTATCTATGGTCATTGGTTAGTAGTCTAGCTGTAGAGTCCTCACTTTTCCAGATTGAGAATTTGGTTAAGTAGGTTTTTCGTTCGACTATAGTCGAACGCCGCTCGACTATCGTCTATCAGCTGATCGACGATCGTCTATCAGTTGGTCGATGCTCTGTCTGCGTTGATAGTTCGACTATCTGTTGATAGGTCGACTATCTGCTTGGCGTGGTAGTTCGACTATCTGTCCTGATAGATCGACTATCTGATAGTTCGACTATCTGTTGATAGGTCGACTATCTGTTCCGTTTTGGTAGGTCGACTATCTGCTTGATAGGTCGACTATCTGCTTGATAGGTCGACTATCTGTTTTCTGAGGTAGGTCGACTATCTGCTTGATAGGTCGACTATCTGTTTGCGCTTGATAGTTCGACTATCTGTCCTGATAGATCGACTATCTGATAGTTCGACTATCTGCTCTGATAGGTCGACTATCTGCCGAGGTAGTTCGACTATCTTCTTCGATAGGTCGACTATCTGGATCGTTCGACTATCTGCCCGATAGTTCGACGATCTCCGTGCGTCGGTTGACGATCTCCGAAGGTCGTTCGACGCTTTCTGTCTGCCTTTATATTTTGTATTTATTTATTATATTTAATTAATTAATACATTTTCTGGCAAGTTGTTTCAGTTGATTTATGATAATATTTCCAGGCAATATCTGCTCTATTCTTTTTGCCTGAGTAAAATCTTTTTAGATAAAGTTGTTTGTCTTATTAGCTATCTTTGTATTTTACTTTATCTGCTGACAGTCTTTTATAGCCGTTAGACTGAAATGTCTTCCTTCTGCTATAAAGAGTATTTCTCTGATGTGACTTTATTTAGTCCTTCTGTTATTTGATTTGATCCTGCAGCTTCTTAGAAAGAGGTTCATTCCTTTTATAGGATGTTCTGCTGCAGAGTTTGTTTTGCTGTGTGTTATGTGCAGCCCAGGTCTCAAGTTTCAGAAGAAGACAAGTAATTCAAATTGAAGAGAGCCGTTGCTTGCTGCTGTTATATAAAGGACCCTTTGAAGAAGGATTGAAGCTAGCTAACTAGTTACCCAGTTGTTCACTTAAGCATTCAAGCCTTCATCAAGATCAAGTCTTCTGCTCTCAGCAATACTCATCTAACTGAGAAGTGTTAAGATCTTCTACCCTTCTTCAACCTGAGTTCTCCTGCCTTCAGGAAGTTCAGACTCAGATTTCTTTTGAAGAAGAAGAAGAAGATAGCTGTTTGAAGATCTTTTATTTTATTATTTATTTTCTTCTTGTAGTTTTTCCTTCAGAGCTTTCTGAAGAGTTTTCTGCACTGAAGCAAGACTTCACCTGGACATCTTTGAGCCAGGGGGAGCCTTGATTCTTTAGAGCTTTCTAGCTCAGTGCAAGTTTTTGTGCTTCTCTAATCTATTGTAAAATAGAGAAGACATCTTAACCTTCTTCCCCCTCCTGTACAGGGTTATTACTCCCTTCAAAAGTATCCCTTGGTGGTAGGGCACCTGATCAAAAACCTGTGCTTGGTTTTTAGACACCTGATCAAAATTCTAAAGGGTTTCTGGATCTACCTGAAGCAGATCCTGTTGGTGGCAGGGCACCTGATCAAAACCTGAGTGGATTCCTACCGTGTGGGTAGAAGAGTGGACGTACCCAAGTTGTTTGGGGAACCACTATAAATTTCCTTATGTCGTCTGGATTCCCTTGTTTAATTCCTGCACTGTGGCTGTGAATAGATATAACTAGGATTGCTAGTTGCTGATTAGGTTTTCCAAGCCTTAACTATAATTACAGTTAGCTTGAGTTTGTGCACATCACCTGTGTTAGGCTTTAGGGTTAATTCTATATCTATAAACTTTTAATTCCGCAATTCACTCCAAGGGAGTTGGGTAGACCTTCAAGTTTTGTCTTGTGCAAAATTTGATAACTCTATTCACCCCCCTCTAGAGTAGTATCTATCCCTTCACTTTCACATGAGCTTCCCAAAGAGTATCTGAGGATCAGTTTCAGCTAATCTGCCAAACTCTCGGATGGCGCAGATCTTCGTGTCCCATTCCTTAGTAAGGGACCTAAGGAATTTATCATTAAGTTCACCATCAGTGAACACTCTTCCATATCCCTTGAGAGCATTGACGATCTTGAGGAAGTTCTCGAAGGTAACTCCGATCTCTTCCTTGGGCCCCTGCCTGAAGGCCTCATATTTCTGGTTCAGGAGGGATCTCTGATCATCCCTCACTTCATCTGCGCCCTCCATCAGGATAATCAAGTTGTGCCAGATATCCTTGGCTGTCCTGTAGTTACAGAAGTTCTGCATCATGGAGTCATCGACTGCGCTGATTAGTATGTTCTGTGCCTTCTTGTCAAGTCCGACCAGCACCATCTCGTCCTTGTCCATTTCAGAAAGCTTCTTTGGCACCATTTTGGTAGGATCAATGGTGGAGGCCTTAGTGGGAATATAAGTTCCCTCCTCCACGATCATGAAGAGTCGAGGGTCGACTGCTTCCATGTAAAATCTAATCCTTTCCTTCCAGATAGGAAAGTTTAGCCTGGTGTACACTAGGATCTTGCCTGAGTATTTGAGTCCGTCCATAGTAGATATCTGCCTTCTTCTTGACACTAGTGGCAGGAACTTACTCAAGGTGTTAACCTTATTGCTGAGTAACCTCCCTCTGATACCATTTGAAAGTCCACCTAGTGCCAACTACCTTCACCTATGGGGAGGGAATAGGTGTCTTGCAGGGTTTTTGCGGAATTAAGCTATACCTGCACAAACAAACAAAACAACACAGCACAGAAAGACACATGCAATTTATAGTGGTTCCCCGATTTAGGTACGTCCACTCTCCCCCTTCGACCTATCTCCCAACAAGGGACGACTCGGTCACTTCACCAACAGGATTGAAAACCAATCCTCACACTAAGGAAGTAACTCTTCCACACGAAGGAGTCACCACTCCTCCACCACGGGTTGCACCCAACCCTTACATAGAGGAACCAACGTTCCTTTATAACAAAAGAAAAACTTGAATGTATAAAATACAAACTACTTTTGGAGCCCTTGGTGTCCCTCTTCGTTTGACGTTACGTTCTTGAGTAAGTCGAAGAGTCCACGACCTAAGTGCTCTCTTAGAGAGAATCTCCCCGAAACCAGTGGCGGCAAGAAGTGCGGCGGCGTAGCTGTCAGGATCGGTGGCGGCAACGAAGTGCGTCGGCTGAGCTTTGGAGATCCAACCTTCGTAGCAAAGCTAGCAAGGTATACCAACGGTCTTGCTAGGATCGATCGTCTCGATCGATTCAGAAAGGGAAGGTATTCCCGATCAACAAATCAAGAGATAAAGGATCTCTAGGTAGACACGTGAGACGCGTTGCTTGGCTGAGCTTCTATCGCCGGGAGATCGAGAAGAAACCATGATCAGCAACGGCGACAACCTGCACGAGCGACGATGGTGATCCGAGCGGCGACGGCGGTGGAAGGAAATCCACGATGCTTTAGGTCACGATGGCGGCTCGTTTCTTGTTCTCGGTATTCGGTATGTGTAATGATCGAAATACAACAGTATTTATACTGTAGGTCATACATTATGACCATTGTGGGCCCCACTAGTAGAAACCCTAAGTCCGGTTCAAAACAACGCCTGAATATTTGGACCGGTCTAGCGAGCAGAAGAAATTCGCCTAAGGCAAATTCGGCGAGAATCATTGGTGATTCTCGACAAATCGGCGAGAATCACTTATGATTCTCGCCGAATTCTACTTGGCAGAATTCTGGCTGAAGATCTTGCCATACGGAGAGAATCGGCGAGAATCATAATTCATTCTCGACGAATCGGCGAGAATGCAATGTCATTCTCGACGATTCGGCGAGAATAAACTAGTGATTCTCGACGATTCTGCCTTAAGCAGAAATCAAGACGGCGTTGAGACAGCCGGCTGCAATCGGCAAGAATCAGCGAGTGATTCTCGACGATTCGGCGAGAATCGATTCTCGTCGAATCGGCGAGAATCACTTAGTGATTCTCGACGATTTCTACTTAGACGATTTTCGTCTTTCTTCCCGCGAGTTGCTTTGACCCATCCTTGCTCCTTGTCTGCTCTTGATCTTTCTCAGCCCTGTACTTGAAAGTAAGTACACTTCAATAGAGAGAGTACACGTAGGCCAACACACTGATCTGCTCAACGAGGGATTACGTTGCGCAAACCCGTGTATATTGACCCACTGTACCCTGACATTGGTGTGTACTTAGCGTGGAATAACTGCAAGCACAACTTGAAGACAAATGATCAAATACAATGTCAATTCACCTTAGCTGGTCCAGGGGCTTCTTCAAATCAGGTACATTGTGGATATAATACCCAACAGTCTCCAGGTCCATTGCAGAAGCTGAGTACCGCAGTATGGCGTCGACCACTTGTGAGTTAAAATGGCTACGGGCTCTCATGCTAGATTTAGGAGAGGTCTACAATCATCCTCTACCTATGTTTTGTGATAACAAGGCTGCCATATACATCTCCAAAAATCTGGTCTTCCAAGAAAGAACCAAGCACATTGAGGTCGACTGTCATTTCATTCGTGAAGAGATCTTAAAGGAACAAATTTGCACTCCCTTTGTCACTTCTGATAAAGAGTTGGCTGACATCTTCACCAAGCCAGTTTCTGCCTCGTTTTTTCATATTTGTGACAAGCTGGACATGATCGATATATATGCTCCAGCTTGAGGGGGAGTGTTGAAGTTGGTGATCGGGCGGTCTGGCAGTCTGTCTTGGCGGGTTGAAGACCGGGCGATCTGGCGGTTTCCCTTCAGCAGGTTGGTTGATGTGTTGTTGCTGTCTGGTAGCCGAGCGGTCTAGCTGTTTGTCTCAGCCGGCTTACAGACCGGGTGGTCTAGCGGTCTCCACTAGCGATCTCTCTTTCTCTCTGGTAGTAGTCGTGCGGTTAGCCCTTCTGTCTAACCGCGCGGCTTGTGCGGTTTGTTCTGTATAGTTCGCCTAGTCCTGTAATTTTTTAGTCCCGCATCTCTTATTTGTATTCTCTCATATCTCCTCCATTCTATATAAGGGAGGGCATACCTTTGTAATAGATACCTTTTTCTGATAATAAAGTTTCAGTTTAAACCGTTTCTGGCTTATTTTAGTTCGATTCTAACAGAAAGGAATAAGGCGGAGAAGATTCCCCTTTTCTGCAAGCTACATCGAGTGGAGGGGCACGAGACCATGGCTTGCCTTGATTCTTGGGAAGCAAGGAGAAGGCTGGAAGCATGAGTGATAGAGAGGGAGCAGCAGAGGCAAGAGACCCCACAGGACCGGCGGCATTCCAAGCTCTTTGGGGGACGAGAATGAGGACCGAGTTGACTAAGGCGCTCGCAAGGAGGCGGTCCAAGGAGCTTGATGATGGCAAGTAGGGGTGATCCATAAAGGAGCCAGGCTGGGAGCTTCCTGAAAGGGAAGTCTCTATCAAATCTATCGAAAGAGCGTCGCTTTGACCTCTCAAGCACCGCTGCTGTTGGAGGATATCACCTTTTCCGAGAGGTACATGTTGGGGAATCAGAATCCCTCTCATAATGCCCTCGACATCTAAGCCACCATCAAAGACTTCACCGTCGACCAGCTCCTGACAGACAATGGAAGCTCAGTGAATGCCATCTTCAAATGGACATTCATCGGGTTAATGGTGGAAGTATCTCGGGTCCTAGCTGCTGATGCACCCCTATTTGGATTCTCCAGAGAGAAGAAGGAGGTGGAGGGAGGAGCAAATCTTCTGGTGACACTTGTCAGAGCCTCAATCAGGTGCAGGTTTTTCATCGTAGACGCATCAAGTTGCTACAGCGCAATCTTTGGAAGACTGCTCAGCAACTACTTCAAGGTCGTCTATATTCCAAATATCAGTGCTTGAAGTACTATTAGGGAGATGTCCAAGTAAGGATTCGGGGAGATCCTAAAGCTGCGAGGGAGTGTTATCTTAGTTTCATCGGTACCACTCAGTCTCCAAGGATGGAGGTGATCTTCAAGGATGGAGAGCCCGAATTGCTGAAGATAGGATGATCCCTGATGTTGGAAGGGAAGGTGGAGATGGCAGCCTGTTTGCAAGAAAATATAAACATCTTTGCTTGGAGCATCGCAGAGATATCAGGGATCGATGTGGAGGTTATATTCTATCACCTCAATCTGGACCCCAAGGTTGCGCATGTCCACCAGAAGCAGTGGAAGAGCGCAACTGTGTTGGCCGAGCCGATTAGTGAGGAAGTGGGGAAATTGTTAGATGCAGGTTTTGTTTCGGAAATCTAATATCTAGGTTGGGTCTCCAATGTTATAATGGGGAAGAAAGTCTGAGGGGGTTGTAGGCTATGTATCGAATTTTCCATGTTAAATAAAGCTTGCTCTAATGATTGTTATCTCTTGACTCGAATCAACGCGTTGGTTAATTTAGCCATCAGTTTTTCTGTGATGAGTTTCATTAATGCTTTTTTAGGGTATCATCAGATCCGTATGCATCCCCCTAACTGTCGTGATGTCTCCTTCATCACCAGTGATGGCTGCTATAACTACAAGGTGATGCCTTTTGGGCTAAAAAAATGCAGGTGCTACATACCAAAAAATAATGCATCAGGTCTTCAAGGAGCAAAAGGGATGAAATCTAGAAGTGTTCTTGGTTGATCTCTTAATCAAAAGCAGTAGTATCACGAAACACACTAAGGATCTAGTGGAGACCTTCACAACACTTCAAAAGTTCAAGATGAGACTCAATCCGGCAATGCGCATATTTGGAGTATTAAGAGGAAAGTTTTTATATCACCTTCTCACTCCGGGGGGGGTGGGGTGAAACCTAACCTTGATAAAGTCAAAGTTATTTTGGTGATGTCATCTCCGAAGAATTCCAAGAAAGTCCAGAGGTTGATGGGTCTTACCCGCTTTATATCCAAGACTGGGGAGAAGTGCTCTCTATTTTTCAAAACTCTCTGAGGCAATCAGAACTTCGAGTGGACCAAATACTGTGATGAAGCTTCGGAAAGCTCAAGTAGAAGCTGACTCAAGCTCCTCTACTCCAAGGCCCTAAATAAGGTGAAGATCTCCTCCTTTATCTAGGAGTGGGATCAGAAGCAGTCAGCTTGGTGCTTGTCAGGGAAGAGAGGAAGGGGCAGCTTCCCATCTATTATGTGAGTTGGGTGCTCAAGAAGGCGGAAATGAGATATCCTATCTTAGAGAAGCTAGCCTTTGCCTTAGTGATTTTGGCATGGAAGCTCCAGCCTTATTTTCAAGATCACTCCATTAAGGTCATCTCCGATCATCCTATTCAAAGTATCTTAGATGGGGTGGAGAATTTAGGAGGGCTCAAAAAGTGGGAAGTAGAACTCATCGAGTTTGATATTTCTTTCTCAACAAAGGTGGCAATCAAGGACCAAACAGTGACGGATTTCCTAGCTGACTTCTCGGCCGAGGTAGGAGGAGACGAAGGCTCTTCAAGCCTAGTCTCCTAGAAGATGTTCGTGGATGGAGCTTCAAGCAAGAGTTTGGTAGGAGCATGCATCATACTAGTGAGCTCGTAAGGAACTAGCATCGAGCAAGCAGTAGAGAACCTCTTCCCTGTCGCAGTCAATTAGGAAAAGACTAGTCCATGGTGGCAGGCTTGCGTCTTGCCAAGGAGTTGGGAATTCAAGATATCAAGGCTTTCACTGACTCAATGATGGTCGCGTCACAAATTAGGGGAGAGTTTGAAGTGCGCGGCCTCATCCTACAAAAATATCTGGTAAAGGTGAAAGGCTTGATTGGAAGCTTTCAATCTTTCTTCGTCAAGCATGCGTCGCGAAAGGAGAACTCAGAAACAGACCACCTAACCAAGTATGACCTGGGGGTCAGTGGAACTGTAATAGAGTTGTTTTGACCATCTATTGAAGATGGGGAGATGATGGAGATCAAACAATAAGCTTCCTGGAAGGATCCATTCGTCACCTTTCTAGCAACAGGTTTGTTTCCCGCCGGTGATGGTGACTAGAGGAAGTTCTGATACAAGACAACCTACTATGTGATACACAAAGGAGAGTTGTACCGCAAAACCATCTCAGACCCCCTAGCCCGATGTATGTCATAAGCTGAAATTCCCCGAGTATTATGAGAGATTCATTCAGGAGAATATTCCAGCCACTATGGGACTAGCACTATGGAGCAAAGAAGTCTCAGGTATGACCACTTTTAGCCAACCATTCGGAAGGATGCAAAAGCCTTTTCAAAAAATTGTCCAGAGTGTCAACTCTTTGCTCCTCTCCAATTGCAGCCAGCTTAGCAATTTTGTTTTATTACAACACCTTGGTCATTTCCCATCTGGGGAATGGATTTGATAGGCTCTTTCCCCCAAGATAGTGGTCAGAGGAGGTTTGTTCTCATCATGATAAATTACTTCTCCAAGTAATTGTCAACTTGGAGCTGGAAGACTCTTGCAGGCAGCTAGGGATAGATCTTTGATTTGCCTCTATCCACCATCCTCAGAGCAACGAACAGGTGGAGGCCGCCAACAAGCTGATCATCAACCTCCTGAAGAAGAAGTTCACCAACTTGAAGAGGAACTAAAAAGAGTAGCTTCCTTCGGTCATATGGGCTTTGAGAACCACTCTTAACTCAGCTACGGAGGAAACACCTTTCAAGTTATCCCATGGTTTTGAGGCTCTCATCCCGGTAGAGTTCAAAGTTAGGAGCCCTCAAGTCGTCACGACAAGAGAAGGCAGTAACGAGTAGTGCTTGGATAACGAAGATGCTCAGAAGCTTTCTCTAGATTGCGTCGAAGAGCTTCGAGTCCTAGCCTCTATTTGCCAAGAGGAGGTTAAGAGGTAAATAGTGAAACACTTCGACAAAATATTCGCATCAAGCAATTTCTTGCAGGAGATCTCGTCATGAATAAGGTGGACGCGGTAGGAAGGGTAGCTGTCATCGGCAAGATGAATCCTAATTGGGAAGAACCCTTCTGAAAGACTTTGTTTTCAAGGTAAGCTAAACATCTAGAGGGGAGGGGATGAATAGGTCTTTTTGATTTCTTTTTAGAACTTGTTCTCCTAGATGCAAGTGATTAGTTTGTTTGGCTTTCAAGATACACACACAGAAGACATAAGCAATTTATAGTAGTTCCCCAAATTATGTGTACGTCCACTGTCCCTCTCCGTCTTTCTAATAGTGAGATAAATAAGGATCTTCCCCCAATACTCGGCTCCTTAAGAGCTTACAACTCGATCCCGCAGGACCACTGAGTCTCCTCCAAGACCTACTGCTCAGGCACAAGGCCCTACAACTCAGTGATTAAACAATCACCTACCTCAAGCCAACGACCCTACAACTCAGGTTAGGAGGATAGCCCTACACTCAGATCCAAAGTGGATCCTACACTCAGATCAACAAATGATCCTACCTTATCCTTTATAACACAGGCATACAACTCAGATTCTACACAAAATCCTACACTCAGATCCAAGACTAGATCCTATATAAAATAGATATTTTGTGAAACAATTAGACACTAGAGAGTTTTCTCTATGTCTGTCTTCTAGAGCTGAGCAGATTTCAGCCCTATCTTCTTCTCAGCAACAAGATGAATGCATCTTCAGTGGACTACTTCTTATGCTGGAAGTAACTGATGTTGAAGACTGCAGATTCGACAGTGCTTCTCTTCTTCAATCAGCAACTGGACTTGCAGAATCTGACGGCTCTGCTACTCTTCCTTATCAGAAAGATTTTCTGAACTGCTGTCACTGGTGAAAATTGCAACAGCTAACTCTTGTCGCTTTCAGGTTCACTGATCAGAACAAAACCTTCAAGCTCTTTGTACTATGGACCCAGCCTAAAAAGGACGAGTTACCACCTTCCATTTGCAGAAAACAACAGTTGTCCGCCGACGTCATTGAAGGCATACTACAGCTTTGCCACAAAGAATTTGAACTGCGTTGACTTTGTTGACTTTTGCTGACGTCAGCCGTTCTGGACTTAGCCAAATTCACAGAATCACTCCAGGCGTTGAGTGCGTTGAGTGAACTGGTTTCACTCAATGATTCTGGACTTAGCATATTCTTCAACATTTTCTTTTATCCATGGCATTGAGAGCGTTGAGTGGATGACATTCACTCAATGCCATTTGACTTAGCTCCTTCTGAACTCTGCTAACTGCTGAGACGTTGAGTGAACTGGTTTCACTCAACGCTTTTGAACTTAGAAACTTTTCTTCTGAAAGAAGGCATTGAGTGTGTTGACTTCAGTCAATGCTTCCTGTCTCAACCTCATCTTTTGACTAGGCGTTGAGTGAACTGGCTTCACTCAACGCTTCTTGACTTAGTCAAATTCCGATTTCTTCTTAGGCTTTGAGTGTCCATGCTTGTCTCAACGTTTTCTATCATTTGGCGTTAAGTGAACTGGCTTCACTCAACACTTTTGTGCTTGCACAGATTTTTCTGTTTTTCTTCTTGGGATTTGATAGAATCAGCATGGCGTTGAGTGAACTGGCTTCACTTAGCACTTTTTCCTTTGATAGAATCTCTCTGGCTTTGACTGCCTGAGCTTGTCTCAACACTATTTGTTATTTGGGTGAGTTAACATCACTCAATTCCAGTTCACTCAATGCTCTTGTACTTAGCTAATTTTTCTTTGCCAGAAACTCTATGGCTTTGACTGAGGTAGCATTACTCGGCGAATTTGCTGTCTGGCATTGAGTGAGTTGACATCACTCAATGTCTGTGGACTTAGCCACTTTTCTGTCTTCCATTGTTGAGGCTTTAACAGATCCTACTGTATTCAGCTCCTTTTATGTTATGCTGTTGAGTGAGATGTCTTCACTCAACGCATGTAGACTTAGGCAAATTCCTACCTTTCCCGCATCCTTCTTTGTGTCCACCTATCCAATCAATGTGACAAGGACTATCCTGCATTCATGAATTTAAACACACATCAAATACAACTATGTGTATGTCATTGACTTATTTGACTTCTTACAAATTTGAGACATTGGGATCAATGGACCCAACAATCTCTCCATATTTGAAGAAGTCAAAACCCACTATCAACTGTCTTGGTCAATGACATGCAAAACATATACAACAACAAAATATACTATAATGAAAGAACAGATCTAGGAAGAGATTACCATATTCCCTGTCTGTATAGTGAGCATCACTTACTCCCCCTGAATTATTGCAAGGTATGTGATACCACTTGAAGGCCTTGATTACCTTCACCCCATTACCCTATATGGGGACATCATTTCTCCCCCTGCATTTACTGCATGACATTGATCATCTTCTTTTCCCTTTGATGCACTTAATTACTTGATCAACCTCTGATGCTACTTGATCAATCTCTTCTCTCCCAACAATCTCTTCTCTCCCCCTTTTTAACTTCTAAATTGTCAGGGAGGAGCTGGTATGCCTTGGTTGTCTTCTCCCACTAGCTGATTGTAGATGATACCACTAGAGCAGCTGCCAGCTTCCTCTCTTATTGAGGTTGAATTTGCTCATACAGCTGCTGGACTTGCACCCCCTCAATAGGAGCATCTTCTATCATCATGTTTTTGATAGACACTTTTGTCTCCATTGCCACTTTAAGTCTTCATCACCTGCAAGAAGAACAAATCCTGCACCAAAAATATCCTAAGGAGAACTAAAGCTAGGCAAAGTTCAACATACCTAACTCAAACTTGAAGGTGTTGAACTTTGCTTCATCTAGTGGCTTAGTAAAGATATCAACCACTTGCTTGTCTGTGGAGACAAACTCTAGATTAATGTCTTCCTTTTTCACATGCTCCCTAATAAAATGATACTTAATTTCTATGTGCTTAGTCCTGCTGTGTGAGACAGGATTCTTAGTAATAGAAATAACACTAGTAGAATCACAATTAAGAGGAGTTCTACTTATCTAGAGGTTACAATCCTGGAGCTGATGCTGGATCCACAACAAATGAGCACAGCAGCTACCTGCTGAAATGTACTTTAACTCTGCATTTGATATTGTCACACTGGTTTACTTCTTGCTGCTCCAAGATACTAGTCTCCCACCTAAGAATAGACAGGATCCTAAAGTTCTTTTCCTGTCCTCTTTGCAACCTGTAAAATCTACATCTGAATAGCCAGTTAGTTCAAAATCCCTATTTATAGGGTACCATAGGTCAAGATCCAGTGTGCCCTTAAGATATCTCAATATCCTCTGTGTCGCAGTGTAGTGAGATTCTTTAGAGTATGTCTGATACCTAGCACAGACACATGTGGCATACATGATGTCAAGCCTACTAGTAGTGAGATATAGAAGGGAGTCAATTATCCCTCTATACAAAGTCTCATCAACAGGTTTCCATGCTTCATCTTTGCCTATATGCATACTTGACCCCATGGGAGTTTTCATGGTGGAGGAACTCTCCATACCATATTTTTAATCAACTCTCTGATGAACTTTGATTGGAATATGGACAAGCCATCATCAGTCTGTCTAACTTGGAGTACAAAGAAGAACTTGAGCTCACCTATACTGCTCATCTCAAACTTCCCTTATATAAGTTTAGCAAACTTTTTGCAAAAGTTGGCATCAGTAGATCCAAAGATAATGTCATCAACATATATCTAGATTAGGATGATCTTGCCCTTAGATTCCCTTAGGAATAGAGTCTTGTCTATCTTCCCCCTTGAGAATTTGTTCTCAATGAGAAAACTAGATAAAGTCTCATACCATGCTCTAGGGGCTTGCTTCAACCCATATAGAGCTTTCCTAAGTCTATAAACAAAATCAGGTGAGTTAGAATCAATAAAACCTTGAGGCTGTTCAACATAGACTTCCTCTTTAAGTCACAATTCAGGAAGGCTGACTTCATATCCATCTGGTAGACTTTGAATCCTTGGTATGCAGCAAAAGCAAGAAAGAGTCTTATTGCTTCCAATCTGGCTACTGGGGAAAATGTCAGATCAAAATTGATCCCTTCTTCTTGCATGTATCCTTTAGCCACCAGTCTAACCTTGTTCTTCAATATAATGTCATTTTCATCAAGTTTATTCATGTAGATCCACTTGACTTTAATGACATTATGTCCTTTTGGTATGAGAACTAGCTTCCAGACCTTGCATCTCTTGAACTGGTTCAGTTCTTCTTGCATTGCTCCAATCTAGAATGAGTCTATATTAGCCTCTTAAAATTTCTTGGGCTCTATTTGTGACAGAAAGCTTGAGTAGAGTGCTATATTGAAACTCTTGCTTCTGGTTTGAACTCCTTGGCTTGCCTCACCAATGATTTTATGAGCTGGATGATCCCTCAAATGCCTGACAGCTGGAGGCAATCTTACTTCAACTTGATGTTCTTCACTGTCTTCAGCTAGCTATTCTTCATCCTCAACTTGTGAGTCTTGTGCTTCCTATGGACATCACACATCTTTATCCTTATTTTGGATTACTGAATCATCTTCCTTGATGGTAAGAGTGTTCATCAACTATTCTGTACCTGCAGTACTAGGAAAAGAGCTAGGCAGCTCAGTATTAATCAAATTAATTCATCAAACACCACATGAACTTACTCTTCTACAACTTGACTTATCAAGTTGTAGATTCTATATGCCCTACTGTGATTGTTGTACCAAACAACGATCCCTTCATAGGACTTGGCAGCAAACGTGGTCACATAGGACTTTCCATTGTTCAGCACATATCAATTACTACCAAAAATCTCGAAGTAGGATAAGTTTGGTTTTCTGCCTATCAAAATCTCATAGGGAGTCTTCTTGTGGCTTTTGGTGATAGAAGCCTTGTTAAGGACATGACATGCAGTGTTTACTTCCTCAGCCCAGAAATATTCTGGGAGAGTTGTGTCATTCAGTAAGGTCCTTCCAGCTTCTATGAGAGTTCTATTTTTCCTCTCAGCAATCCCATTTTACTGGGGGTATTGTAGGAGAGGAGAATTCTTGGTGAATCCCTTGCTCTTCACAGAACCTTATCATGCATTCAAATTGAAATTCAGTCTCATGGTCACTTCTGATTTTGACCACAGTACTGTCAAATTCATTCTGAATTTGCTTGATAAATGTCTTGAAGACATTAGAGATTTCAGATTTCTTCCTAAGAAAGAACACCCAAGCAAATCTAGAAAAGTCATCAACAACCACAAGGGTGTAGACTTTCCTACCTAGACTTTGAACTAGCATAGGACCAAACAAGTCCATATGTATGAGATACAAGCACCTCACTGAGTCTTTGATCCCAATGCTCTTGAAAGAGGTCTTGGTTTGTTTGCCCTTTTGCCATACAGAGCAGATACCCTCCTTAGTGCATTTCAACTTGGGACCATTTCTAATTAGCTCTTCACTAAAGAGCTTCTCAATGGTCTTGTAGTTCAAATGAGCTAATCTCTTATGCCATTGTACACAATATGAGATTTTCTCATTTGCCACTAGGCATATAGGAGAGTCCTTATCTAAGCATACGAAATTTAAGCAATAAACATTTCCACTTCTAGTGCATGTTAAGATGACCTCTTGGTCACTTAACCTCTTAATGTGGCACTCATCCTTATGGAAAATTATGTCATAGCCAATATCACAGAGTTGACTAATGCTTATCAGTTTGTGTTGCAACCCTTCCATATAGGCTACTTTGTGATAGTGATTATGCCATTAGAGATCTTACCATAACCTCTAGTCACTCCCTTATTTGAACCATCAAAGATAACCTTGGGTCCATTATTTACTAGAGAGTAATCCTTCAGCAATCTCCTTGTTCCAGTCATGTGCCTGGAACAACCACTGTCCAAGTATCATATAGGGGTATGGCCACTTGGACTAACCTGCAAGACATAAATCAGTTAACCTTAGGACCCCAATTCTTATTAGATCCTAGGTGCAAGTTAGTCTTATAATGAACCTACTTACCTGCAGTTCTTCTGACAGGTAAGCTCTCTCTTGCTCTTGGCACACTAGGATTATGCCAGCAATCAAAAGCATAGTGGCCCACCTTGACACAGCACCAGCACTCATGGATATTGTACCTTCATTTTATAGCTGGTCTTATAGTTGTGCTGACAGCAGCTCTCAATCCAAAAGGTACAACAACAGTCTTTTCTTGTGTCTCCCAGCCACAGTCTGACTTGGGATATGTCTGGCAGTAGAGGTACTTGGAATATCTTAATTCCTACTAGCAGTAGTCTTCCATTCAGAAGACATACTTTTGATGGCTTCAGATATACCCAATTCTAGTTTGTTGATAGACATGCCCTTGTTCTGATAGTCGGTTGGGAGGTCCTGAGAGAAAACAGCCTCCTCACTCTTGAGGGTTGGGGCTAGTGTACCAAACACAAATGGTCCATGATGGGCCATTTGAATTTCCTCATGGGCTTCCCTGAAGGCACTTGCACCCTTGCTATATCTACCACCATAGTGTAGAACATCTTTGTTCCCACTAGTGGATCCACCATTCTCCCAGTGAACATAGATACCCTCTTGGTCATACCTATTAGAAGGTAACAGAACTCTTTTAAATAGAATAGGAGGCTTAGAGGCTAGTGACTGAACTAGAGCTTTGCCCTTTCCTTTGGGATTGATAACTTTGTGTGACTCTTGAAGCCCAACCCCTTCTTACCCTTTGGGAGGTGAAGGATTCTATCACGGGCAATACTAAGCTTGGATCTGAATAACTAGCCGCTATCCTCTTCTCCCTCTCTAGCAACTCTTCCAGGTCCCTTATTCGGTTTCTTGGTACTCTATGGTGCCTAACTAGATGAAGGAAATAGTTTCTAATTCACTGATTTCCCTCATTTTCAAATCTAGCAGGGAACCTGAGTCTGTATGCTGGGAAGCAATAAGTTGAAGAGAAGAAATCTCTTTAGCCTGCTTCTTAGCCAGCAACTTGATTTTTTTGATGGCATTCAACAAGACACCATACTTGTCAATAATAGAATTGACATCTTCCTCAGATTCAGAGTCTCGTTCATCTCTTGATGAGTGAGCTTCAGAATCTGGGCTGGTCTCATAGCCTGATTCAGAAGAAGACTTAGACAGATAATATACCTTTTGTTGACTAGGCTGATCCTGGCTGGATTATTTATCAGTCATAGCCATCAGCCCATAATAGCAGCTGTCTTCTTCTTCTTCTTCATCCACCTCTGAATCACTATCTGACTATGATAGAGGGGCCCTGATTCCAATTCTGGCAGCATGATACTTTTCCTCTTCTTCCAGCACAGCAGCAATTAGCCCAATATAGGCTTCATCTTCTTCCTCTTCTTCTGACTCTGATGAGGAAGAGTCAGACCAGCTCTTCTTTTTCTTAGCAATGAAGGATTTCTCTTTCCTGCCTTTATGCTGGTGATGGTGCTTCTTCTCACCATCCTATCTTCTCTTTACTAGGCAGTCACCTACAAAATGCCCTGCCTTGCTGCAGCAATAACAGATAACATTAGTAGAAATCTATTTACTAGGTTTAGAACCATACCTATCCTCCTTGGAGGATTTCTTTTTTTCCCCTGTAGTAGTCCTCCTTGTGATGAGAGGAAGAGGAGGGTCTGCTCTTCCTCTGCTTCTTCTTCATGAACTTCTGTAATTATCTAGAGAAGGCAGCAAAGTCTTCATCAAACATGTGGAAGTATGATGTGCTTGACTCTAAGTCATCCGAGTCATACTTAGCATCCATCCTTTGTGGAGAAGGAGTCTTCCATCTACTCCTCCTTGAGGCTTCAGCTTTGAAGGCCACAAAATTTTATTTAGCCTGAGACTTGCTGTTTTTCTCCGCCTCCTTCCTAGTAGTCAGCTGTATTTCATAAGACAGCAACTTCCCAAATAGTGTTGCTTGTTGAGTGTCAACAAGCTTTGCCACCTCTCTAATGGCACAAATCTTAGTATCCTAGTCTCTAGTTAGAGACCTGAGAAACTTGTCATTCAACTCATAAGTGATGAAAACCCTGCCATAGGTCCTCAACTCATTGACTATCCTGAAGAATATCTCATAGCACTCTGTTATGTTGTCAGTCTTGCTCTGCCTAAAAGCCTCATACTCTTGGTTGAGCATAGACTTTCTGTCATCTCTAACTTCCTCTGTTTCCTCCATGTAGATCACCAGTGTGTCCTACATATCCTTTGCAGTTGTATAGTGGATCAGATTCTGAAGGGTAGAATCATCAATTGCACTGATAATTATATTCTGAGCCCTTTTGTTCATGGTGGTAAGGATGACTTCATCCTTTATCATCTCTGCATAAGTCTTACGTATCTGATCATTTTCATTCAGAACTAACACTTTCATGGGGATGGAAGGTCTCTCCTTGACAGTAATAAAGATCCTAGGGTCGGTTGATTCCATGAATAGCCTAACCCTCTCCTTCCAGATGCCAAACCCTTCCTTCTTGTAGATTGGAAGTTTCATGGCACTCATCTCCTTATAGTTCACTCATGAACCCATAAAGACAGACTTATAGCTAAGCTTGGAGATCTGCTCAGACTTTTAAGCCTTTCTTGAGCAACCTGCCTCTGATACCACTTAAAATACTTTGTTTTCAAGGCCAGCTAAACACTTAGAGGGTGGGTGAATAGGTCTTTTTAATTTATTTTTAGAACTTGTTCTCCTAGATGTAAGTTATGATTAGTTTGTTTGGCTTTCAAGATACACACACAGAAGACACAAGTAATTTATAGTGGTTCCCTAGATTATGGATACGTCCACTATCCATCTCTGCCTTTCTAATAGTGAGTTATATAAGGCTCTTCCCCCAATACTCGGCTCCTTAAGAGCTTACAACTCGATCTCGCATGACCACTCAGTCTCCTCCAAGAACTATTGCTCAGGCACAAGGCCCTACAACTCAGTGATTAAACAATCACCTGCCTCAGGCCAATGACCCTACAACTCAGGCTGGGAGGACAACCCTACACTCAGATCCAAAGTGGATCCTACACTCAGATCAACAAATGATCCTACCCCAGCCTTTATAACACAGGCTTACACCTCAGATTCTACGCATAATCCTACATTCAGATCCAAGATTGGATCCTACAAAAAATAGATATTTTGTGAAACAATTAGACACTAGAGAGTTTTCTCCGTGTTAGTCTTCCGGAGCTGAGCAGATTTCATCCCTATCTTCTTCTCAGCAACAAGATGAATGTATCTTCAGTGGACTACTGCTTATGTTGCAAGTAACTATTATTGAAGACTGTAGATTCAACAGTGCTTCTCTTCTTCAATCAGCAACTAAACTTACAGAATCTGACGGCTCTGCTACTCTTCTCTATCAGAAATCTTTTCGTAACTGTTGTCGCTGGTGAAGATTACAGTAGTTAACTCTTGTCGCTTTCAGGTTCACTAATCAGAACAAAACCTTCAAGCTCATCGTTAATGGCAAGGAAGACGATGATGTTCCGCTACAATGTGTAATCAAAAAATGCTAAAATCTACTTCCCTTTCAGCCAATCTTATCCTTTTATAGTACGCTGATCAACGACTCTTTGTACTGTGGTCCCAGCCTAAAAAGGACGAGTTACCACCTTCCATTTGCAGGAAATGACAATTGCTGTCCGCCGGCGCCATTAAAGGCATACTGCAGCTTTGCCGTAAAGAATTTGAACTGCGTTGACTTTGTTAACTTTTGCTGACGTCTGCCATTTTGGACTTAGCCAAATTCACAAAATCACTCCAGACGTTGAGTGCGTTGAGTGAACTGGTTTAACTCTATGATTCTGGACTTAGCTTATTCTTCAGCTCTTTCTGCATCCATGGCGTTGAGAGAGTTGAGTGGTTGACCTTCACTCAATGTCATTTGCCTTAGCTCCTTCTGAACTCTACTAACTGTTGAGGCATTGAGTGAACTGGCTTCACTCAAAGCTTCTGTACTTAGAATTTTTTCTTATGAATGAAGGCGTTGAGTGTATTGACTTCACTCAATGCTTCCTGTCTCTGCCTCATCTTTTGACTAGGCATTGGGTGAACTGGCTCCACTCAGCACTTCTTGACTTAGTCAAATTCTTGTTTCTTCTTAATCTTTGAGTTCTATGCTTGTCTCAACATTTTCTGTCATTTAGCATTGTGTGAACTGGCTTCACTCAACGCTTTTGTGCTTGAACAAATTTCTCTATTTTTCTTCTTGGGCTTTGATAGAATCAGCATGGCGTTGAGTGAACTGGCTTCACTCAACGCTTTTTTCCTTTGACAGAATCTCTCTGGCTTTGACGACTTGAGCTTGTCTCAACGCTATTTGTTATTTGACATTGAGTGAACTAGCTTCACTCAATGCTCTTGCACTTAACTGATTTTTCTTTGCTAGAAACTCTGTGGCTTTGACTGAGGCTTCTTTAGTCGATGAATTTGATGTCTGGCATTGAGTGAGTTTACATCACTCAACGCCTGTCTACTTAGCCACTTTTTTGTCTTCCATTGTTGAGGCTTTGACAGATTCTGCTGTATTCAGCTCCTTTTGTGTTATGGCGTTGAGTAAACTGTCTTCACTCAACGCCTGTGGACTTAAGCAATTTCCTGCCTTTCCAACATCCTTCTTTGTGTTCACCTATCTAATCAATGTGACAAGGACTATTTTACATGCATGAACTTAAACACACATCAAATACAACTATGTGTATATCATTGACTTGTTTGAATTCTTACAAATCTGGGACATTGGGATCAATGGAACACCTTCTTCGTCCAATAAACTCTGTCCACTGGAGGATACCTCCCGCAGAACTAGGAAGGAGAGCTACTGGGAATCACCTAGAGCGTTGATAACCTGAAAAGGTTCTATCCTTATCAAGAAAGGGTATGTTTACTTATATATAAAGTGTTGCTCCTATTTTAATTAAATCTCTCACCCCCTGAAACATAAGATTGAACGAGTTGTTTGTCTTGTTCGAGAGTTGTCTCGAGATGGCTAAGAGTAGTGAAGTTAACCTCCACAAATGGTATGAGAAACTTGCCTCTGACCTGATTCTTCTAAAAAAATCCAGAGCGGACGATGTGTCATTATTTAAAGCGTTCATGTAAGACTAAGCCCCTACATTGATGGTCGAGATCAACTCCCCCTTGTACGTTGGCCTAACTACCTCCCGATCGTACTTCTCATCCGACTGGAGGAACTATTAGGAATAGATCTGGATGTCAACCTCCCAAACTCGGTGAAAGGTCGACTTAACAAAGTGACAACTTGCATAAATGCATCATTGATCTTCGAAAAGACTAAAGATCCTCTTTTAGCATCTTTTGTCCTACAAAGCAGGAGGCGTCTCTATTGATACCTAGGTGGGATAACCCACTATGCTTTGTAAAGTGACTAAGCAAAAGATTTTCGAGAGGTGAGAATCTGACAAAGGATGGAGCCTCGAGAGTGCGCATCCTGCGGGACCCCCCGAGTGTCGTTCCCTATCTCTGGGTCCCCTTAGTTCTTTTGCTAGTGAAGGTTGAGTCGAGGTCTCATGTGTGTGCGTCTTGTGAGACCCCCCCCCCCCCCCCCCCCCCCCGCCCACCGAGTGTCATTCCCTTGTCCAAAGGATCGCAGTTAGCAAGAGAAGAGAAAGAGTTTTGCTTCCTCAACAAGTATTTCCTTAGGCGAACACATTTGATTAGCAAACAAACGAGTGTGATGAATTTCTTATGCGAGCATGCAGGTGCGAGTATACAGGTGCTTGCATACAGGTGCGGACATGCAGGTGCGAGTATGCAGGTGCGAGAACATAGGTGTGAATATTGACGCGCTAACGGCAAGTGTACTGGTCGCAAAAGTAATATAAATGGGAGAATTTTCCTAAGTATCAATGTCACGTAGAACATAGTAAGATGGAGTTATCTTTCGAGGACGACTTGAGATTGAAGTCCTCGAGGTTAGGTTTATATGAGGGGTTGATTTGGTTTGCGGAAAAAATAAAATAAAACTAATTTATCAACTACAATGCAGGACGCTATGCGCTGCTTTGATAGGCGGGATGGAAACTATGCAAGCCGCTTTGCACAGCGGATGGACGGTAGTCAAGCGGATTTGGCGAGTAGGCTAGCGGAATGGATGAAGTTAGTGATGGTGGTGGATGGACGGCGCACCTCAAACACATAATAAATAAGATAATTTCATACATATGAAATGTACATTAAAGAACAAGGTTTAAAGTGCACATCATCTAAAAAAATAAAGAATCTACTCATATACATCATTCCAGGAGAAGAAAAAGGCGAGGGATACGACCAAATCTGAAGGCTTGTTGTAGATTCTCGGTAGGAATCGTCAGGTCGTCAATCCGCGTCTTAGCTCGGTCCCAACTATCATCCGGGGTAGTGGAGGGTTGTCACTTCCTCCCAATGGACCCGTCTTCTCCGATAAACAACAATTCGGCCACGTCCAAAGCTAAGATCTCCTTGATTGGTGATGAAGATGAGTGAATCCTCCTCCTTGAAGCTCTGGATGATGGAGGCGGCCCAGGGAAAGAGCCCTAACACATGGATGGAGGGAGAAAAGAGCGCAGCTTCCTGCACGAAAATGGCGGAGTGGATCGGGGATTGAAGATGATCCTCATCTTAGGGCAACCTGCGACTATTTATAGAGAATCTATGAAAAATTAGTCGTGCATGGTCGTGCGATCAAACTGTGCGATATTTGCGAGAAAATCAGCACAACAGGACAAGGTTCAGCCTGTGTGATTTCCCTTCACGCATGGTTGCATCAACCGTACGCGAACAAAAACACACGGGTAGAGACAGAACTGCGATTTCAGGACCAACCACCGCCCTGTGCAATTTTCCTCTCGCACAGTTGAAATCAATCGTGCGTGAAGAAAACACACGACCACTAAAAACATAAAAGTTTTAGACAAACCAGGCCACTAGTGTGATTTGTTCTCACACGATTGAAATCAACCGTATGTGACCAAATTGCACGGGTGGAGGTAGCACCAGGATTTCAGCACACGAGATCACATGGGCAAAACGTCGATGCGCAAAGGAAAAATACAGGACCGTGCATTTCCTCAGAATCCCATAAATAGAATGGGCACACCCCCCAGCTGGTCCAAAACAATAATAGAAGCTACCTAAACAAAATGAGGAGCACCAAGTGCTTACCCACAGAAAAATGGAGCGCAATTGCGCACCACAACGGACAAAAAAAACACTTCGTGTACAAATACAGAACTAGTGGAATATAAGCAATAACCGCTAAATATGAAGTGCTCGAGTGCAAAAACAAGCACGTGGGGGAGATGAAGTCGGTAGATCTTCAAGGCGCTCGAAGATCTTCAAAGGGGTCTCAAAGGAGAAGGATATTCCCAGAGGATCTCTCACGCGCGTAGGAGATTAAGCCGACGGAGGAGAAGATGATAGTAGGAAAAAATCCGAGAAGAAGAAGGCCTCTCTTGCACGTAGGGGAAAAGACGGGAGGAGAGAGATGGAATGAAGGAGGGCCCTGAGGTCCAATTTATAGAATTTCAAGGTGGTTATAGTGGTTACGCGGTTATCTGCAGACCTCCTTGCTACAAAATATGATTTGTCATAAAGTGTAAAGTGTTATCATCAGTATTTAAACGTTCGACTAATCTCATTATCGTCATCATTCGTCAACACCCCTAAGAGAATATTAAAATCCTCCTCAAAGTAAGTAAACTTTGTATTAAAACGAACTCAAAACAAAGTGTGGATGCGTGCTTCTAATGCAGAGAATGGGAATTTCAACAAGGGGCCCCAGTCCGTTCAAAAAAATTGAGAAACATGTAGTCAAAATTCATTGACTTTGATCTAGTATACTCTTAGGGTATAATAAATGAGACACTAGTAAAATAAGCAAGATTATAAAAGTTAAGTAAAGAAAATATCGTGTTATATCGTGTTAAAGATGACGATAGTGTTTCTTTTAGAAATTTCAAAAAAGCTATGAGTAAAGAAGAAGGTGGACTTGACGGAGTCAAAATTGGTTGCAACAATCTCAACTAAATTTATATATGTTATCTACATAAAATTAATTAAAACAGTTAGCTCTCATGTCAACTTTCTCATCTTCCATTCAAAAAAAATTTAATTGTCTCTACCCTTTCAGGCCTTTTTCTTCTTTATTCGGACACCGTTTGTGACGTATAAGTAGTCAAAATTCATTGGCTCGATGAGAGGAACACAAATTCATCATCTATTTTGCCAAAATCCTGGGAGGGGGCGGGCCCCCGCCGCCCCCTAGATCCTCCCCTGCACACACCAATTATTAATTTTGCTAAGTGCACCCCCCCCCCCCCCCCCACACACACATAAGGGGTGGTTATGCGAGGTGTTTACGCAGTGATTACATGTGATCAGATAGTGGAAATTAGGCAACCGCCAAAAGATTGATCGAAGGAGGACCGGTCGACAGCGGGACACGACCGAGCGCAACCACGCTGTAGGCCGGAAAGCCCCCCCCCCCCCCCCCCCCCCCCCCCCCCCCCCCCACCGCGTAATTGCGTAGCGGCGGCCGCCCTTGCTGTTGCGTGCAGAGGGCCGGTCTTGGCCCTCCAGGGGGGGCAGTCAAGCGGCTATGCCCGAGGGTGCGCGCGACACTGCGATCGCACGGCCGCAGGCAGGGTGCGGCCGCACGCATGCGTCATTGCGGCCCGGTGATGGAGGCGTTAGTGTGGTTGACTTTGGTCAAGCCCGCTAAGCCCCCATTTTCCCCGCCAAGTTAGTGAGGGAGATGAGGATTTTAACTATCCACAGCCTATTTTGCGATAAAGATTATCTGTTCGTCCAAACCTCTCTTGGGAACCCTATCACATTAGTTCCTAAGATCATTGAAATTTGTACTTGATACCATTTATAAAATCTACATTTGCCATTCTAAATGAAAATGTTCGGACTATTTTTTATTCCCAACACAACCAACATCGGACCATTGCAGACTGAGGAGCTCAAGACATACAGTAAAGTGGGTAAGGTGGCCACAAGAATTCCAGGACATACGACTAAGGCTCCGCTTGAGAGGACTTATTTTCACCGATTTGATTCATGCGGTCATAATCGTTTGACCGGTGAAAATAAGTTCTCCCAAACGGAGTCTAATCCTCATCATCATTCAACCTTCCTTCACAGAGAAAATCTAATAAAAACCACAAAAAATCATCATCACACAGGATTCGTTTAATGTGGCGTTTTAAGTTCAGGCTAAGGCTAAGGCTCTGTTTGGGAGGACTTATTTTCACCGGTCAAGCGGTCAGGACCGCATGAATCAGGCCTTAATTAAGGTCCGGTTCATGCGGTCGTGACCGCTTGACCGGTGAAAATAAATCTCCCCAAACGGAGCCTAAGTTTGACACGGTGATGGCAGTCATAAACAAATGAGTTAAACCGCCATTCGATCATCTAACAAACATCATCTGTTTGAACATAAAAATGGATGAAGCTTCTTAGGTGGGTGTTAATGAATGACAATTTAACCTCATGTTCATGACCGCCACCACCGTGCCCCACAGAGCCTAAAACGCCATTTGCAACGATCGTTACCGCCGCAACAACAAAAAATAACTTTAAACTCAAACACGACCACAACTCCTGAGGTGAGGTTGGGTGTTGCGAAAAATAAATCTTACTCTCAACCTAAACGTTAATGTGGTTCAACGGGCCCATAAAATCAAGCATCCGAGCATTGATAGATAACAGCGGCAAATAAAAGAAAAGACATGTAGGCATTTGTTAATCTCAAGAAAGCCGAGTCCCTATACAAGATCTTAACAAAAACAGTAAATAATTCCATATCAGACAGCCAAAATCTAGACTCCATTTGGCACGACGGTGGGGGTTGTCAATGCGGTGATTATGAACTATTGTTCGTGAACGCCCGACCTCACCTTAGAAATTTTTGCTCCGTTTGGCATGGTGTTGGCGGTCATGAGCATGGTGGTTAAATTGTCATTGGTTAACACCCACCTAAGAAATTTCAACCACTTTTATGTTCAAAGGGATGATGTTTGTTAGGTGATCCTTAACGAATGACGATTTAACCCATGCATTTACGACCGCCATAACCATGCCAAACGGAGCCTCTCATCCACTTTTATGTTCAAACCTTCTCTTCTTTTCTTGTTGGTGGTGAAAAACATATATTCTATGACAGTCTCATTTTTATTCAAAATCATCGAAGCAAAAATGTCATGCCAAACATAGCCCAAGTTGATCCAATGAAGAAGAAGAGGCAACTTCTAAACCTCATACATGAATTCAAAAATTATCAACGCTAGAACGCAATGCATAACAGAGAAGAGTAAATTCAATCAAAATCCCAAAACTTTATATATAAAAGAAAAACTCAAATCTTATATTCAATTTGAGCAGTTGCCATCTAGCATAAATGATTTGTTGAGACCTGGGACTGAATCAAGCCCCCTTCAATCAGTCCAAGAAAATGGACCTTTTGAAGTGAGTCACAAACTAATCAGACCAATTCCAATCCAATTGGGATTAGTTTCGAGCCGCGACTCTACTATTATATCTGTCATGGCGAGTTAGAGAAACTTGAAAGTATGAATATAAACAATTTAGCGGCATGCCTGTAATTATACTTACACCGACAACGAATCCTCGTCAGTTATGTCAGTTTAATGCCTTTCCAAAGCTGCAACCTTTGCTCGATTAAAACTGGGCACGACCGTCTTCCCCCTCACGTTTTGAGGCAGCAGATCACAGCTTTCTCCGATTGAACTGGACTTCAGATCTGCAGGTGGGATGAAGCAATCCAGGGAAAGGCCCGGAACATTGAACGCCACCTCCTCGATGGTCCATGCTTCCTCCATCCTGGTCTTCGTGTGACTCAATGGCACATCGCCGAATCTGAAAAGAGTGACGACCGAGCGTCCAGAATGCGCGACCATAACACCCTCAACAGAGCGGTAGTCATCGAGAGAAGAGTTAATGGTGGTCTCCCAATACACCGCATCGCCGCCGGAATTTGATTGGATGCGTGTGAGGTGAGAATCCTCCACGTGGACAAGCAGTGCGCTTTTCTGGCTAAAATATCCAAACATGACATGCCTAATGATCTCTGCAGGTCCCTCGCTCCTGGCTTTCAATGTTTGTGGATCAGCAGAAAGCTTAAGAATGAAACAATCCTCTCCGTTGATCTTTTTCTCACCAATACAATGTGAATTAGAAAACATGCTTGCCGTTGTCACAGGATCCAGGCCCTACAAAGAAATCACTCAATGAAATCAAGAAAATATGCCTCAAAGCAATAAAACAAAAACCTGCCTCATAGGTTTGCGCTTTGGCGCGCCTTTGGAGCATAAAAAGCGTGTCTAGATTTGATTTTTGTAGTATTTTTTTTTTTCATAATAAAGAAAGAAATAATATGTCCTCAATATTTTTTTCATGATTTAGTGTTGTAAAACATAATCATGCGTTGAGACTTGGGTATAATTCAAGCGAACACATTGATTTTATTTTTAAGAGATATTAAATGATAGTAATGAATGATTAATGAGTAGAATAAATGAATAATCTGATTAAGAAAATAAGTGATATTTGATGCTGATTATTTAAAATGAATGTGGATGCGCCTTACCTTTGTCAGACGCGCGCCTACGCCTTTAGCCTTGCGCCTAAGCCTCAAGATCCCTTTGCGCCTTGGTTCGCCTTTAATAACTAAGACTATACGAAGCTAAATCTCAAAAGTTTTACTATTTTCTATGGTAAATGTACAAAGTATTTCTCCAAAGATTACACATCTCATAACTATTCCCAGTCAACCACATTTAACTGTGGAATTCATAATTGAAATGTACTTACTACACTTTCAAAAGAAGGTCAGTAAATTTTAGTGGAATTCAAATATGAGACTTCATGCTTTATTTGTTGCAGTGGTGGCGGGCCCATTCGGTGGTTCCTCCCGCGGCTTTCAAACTGGGGGCGGGGAGTTCGGGATCGAAACGGAGCGGATTGCGCAGGTTTTCAGGGAACGGCGGGGGAACGGAGCAAACGCCGCCGGAAGGCATTTGTTTAGTACGACGGCGTTTGCCCCAAACGGCCGGCGAAAACGCCGCGCCAAACGTAAGTCTTAGTTAATACATGTACCTTTCTCCTAGAATTTACCATCCTATAAGCCATCCAGGATTCGCTATTTGTTCATAAATCATTGCCCCGAAGACACTTTCCATCCTCTTCAGACAACGCTGCCTGAATATAAGTCATCATAGTGTGTTTGGTACAATGTTATTGCATCAGGGTCTTGGCTAATCTAAAAAGGTTTAACAGTAGTTCTTTAGCTATAATTATGTCTACCAACTCTCGTGAAGATTTGAAAAAAAAGAAAATTATTGCGGATCGATCAATGCTCCTTGGATTTGACAAATTAGGTTCTTAACTCAAGAGTAAAGTGAATGCGCAAATAATAAAAACCGATTTTTTACATGGAAAACTCATAAAGGGAAACAATCACGAGGCTGGCCTGGACTAGGATAAATCCACTAGTAAAATCTCAAAGTACATGGCCATTTTAGTAACGGTGACAAGTAACCACTAGTTTCACAATATTAGTAAAGAGTCTTCCGGTTATGCATGGCAGGGGCACACTTTGGGGAATTGTGCGGGGTGCGTCCTGGGGGGGGGGGGGGGTCACCAGAGAGAGGAAGGGCGCTCCGCTCCCTGGTGCACCCTCGCCCTCCATTCTACAGAACGCACATTGGATAGCAGAGTGCGGGGGCGCGTGCATGAGATCAAAGTGCGGAGCGTGCATTGAAGAGCAGAGCGCGTTTAGTAGAGCAGAACGCAGGAGCACACACTGGAGAGCGGAGTGCATTCAATATAGTGGAGCGTTGAGGCGTGCACTGGAGAGCAGAGTGTGAGGGGAGCAATTGAGAGCGGAATGCAGGGGGCGCACTTTAGAGCAGAGCGCATTTTGTAGCGCAGGGCGCGCACTGGAGAGCGGAGCGCATTCTATAGAGAGGAGCGTAGTGGCACGCATTAAACAACGAAGCGTGGGGGAGCTCACTAGAGAGCGAACAATGTTCAGCGAAGCGAAGCATGTTTAGTAAAGCGAAGCGCAGAGCGCGTATTGGAGAGCGGAGCGCGGGAATACACACTAGATAGCGGAGCGCGGGGGCATACACTAGAGAGTGGAGCGCTTTGAAAAGTTGTGTGTGTGAGCGCGCTCGGTAGAGCGGCGCATGAGTGTGTTTGTGGGAATTTATTGAAGTTTTTTAAATGTCGCAACACACGAGACACAAGTTTCATACCTTTCCTTCAATTACTGATCACTTCAAATAAAAGAGTAGACCACCTTTATAGATTTTAAGAAGAGCATACAAAAAATTGTCATCACAATAAATCGAAGGGGGAATAGAAACACCAGTTTATGTCCCTCGGATCATGAAGTTTGATGGTCAGACAACTTTTCCACCTTAGTAGAGCCAGACAGCTTGATAAGGTTCACTTACATGAGCTTGTGAATCGAAGGGGGAATAGAAACACCAGTTTATGTCCCTCGGATCATGAAGTTTGATGGTCAGACAACTTTTCCACCTTAGTAGAGCCAGACAGCTTGATAAGGTTCACTTACATGAGCGCAGCCGGGAGCAGCCTCCACCCCCGCATGAAAAATGAAAGTGTTCGGAACATGTTGAAAATTTCAGGGAAGCGTTATCCCGATGTCACGAGTCTGCTGGTCCTGACGGTTCCTTAATCGAAGGTCCAGAGCTCCAAAAATTATCGACAAAGGGGTGTTTGAGTGAAATTGCCGCCCCACCAAAGCTCCACCAAAATCTTCGATTGAATAATCTATCTCGTAGCAATTTTCGAAAGTGATTTAGTGTCACTTTCATATTGAAATTTCGTTTAGCGGTGAGAGATATACGGGCTTTGAAATTTTTGGATTTCTCCTACCTAATAATGGCCAAAATTCCTCACGAGGAAGGAATAGAAAGGAGGTCGCCCATGTCTCCCGGTGTCGTAGGCCACCTCCTCCGTGCCTTACGACCTTACTTATTAAAGGTTCAAGGCGCACCAAGGCGCAAAGGGATCTTGGAGTCTACGCGCAAGGCTCAAAGCGCAGGCGCGCGTTTGACGGGTGCAAGACACAATAACAACTATTTTAAATAATCAACATCAAACATTAGTTCATTATCTAAATTAAATTTTTCGTCAATTATACTCATTAATTATTCATTACTATTATTGCGGGTCGCTCAGTTTTCCTTCAGTCCAAAGAATCAGACCGCCTTATCTTTGAGTCGAACCAGGTGCGCAAACAGTTTAATGAAAAATCAAGCAGCAACGACAAGAGATTTTTTTAACGTGGAAAACCCAGAAATAGTGAAAAACCACGCGGACGAAGTTATGTTGGGCCTAAATACACTATTATCCCTTTGTTTACAAGTATTTGCGTTGCTCAAAGGGTGGCAGGTCACCTCTCCGTTACAAGCTTTGAGTACTAAGAAAAGGGGAAAAATTCAAGTCCACGAAGCTTCCACGAAGCTTCCACGAAGTGCAAACGAGAGTGTGTGCGAGAGTGTTTCTAAATGCCTTCTCCTGGGCCCACTGAAGCATCTGTGTGAGCGTTGAGCAGACAAGAGAGGGTGTAGAGAGAATCCCAAGCGAAAGAACGATTTAAGGCACACGTTCTCGCTGGAAAACCCAAAAGTTTCTCTAGTCTCTGAAGTTGTTTGTTTTCCAATGAAGGTTTGTGGGTCTTTTTATAGCTTTATTAAAGGAACACGTTGGTAATTGCACTCGGCTGAATCTTTTGTTGTCGAATGACGTTACTCCGTTCCGGTCATCTGGATCACCAATTTCATCAAAATGAGGGACATGGCCCCAGGCGGCCCGGGAAGGTTCCACAACGATGGCGGCAGCCTCCAGCGTACACGCCCAAATGGGGCCCGGGGGGGGGGGGGGGGGGGGGGGGGGGGGGGGGGGCTACTCCTCTGGCACTGCCTTTGCACGATTTGTTTCGTTCCCCCTTTTGGGGTGATTTTGGACCCTTTAAACGCGCGCGGCTCGCTCGGCCGGGTAGAATTGCTTGAGTGTTTCGTTCGATGTCCTTCCAGTTTAGCTCGGGAATCTCTAGGGAGAACCCCATCAACTATTATTTATCTCATAAAAAATAGAATAAATATGGTCACTTGCATCATATCTAAGTCTATATGCTAGAATATGTTTCACAAACACGAAATCATAAAAAAATGATTGATTTCTTACATTATTTTGAAAAAAAATCACAATAAAATCTCGCACAGGCGTGCATTTTATGCTCCAAGAGCGCAAATCACAGAGCCTGATGAGTCTTGAGCCTGAGACGCGCTTTTAACAACATATATAGCTTATGGCAATTGACCGGCTATCAGAATGACGGGAGGTGGTGGTGATTGAACACTAGCTAAGGTATAGGGTTCGGGTTGGCGAATAGAAGATTCAGTAGGCGTTCGGGTCCCTGGTCGGCGAACGGATGACCCTTTCGGTGGGGGGGGGGGGGCAACGCCCCTGGCACTCCTTTTGCACGCTTTGTTTTGCTCCCCCTTTCGGGGTGATTTTTGACCCTTTAAACACGAGCGGCTCGCTCGGTCGGCTTGAATTGCTTGAGTGTTTCGTTCGATGTCCTTCCAGTTTGGCTCGGGAATCTTTAGGGAGAACCCAATCAAATATTATTTATCTCATAAAAAATAGAATTAATATGATCATTTGCATCATATCTAAGTCTCAATACTCGAATATGTTTCACAAACACGAAATCATACAAAAATGATTGATTTCTTACATTATTTTGAAAAAAAATCACAATAAAAATCTCACACAGGCGTGCATTTTATGCTCCAATGGCGCAAATCACAGAGCCTAATGAGCCTTGAGACTGAGGCGCGCCTTTAACAACATAGCTTACGGAAATTGACTGGCTATCGGAATGACGGGAGGTGGTGGTGATTGAACCCTAGCTAAGGTATAGGGTTCGGGTTGCGAACAGAAGATTCAGTAGGCGTTCGGGTCCCTGGTCGGCGAACGGACGACCCTTTCGGTGGGGTGGGGTGGGGGTGGGGGAGCTACGCCCCTGGCACTGCCTTTCCATGCTTTGTTTTGTTCCCCCTTTCGGGGTGATTTTGGACCCTTTAAACGCGTGTGGCTCGCTCGGTCGGGTTGAATTGTTTGAGTGTTTCATTCGATGTCCTTCCAGTTTGGCTCGGGAATCTCTAGGGAGAACTCCATCAACTATTATTTATCTCATAAAAAATAGAATTAATATGATCACTTGCATCATATCTAAGTCTCAATGCTCGAATATGTTTCACAAACACGAAATCATACAAAAATGATTGATTTCTTACATTATTTTTTAAAAAAATCTCACAAAGGCGCGCATTTTATGCTCCAAGGGCGCAAATCACAGAGCCTGATGAGCCTTGAGCCTGAGGCGCGCCTTTAACAACATAGCTTACGGAAATTGACCGGCTATCGGAATGACGGGAGGCGGTGGTGATTGAACCCTAGCTAAGGTATAGGGTTCGGGCTGGCGAACAAAAAATTCAGTAGGAGTTCGGGTCCATGGTCGGCGAACGTATGACCCTTTCGGTGTTTGGGTTCCCGATCAGTGAACAGATGGCACAGTCAGTGTTCGTGTCCCTGGATGGCGAACAAATGCCCAGTCGATGTTCAGGTACCCAGTCCGCGATCGAATGAAAAGATAGCGATCGAGTCCTCGGTTGGCAATTGTGGTCGGCGAATGGATGGTTGTTTCATGGATCAAACGGACTCAAACAGTGTTAAATTGGGTCCGTTGAAATCGTCTCGGCGAGCCGATCAAGGTCGTATCTCTTTGGTCAAATCCGACAAACTTAATATTTTTGGGAACTCATATAGACAAGTAAATAAATATGAAAACTAAATGAAAATACATCATTGCATTGGAATCCATTTTTAAGCTACCAGAATAAACCAAATCATCCATAAAACAAAGTAAATCCACAAGATGGAGTGACAAACTATATACCTGAAGTGTCCGGCGGAGAGGGCGAACAGGGCCCTTGGCTGCATGAGTGCCAAGCCAGGGAGTGTGTCTCCAGACCGTCTTGCCATTACAACCTGCACGGATCTTGCCGACGCCAACCGCAAGCTCAACATACCACATCTCAGGAGCCATCTGCCACAACACGAAGCCACCAGACTCCGCATTCCTCGAAGAATTTTGATTCTTCATCACCTTCGATGAAGTCTCAAACTCAGATGCCACCATTCTCATCTTCCCCATGGCATAGGAATTATGAATTGAGCTCATCACCTTCACCCCTCCAGATGCTGCAGTGTACTGCTGAAGTATATAATGCGCTGAAGAAATTTCCTAAAAAAAAGTGTATGCATAAATTGGTGAAGCGCATCAATGCAAGTTTAGTACAACTCCAGTAGAAAGTAGCATGAATGCCAACAGGAAGAAAGGTTGCATTTAATTTGCGCAAAGAAAGCACTCATATCAGCACTAAATGTTAGCATAAGTTGGCTTTTTTATCACTCCGAGGAGATAGCAGTATTAAAAAATTTCCAGATTGAAGCGGCCTTTAATAGAACAGCATCAAATTTCTACCAATACTCCTAAAATAATAAATGCAGTCCCACAAGTCTTCTGGAATGGGAAATTAGTGACGGGCCCCATCAAACAAATTATCCATACAAAAACCCTAGAAACCCAAACGTCCGAGTTTGACGAAGAAGCTATAGAAATTGCAGCGATACTTACAATGGGGGTATCCTTTATGCTCAGATGAGGGAGAGGCTCGCCGGCGCAGACGTGAACGGGGGCGAGGGGAGCACCCATTACGCCGAGTAGCAGCCGGAGGTCCGATCGCCGGGGGACTCCGGAAACCGCAGGCGTCCTCGCGAGCTGCGACCACAACCGCTCGGCCCACCCATCCTTCCTGCATTCCTCTTCTCCATCTCCAGCATTAGGCCCCTCCATAAGCGGCCCAAGCGCCTCCCCGCCGAGTCTCGCGACGGGTGGCGGCTCCGGTGAGTTCCGCCGCCTTGTTAACATCACTTCATCAATGGAGGGCGCTCTCTTCAGCGGACTATGTGACCTCAACCTCGCCGGAGATAGCTCTCGCAGCGCCGAGAAGAACCCTTGCCTCCTCTCCATCCCCTCAAATTTGTTTCGGGAAGGATCAAAAGGCGTAAATCCCACAGAGGAAAGCAGGAGCTCAGTGAGTCTTTTCCCACTGGGAAGTGAGCTGTAGAGGGAAGCTGAGGCCAGCACTTAATATTTATTTATCTCGGGGCTGGAGATATAAAGTTATAAACAAACAAATAGTAATCAATAATAATAATAATAATCAAATAAAAAAGGACGGCCCCTCCTCCTTACTGTTTTCCGGCAAAAGAGGGCGGGCAACAGAAAAAGTAGAAAGATTCGAAACCGTTAAAGGGTCGGATAGTGGAGGATAGCCGGTCTTCTTACCGTTCAGACGATCTTGACAAATTTACAATTTTAAAGGAGCATCTAAGAATGGGAGGTGATAGTATCTCTGACGGCGCCGTTATGTTGGAACGGATGGGAGACGGGCGTGCGCGTGATCGGGATACTTGTTTATTTGCTTTCGGGGGAGATATCTGTCATTTATTAATGAATTTCTTCAAAAAGGAATTAGGGAATACGATGAGGCCTTTACAAGAGAAAAAGATAAGAAAGAGACTAGATGGAATAAAAATGGTTTGTGATGTTGAAATTTATTCTTGACCCCACACGGTAGGTTGAGTGATTGATCCGAAGAAATCTGATCCGTTCAAATATCATAAATTACGATATTAAAAAACATTATAATTTAGTATGTTAATTTTCAGAAATATCCAAACCTTAGTTTTTTTAGAAATATCGCCTAAAACGTTTCAGCACCATGCTTTAATCTTTCTAAAAATAATCTATTACACTATTAATTCAGATAATATAAAATTCATGCACCACACAAAATATACATTTTTCGTTGAAAGTCCTACTTGGCACAGCTGCTTTCTTGAGGATTGAGTGAAAGTCTTTGACTGTTCTTTAGACATCGAAGGTTTGCTAAATCAAAGAAGAAGAATTGATCCTCATCAATAATATGAGGAATGAATGCTAGATCTAGATCATTCTCAACGGTATATATGAAAGGTGGTAGCTGCACTTTATCTACTGGATATTTCATGATTGTTATAGGGCTGAATTTTCAAGAGATGCTGGACAATAGGTCAATACAATTCTCTATATCTATATGAGATGATTCTATGTTCGTATACCAATTGATTTCATTATGTTTCTGTGCTTCTTTGACTTCGGAAATGAGATCATGTAGGGTTACCTAGTTTGCTTAGCCGCTTGCTTGGAAAGAAAAGGAGGGGAAGGCTTGGAGTTGAGCTAATGCTCTATGTAATGAACCTAAGGAAAGTAGGCGCAAACCACATGGGGATTGTGTATTTGATCGTCCGGTCCGGATAAAGCAAAGCCTGCCTGGAGTAATCGTTCGATCTCCTCGATCATCTGCTGAGACATAAGCATATGATATGAAGCAGCCATGATCTCAGGGGCGCACAAGTTGTCCCAAGAACCGAGAACTAGTAGACTCACGCTACACCAACCCACTAGCACAACCGCCCCGTGGGGCAAGAAATTTATCACCACAGATAATTCACATAGCAGGAAGATAAAAAAACCATGTTGTTATAAGCTAGCTCTAAAGAGCAGAGGCACAAAAAGTTCATAGTTGTACAACCCATATTCGTCGAGGGTAGACCCCTCCAGAGCCAGTTCAGCAAGAGTCAAAGTCAACAAGTCAAGGCAAAAGTCAAGAGTCAACGCGCTAGGCATCGGAAGGCCTGGGCGAGTATGGCGAGCTTCCCTCGCATATACGTCAGATAGGCGACTAGGCAGTTACTCACCCAGCCGGGTGAGCTCCCACAAGAAGTTGCCTAGTCGCCAGGGGTGGGATTATAAATAAGACCCCCTACTCTTGGATTGATCTATAAAAAGGACCCCAAAGGTACGAGGAGACGACCTTGGGAATTTCGCAAAGATCTCGAGAACCTCATTTCCAGGACTTCGAGTAGAGCTTTTGGATCCCTTATTCAGAGAGACCATTCGCGAGTTTTCAACTATCTATCTTAGTCGTCATGACTTTGTCGTCAGCTAGTCTACCTCGTAACCTGCTCGACCATCTTTGGTTGTGAAGGGGAAGCTTCTTCTAAGCATCCGGGTACGTGGCGAGACCTCCCTGCCACAGCGCCTGAGTTTCTTTTCGTTTCCCATCTCTTTCTTCGTCCTAGCCCGTTAGCTGTCGAGCCCGACCGCTGAACTTGTAACCTCAGACTACCTTGATATGAATTTTATGGTTGGGAATTTCCCGATTTCAACACTTTGGTGTGGTGAGCGTGGATCGCATCCGAGGAGGAAAGTTTCGCGAGTAGGCGAGATGGTGAATGGAGGAAAGCAGGAGGAGATAGTCCGCAACTCGGCAGGAGTTGGTAACTCTGCGCGAGGGAGCGATTTCGTGACAGTGACGACATTCAAAGAGTTCGCAAAGAGGATAGAAAGGAGTATCCTGGCAGGTTTCCATCCTCGACACGATGTCACGGTGACATCGCCTCGTCGTGTGACACCGTCAGAGGAAGCGCAACCCAGACGACCAGGAATGAGCGAGCCAGGGAAGGAGAGAAGCGACTGATGCAGTCACGACACTATCCAACGAGCAGTAAGGGGATCAAGTTCTGATATGCGGAATAGTCGGCAAGATACCGTGATACTCACCAAGATAGCGAGTATGAAGAGGATGCTCGTGAGGAATAAACTCATCACCATTGAGGAGGGAGGATCCCCTTTTATGATGAGATCCTAGGAGCCCCAGTTCCCAAAGGCTTCAGAGAGCCCTTCCTAAGCTACTACTCTGGCAGAGATGACCTGGTTAGGCATCTCCAATGGTTCGAGGAAGTGGTGTCCATCCGCAACATGACCGATGCCTTCAAGTGCAGGTTCTTCTCCATTACCATCAAGGGAAATGCGAGAGATTATTCCATTAGTTGCCTGCCGACTCCATCTACTACTTCGAGGATCTGCGTTAGGGCCTGATGGCAATGTTCGTGACATCCAAGAAGAGGAAGGAAGCAACTGCTCTCTTCAAGATCACGCAAGGGCCGCGTGAGATTCTCAACCACTACATCGATCATTTCTAGGAGGAGGTTCTCGAAGTCGAGGAAGTGGATGGCTTCACCCTGATGTTGTCTTTGAATTTTGACCTGAAACAGGGTCTCTTCAGCCTGGAGATCGAGTCCAAGCCCCCAAGATCTTTCAAGGAGATGGTTGAGAGGGTGAATACGTTCGTCCAAGGAGAAAAGAAGAACCCAGACTTCTTGGCAAGGCTGGATGGGGAAGGGCAGGGAAGTAGGAGCAAAAGAGGATCTTTAGAGGTGGGAGCCGGAGTCATGTCGGAGAGGCGAGGAGAGATAAGAAGGGAAGAGCTGAGGAGGAGAGAGGAAACCAGGAGGGAGGAAGAGTAGAGTAGGCAGGAGAGGTCTCGGTGGAAAGAAAAGAGGAGGCCCGTAGAGACCCATGAGAGGAGGGAAGAAGCGAGACAATTCTGAAACCCCGTGAATTGGCCCCCGTGGAGGCCACCTGTTAGGCCTCAGTTCTAGAAATAGGATAGGAGGAACGGCCACCAATAGGGTGGAAGGAAAAGGAAGAGCACAGGGAGAGGCGATGGTCATTCCGTGGCAAGGCAATAAGCATCGCAAGAAGGTTTATCCGACGAGGCACCAGGACGCAGAGGTTCCCCTTTACTGCGACCTGTATCGAGTAGAGGGGCATGGGACGATGGCCTGCCTAGATTTTTAGGAGGCTAGGAGGAGGTTAGAAGTCAGAGTGGCAGAGCGGGAGCAGCCTATGCAAGAAGCTCCAGCAGGACTGGTAGCATTTCAAGCTTCAAGGAGGAAAAATGAGGACCGGGTCAACCTGAGAGGTCGTGGGGAAGTGGTCCATGGCCTAGGAGGTGGGCAGGTAGGAGTGACAAACTGATGAGCCGGGCTTGGAGCTTCCCGCAAGATACGTCTCTACCAGATTTACCATAAGAGCATCGCCTCGACCTCTCAAAAACCACCATCGGTTTAATAGATCATATTTTCTGAATAAGACATGTTGGGGAATGAGAACCCCTTTCATGATGCCCAGGTCATCCATGACATCTTCTAGGACTTCACCATTGACTGAATCCTGGCAGACAATGGGAGTTTGGTGAATGTCATTTTCAAAAGAAGCTGCACGTGGAAGAAACCAGGATCCATGTTGCGGACGGACCCCTCTTTGGCTTCTCTAGAGAGAAGAAAGGGGTAGAAGGAGGAGTGGATATGCTTGTCACCCTTCGTGACACTTCAATCCGAAGCAGGTTCGTCATCATCGACGCACCCAGCTGTTATAACGCCATATCCAGGTGACCCCTCATCAACTACTTCAAGACAGTCCCCTCGTCGTATCATCAGTGCCTAAAGTATTGTCGGGAGATGTCCAAGTGCAAATCAGAGATTGTCCAAAGGCTACCACAGAGTGCTATCTGAATGCCATCAGTACCATTAGTTGGATGGAGGATGTTGAGCTTATGTGTTATCCAAAGGCTACCACAGAGTGCTATCAAAATGCCATTAGCACCATTAGTTTGATGGAGGATGCAGAGCCATCAACATCAGGGTGTTATATTTTACCTTCACCGGGGAAGATATCGTCCAGTGAGTTAATATTGAGATGCCAATGGATGACGTCAAACTGCCGGCCACAAAAAGCTTTGAAGAGCTTCTCGAACGCACCCTCGAGGATGGGTGGAAAGAAAGCCACTTTTGGTAGCAGGTGCGGCCTGCGCGGTACCCCTTCAAATTCACCAACGATGACTAGATACTCGCCCCACCAGTGGACCTTATTCACCATGCCGACCAGTGTGCATACATGGCTGTTGAAGAAGATAACACCCTCAGAGGTCACGATGAAGGAAAGATGTTGGGTATTGCATCCACAATAACCCAGATTTGCATGAAGTCACCCTTGAACTAAGATGAATTAGGTTGTATTTGATTTCTTATTTTAGTTATGTGTTTGTAGGTTTTATTGCTAAGTGTAGACCAATGTCAGTCTACAGTGGGTCATCAAACACAGGACCATACAATGTAATTCCTCATTGTGTGATCCAAGGTGTTAACTCATGTGTAGCCTCTCTATTGGGATACACTTCATCTTTAAACACTTGGACTAATGGATGAAGAGTTTGTGATGTTTTAAATCTAGAAGCAACAATTTTTCGAAAGCAGAATTTTTCTAAGTCTTTTACTCAAGTGGATTGTTAGTACTCGAGTAGATGAATTAGAAGCACTTGAGTAGTCTTGCTCAGTACTCGAGTACAGGGACTGGTTCTCGAGTAGCTTTATTCTAGCTCTCGAGTAACCAAGTCTAGTATTCGAGTAGACTTTGTCTAAACTCTCGAGTATTCAGATTTTATCTCAGAAAATTTTCTAAGTATAATACTTGAGTAGTCAATCTTGTACTCGAGTAGTTGATAGTTTGTCTCGAGTGACAGAAAAACTTCTCTCAGAATTTTTCTAAGTCCAGTACTCGAGTAGTCTAGTTAAGTACTCGAGTAGTTCTCGAGACAATTCCAGACCACTCGAGTAATCTAATACTTAGTACTCGAGTAATCGTCTTTTAGTTCTCGAGTGATTATCTTCAATATCCAGAAATTTTCTAAGTCTTTGTTCTCGTGAAGTCTACTTCTACTTCTCGAGTGGATTTCCAGTACTCGAGTAATACATATTCCACTTGAGTAATAATAAGATCTGTCTCGAATGTTTCTAATAGACCTCTTCTCGAGTAGTTCGAGTCAATCTCTCGAGAGCCAGCTTAGTACTCAAGTAATGTTTCATTCCACTCGAGTGATTTCAAAATTTCTATCTTCTCGAGTAATCTTTGTTATCCACTCGAGTAATAGCTTCACCACTCGAGAAATGAAGTCCAGTTTTTCAGAAAATTCGATAAGTCTTTTTCAGTTCTAATTTTTGGATGACGTGATATGAATTGTCCACGTGGACATCATTAATGAAAATTATTATCGTTAGGGGAAATCTTATATAAAGTCTTGTCAAACCGACTAACCCTAACACAACAACAGAGTGCTGTCTATTATTATTCTAAGTATTCTGAATCGTATTCTCTCTGTCAAAAAACGGAAGCCGCCGCCGCCGATCTTCTTCGTGCAAACGCAAGGGTTTTCGATCCAAGAGATTCAGAACAAGATTGACTTTCAGATCGAGATTGATTTTCATTCTTCATCATCTCTCGGATCTTGTGAAGTCAAAGAAATTTTCAGATCTAGTTCTTGCCGGGATTCTTCTTCAACCTTTCTGATAGAGCCGCAAAGATCAAAGAGGAAGACCTAGGCCGACTGTTTCCAGATCTGAGAATTATTGTTTGTATTTTCAATTACTCTCAATTTATTCTTGTAGGAGATTTCTCTCCGAATGTAGAATCTTTTCGTCTTTGAGTTGTAAGAAGGTTTATCTTCCGAGTGTAGATCCGTGTTGTGGATAGAGATTGTAGGAACTTTGTTCTGAGGCTTAGGATTGGTTTTCAATCCGAGATAGCGGAGTAGCTGAGTCTAGTGCTTTGCTAGATCGGCGAGGGAAAGTGGATGTACCCAAGGTTGGGGAACCACTATAAATCTTTTGTCATCTGTGATTGCGTGATTGATATTTATGTGCATAAATCTCTAATTTTTATTCCACGAAAAGACACACAACTCACCTATTCACCCCCCTCTAGGTGATTTAGGTAGGCAACTAAACATTTTCAATTGTAACAAAGGGAGGTTGATCACTAAAAGGTTAATACCTTGATCAGATCCGTCCCTAGTTGTCTCTTGAGATTTTCCAAGCATGGACAAGGCTAAAGATTTTGCCAAGCTTCCATTGTGCACCAAGAATAACTTTCCCATATGGAAAGTGAAAGTGCAGGATAAGATCAATCCTAACTCTAGAGGGGGTTGAATAGAGTTATTTAAAATAATTTTGCAAATAAAACTTGTGTGCAGAGAAAATTTTACTTTACTTAGTGTAAGGTGCTATAGCAAATAATCAGAGTAAAAAGAAATTCACAGCACAAAGCAAAACACAAAGAGACAAGCAATCCAGACGACACAAGGAGCTATAGTGGTTCCCCAAATCTGGGTACATCCACTCTTTTATCACCCTTGATAGGAATCCACTTCAAGATGAGTTGATCAGGTGTCTTGAGCACCAGAGAGTTTTTGACCAGGTTCTCACAAACCAAAGAAGCTGATTTTGACCAGGTTTCAGCAAAACCAAAAGTAACTTTTGAAGGGAGTTATAACCCTGTACAGAAAGAAAAAGAAAAAGAATGATGTTGTCTTCTCTATCAACAAGTAGAGAGAAGCAAAGGTGGATCTGAAGTTGTTGTCAAAGCTCCCCCTGAGATCAAGAAGAAGTTCAGGAAGGAGAGCTCTGCACAAGGGTGACAGGTCTTCAAAGATCTGATTTGCTCCAGCAAGAGATGATCCAAGAAGGTTGGATGGTTGTGTCTGAAGCAATCAGAATTCCTATGAGTGAGTCTTTCAAAACAATATCACACAGAGAAAGAAGCTGAAGTCCTGTATTGTTGTTTTCTATTTTTGTTCTGTATATTCTCTATATATTGAAGAATTGAAAGAATGAATTATATATCTGAGTTTTCTTCTTCCTTTTCTTTGATAACCGTTGGAAGTCAGCATTAATTGCTTTCCTTAAATATCCATGCCTCAAAGGAAATGACAGGCAGACATTCCTTAGAAAATTCCTTGAGCCATGCACCAGATATGCTGTAACGGCCAATAAATCTTCAGCATTAATTGTCTGACAGAAGGAATTTGAATTCCTATTCAAGACTGACGGAGGACTGAAAAGCGTCGAGCTCACAATAAAACGTCGATCTGAGCACGACACACGTCGGCCAGAGAGTGTTTTCTGTAAGTAGAACTGGGTTCGACGGAACGTCGAGCGGAGGTCGACTCCACGTCGAGCTGAGGTCGACTCTGCGTCGAGCTGAGATCGACTCAGCGTCGAGCTGAGATCGACTCTACGTCGAGCTGAAGATTATTCTACCTAGCCTATATGACCTTTATAACAACAAGGAGGTCACAAACCAAAATCCCTATAGAAGTATAGTCATCCTGGTCCAAATAGTAATAGGGTGTTTCAATAATCTCCCACTATTTGGATTAGGATTACTATTTACATGAATTTAGGGATTCAAAGAAAGATAAAGCAGATACAATACACAACAATACAACCAGACATGACAGAATAAAAAGCAGCATATATAACATTATATAGCAGCACAAATGTTCAAATGTCCTGAGTCCAGCATATATAGAAAGAATTAAAGCATCTTACTTTACTTTCCCTTTGAGGCTTTGTCTTGATCACTCTTTTTGAAGATGATTTGTCTGTTTGGATTTGAAGCTTCCTTTTTAGATCTGTAATCATCAGCTGCACCTAAAGACTTTTGATCTCTTGCACTGGGTGGTACAGCTGCAGGATGGAGTTGCATATATCTGTCTGAATCAAAGAATTTCTTAGACTTATATTTCTCCAATTCCTCTTTTCTTTGGTCTGACATTGTACTGATATGAGAGGTGTCCAGACCTTTTTCTCTAGCTTTATTAATCTCATTTAAAGCAGCCATTTCTGCCATTCTAGCTTTCCAGTAGGCAGGAGTTTTGGTAGGATCTTCAAAGGGTACAGCTGGTTCAAATCTGTTAGAGGAGAGTTCTTGAGAGGTAGATGGGGTGAGGTCAGCTCTAGGTCTATAGGGATAGGGGCCAGAGGTTGGATCAAAGGCTCCTCCCCTTTGATAAGGTTGAGAACCTGATCTTCATCTAGACTGCCTGCCTTTGTAGTTTCCTCTTTGCTGACCTCCCCTTTGCTGACTGTCTCCTTGATATCTTCTTGCTTGATATGTTTTTCCATGTAGAGCTGAAGGGGCTGGATTTGAAGAAAGACTAGCACCTGCACCTGCATCTGGAGGAGGTGGAGGTGGAGGCTGATGGACAGGTTTGGATGGTCCTTCATTAAACTTTCTTTTCTTCTTCATTGCTTTTCTCTGATTTTGGGAGTACTGCATCCATGGCTCTGTGATTTCACAATTGTATTTGATATAGTAGGGAATGTCCTGGTCTGTAGCTCTGGCAATTGGGACTCTTTTCAAAGCTTTTGATCTAGCTTTCCTCTTCCTTGCAATAGTTGCAGAGGAGTCATCAGAATCTGTAGCAAACTCATCTTCAGAACTTTGAGATTCTTCATATGGATCTATGTACTTCCTTTTAGAGATAGGAAAACTGATGGAATCTGGAGCTGCTGAGGAGGAAACTGAAGGAAGAACTGCTGTCAGTGGGGAGGAGGAGTCTACCACTGCAGGAGAGGGCACAGCCTCAGGAACCATAGAGACTAAAGAGGCTGGTTCCTGAGGGGCTTGAGAGACATGGGTCTCAACTGCATCAGGTGTCTCAATTTCTTCACCTGAGGTTTCAACAGCTGCTAATATTTCAATTTCATTATTAGCAAGAGCCACTGCTACCACTGCTACATCAGGGATCTTCAGAAAAGGGACAATAGCCCTGGACAGATCTTCTTGAATCTGAGCTGGAGGGGGAAGCTCTGAACAGAAGCTGGAGGAGGAGCCTCAGATACTATCTGAACTTCTGCAACTGATACTGTCTCTGAACATGTCTGAACAAACTGAACTGAAGAAGGAGGCAGCTCTTCTTCTGCTGACATCTCCCCCTGCCTAGAATCAGTGGCAGCTAACTCTAGGCCCCCAGAAGAAGGGCATGCCAACTGAGAGGAGAGGTAGGAGACAGAGGCAGAAAGAGTGCTCAGGGAAAGAATTAGAGGAGCCAGCTTGGCATCCAGGAGGGAGGAGAGCCTAGGGGACAGAAGGTCAAAAATTTGATTGGCTAGGGGCAGGAGAGCTACTTGCTCAAGGGGAACTTGAGTAGAGGTAGATGGAGTAGCAGAAACTGTAAATGAGGAAGATGTTGAGGGTGGTGCAGACAGTGGAGGTGTAACTGGCTCATGGATGGAGGAAAAGAGTAGCTCTGAAAAAGTAGATGAATGGGGGAATTCATGAGGAGAGGAGGTAGAGGCATCCATGAAGGAGTCTTCATGCATGTCAAAAGAAAAGAGATCCTCATGAGGGGAGGAATCCAAGCTTATGGGAAGGAAAGTAGTGAGAGGTGGAAGGGAGGAGGCAATGGTAGAGATGGAGGAAGGTAAAGGTTGAGAGGATGAGAGAACTGTGGTTGAGGGGATGAAAGAGGATGGGAGGGTGAGAGAGTCAGATGGCACAGTCCCTGCTTCTGGACCAGTGGACTGAGACATCGACCGGGGAGAGAGAAACTCAAGAAGCCAGGGAGCTGTGAACTCAGTTCGACGCTAGAAGCTGAGTTCGACGTTCGACGCTTTTGAGGGCGACGGACCGTCGATCTCCGTTCGACGCAGCGTCGAGCTTAGTTCAGAGCTCAGAAAAACCACTCAGACAGGGAAATTTTGAAATGAAATTTTTCTTATTCCTGTTAATTATGGGTTTCAAAATCTTGGAGTTTTAATTTATGCTGTCTCCATCTAGCATTCCCAACTGATTGAGGAAAAAGAGGTGCTTCTTTTCATCCAAGGGCTTGGTGAAAATATCTCCTCTCTGTAGTTCAGTGGAAATGTATTCTAGTGCAATTTTCTTCTTTTCTACATTATCCCTTAAGAAGTGATGTCTGATCTCTATGTGCTTGGTCCTACTATGGAGAACTGGATTTTGAGCAATTGATATTGCACTGGTATTATCACAAAAGATTTTAAACATCTCTAAGTTGTACCCATAGTCTAGGAGCTGGTTTTGAATCCCCAAAATCTGTGAGCAACAACTACCTGCAGCCATGTATTCAGCTTCAGCAGTTGATGTGGACACAGAAGTTTGTTTCTTACAGAACCAGGAGACAAGTCTATCACCAAGGAATTGACAAGTTCCACTGGTGCTTTTCCTGTCTACTCTACATCCAGCATAATCAGAATCTGAAAATCCAGTTAGATCAAATCCTGAGTCATGTGGATACCAGAGACCTAGATTAGGACAACTTTTTACATACCTAAGAATCCTCTTAACTAATGTGAGGTGGGACTCTCTAGGGCTTACTTGGAATCTAGCACAAATGCATGTGGCAAACATTATATCTGGTCTAGTAGCTGTTAGATAAAGTAATGAGCCAATGATTGCTCTATAGCTTGTCTGATCAACTGGTTTTCCAGATTCATCAGCATCTAGAACAGCATTTGTAGGCATAGGTGTTTTCATAGAGGATGCTTCAGACATTCCAAATTTCTTAACCAATTCTCTAGCATACTTGGTTTGAGAAATGAAAATGCCATCCACATGTTTAACTTGCAATCCAAGAAAAAAAGCAAGCTCACCCATGCTACTCATTTCAAACTTTGAGTGCATAAGTTGTGAGAACTTTTTGCATAAGTTTGAATCAGTAGACCCAAATATGATGTCGTCTACATAAACTTGTACTAGTAGGGTATGGGACCTATGGGTTCTAACAAAAAGAGTTTGGTCTACTCTACCCCTTTTAAAATCATTTTCCAACAAAAAACAAGCTAAGGTCTCATACCATGCTCTAGGAGCTTGTTTGAGACCATATAAAGCTTTATGCAGTTTAAAAACATGATCAGGAAAGGTTGGAGAGATAAAACCTGGAGGTTGCTTTACATAGACTTCTTCCTTGATGTCTCCATTGAGAAAAGCACTCTTGACATCCATCTGATATACCTTGAATCTCTTGTGAGCTGCATATGCAAGGAAGATTCTTATGGCCTCCAACCTTGCAACTGGTGCAAAGGTTTGGTCATAATCAATTCCTTCTTCTTGGCAATATCCTTGTGCAACAAGTCTTGCCTTGTTTCTCACAATTATTCCTTGATCATCCAACTTGTTTCTGAATACCCATTTGGTTCCAACAATTTGCTGGTTCCTTGGTCTTGGTACTAATTCCCAAACTTTATTCCTTTCAAATTGATTCAACTCTTCCTGCATTGCAATGATCCAGTTTGGATCTTGCTCTGCATCTTGTATGGTTTGAGGCTCAATTTGAGAAAGAAAGCAGGTGTGCATAATATTTTGATTAACTTGATTCCTTGTTTGCACACCCACTGAGATATCTCCAATTACTTGTGAGATTGGGTGATCTCTTGTTGTTGCAATATCAACAAGGGGTGTTGATGATGCACCAACCTGTGTTGTTGTTTCCTCTTGTGGAACAACAACTGGTTCTTCAATTTGTTGGCCTTTTGAACTTTCCAAAACCTTAAATTCCTCTTCATTGTCACTGAGTTCAGTGTCTTGCTGAATTGGTGAAGGTGATGACCCTTTGTCTGTGATGGTAAGCTGCTTCAGATTTTCTGAAATTGAATGTTCCTGCAAATTGCTTATGGTAGAAGTCTCCTTCTCCTTATAAGACATGTTAGTTTCATCAAATGTAACATGCATGGATTCTTCAATTTTATTTGAGCACTTGTTAAAAACCCTATAAGCCTTGCTAGTCATGGAGTATCCCAGAAACACTCCTTCATCAGCTTTGGCTTCAAATTTAGCTAGGTATTTCTTGTCATTATTGTGAATGAAGCAAATGCAACCAAAAATTTTGAAATAATTCACTTTAGGTTTCTTCCCTTTGAGTAACTCATAGGGAGTCTTACCCTTTAGTTTATGTATCAGGCTTCTATTCAAAACATAGTTGGAGGTGTTCACTGCCTCTGCCCAAAAGGTTAGAGGAAGGTGAGCATCTGTCAACAATGTTGTGGCAGATTCAATAAGGGTTCTGTTTTTCCTTTCAACTACCCCATTTTGTTGAGGAGTTCTTGGAGCTGAGAAGGTGTGCCTGATACCTTCCTTCTGACAGAACTCTAGCATGAGAAGAGAATCAAACTCTGTCCCATGATCACTTCTGATCAGGGCAATGTGAGTATTGAACTCAATCTGTATGCCTTTGAGAAAATCTGTCAAAATCTTGAAGTTATCAGACTTCTTCCTCAGAAAGAACACCCAAGTGAATCTTGAGAAGTCATCTACAACTACTAAAGCATAAGATTTCCCTCCTAGGCTTTGTACATTAATTGGTCCAAAAAGGTCCATGTTCAATAAGTACAAGATTCTAGGTGAGTCACTCTTATTAATTGACTTGAAACTGTTTTTAGTTTGCTTGCCTAACTGACAGGCCTTGCAAAGTCCTTCCTTCTTGTAGGGACCAGAAGGTAGTCCTCTAACAAGGTTGTCTTGGGATAACTTAGCAATGGTTCTAAGGTTCACATGTCCTAGTCTTTTATGCCAAAGTTCATTTGGTTTGCTAAGGGAGTTAAATAAGAAAATATCTACTTTAGATGAATTGAAATCAACTAGATATATGTTATCTTGTCTATTACCAATTAAAACAATGTTGTTATTTAATGCAATATTGCATGCTGAGTTGGTAAACCAAACCTGATAACCAGCATCACATAGCTGGCTGATGCTGATTAAGTTGTGCTTTAGTCCTTCCACATAGGCCACTTTCTTAAATGTGATTGACCCTATCTTGACTTGGCCATAGCCTTTTGTTTGTCCAAAGTTTGAATCTCCAAATATTACTTTGGGTCCATGTTTGGCTTTGAAGGACACAAGGTTCTCCTTGTTGCCAGTCATGTGCTTTGAGCACCCACTATCCAAGTACCACTGCTGGTTCTCACTTGGATAGGTCTTTACCTGCACATATAACAAATCATTTGTTTTTGACCCAGTTTACCTTGGGCCTTTCTTGATATCCTTTAAATTCTGAAATAAAAGACATCTCAGGTTGACTCCTATAGCCTACAGGATGATATCTCCTAGGAGGTATTATCCATTCAGCATAAGGGTTAAAGTGATGAGATGTGGAGCTGGAATTAAATCTTGAGTTAACCCCTGAGAACTGATTTTTGCTCTGAGCTTGGCTCGACGCACGTCGAGCTTCGGTCGACGGACTCTGGTGAGTGCGTCGAGCTCCATTCGACGGCGAAGGCTTGCTTTGTTCAGAGGGTAGAAGACGTCGACCTGAGTTCGACATTTTCTTGCGATTACGTCGAGCTCTGGTCGAAGTCCGTCGAGCTTCGTTCGACGCTTCTTGTCCAGTTTCCTGGGTTAAGTCAGCATTCTTCCTAGCCACTATCAAGACTCCTTTACCTTTTTCACTGGTAAATTTGATTGGAGTTGTCAGCACTATGGGTTGGCTGGATGAAGCACCCAAGCCCAGTGAACCATTCAATCTTGAGTTCACTGTACTTGTGATGTCCATCAATTTGATACTTCTCCCATTAAGGGTTTCTTCAAATTGTCTGGCCTTAAATAGCTCACTTTTCAGTGAAGCTATCTCCTCCCCACACTGCTTCAACTCTTCTAAAAGTCTAAGATTATCTGAGTTAATGGATTTGCATTCAATTAATTGTTCACTTAGAGTTTTAATCAACTTTTGAGACTCAATCAAGTCAATGCACATAGATTTAAACTCAGATTTGAAATCATCAGAAGTAAAGTCAAATGTCTCTATTACCTGATCCTCAGTAAGTTCCTGATCAGATGGGTAGTCAGCATCAGGCTCTGAATCAGTGTTCTTTTGAGATGCACTGATGGCCATCATGCAGAATCCCTTTTCTTCTGCATCATCCTCATCATCACTGGAGCTGGATGATGAATCAGACTCATCAGAGTCACTCCAGGATTCAGCCACAAATCCTTTTCTGGTGTGCTTGCTGTTGCTGGGGAAGGCTTGTCATGGTATTTCCTTGACTCCTTGTCCTTCCTTTTATCCTTTCTTTCCTTCTTGTCCCTTCTGTCCTTGTCTTGATTTTCTGGACAGTTGGGGAAAATGTGTCCTGGTTTCCTGCAGCCAAAGCAGATAATATCTTTATTATTAGATCTGTCATACCTTGGCTTGTCTTTGTCTTTGGATGACCATCTTCTGAAGTTCCTTTTATTTAGCTTATTGAACCTTTTGACCAGTAGGCTCATAAGCTCTTCATTTCCCAACACCTTTTCTTTAGGTTCTTCTTCCTGTGCTTTGAAGGCAATAGTTTTCTCAGCCTTCTCTGTTGGTGTGGATGTCTTCTGCTCTTCTTCTCTCTTCTTAATAAATTGCTCATAGCTCTTGAGCTTTCCTAGAAGAGCTTCTGTGGATAACTCACAGACATTTCTTCCATCTTTAATTGACCAGATTCTTGAGTCCCAAGAGCTAGGGAAACAAGTCAGTATCTTGTCATTTATCTCAGTGAGAGATATGTCCTTCTCTAGTGATCTAAGCTCACTGATGATTAGACTCAGTCTGTTGTACATGTCAGCAACTGACTCAGACTCTGCCTTTTTGAAGTTCTCATACTGGGTGATGAGGTAGGATCTCTTATCCTTTCTTTCATCTGCAGAACCTGATATAATTTCTGAAAGTTTTTCCCAGATCTCTTTAGCAGTATTGCAATCAGCTACTTTCTGGAAAATGTCATCTGACATGGTTTGAGCCAAAATGTTCATGGCTTTAGCATCTGCTGCCTTCCACTTCTTTATGTCAGCATCAGTTCCTGAAGGAGGAGGAACAGCTGATGTACTTGTTCCTGTGGGAGGTCTTGGACAATCTGTCAACACAGAATTAAAAATGTCTTCATCAAAAGAGTTCATGTAAAGTCTAATCCTTGCCTTCCATAGTGCAAACTTAGATAGATTGCACATAGGAGGTCTGGTACTAGCAAAGTCCTTGTTTTGTGCCATGAGTTTTAAAGATAAGAAAAACTAAGGAAAATAACCCTTTGAGAGAAATGATCTTATCAGGGATCTTTTGATCCAGGTGTTAGCCTGTATGAATGATCAACCTGCCTCTGATACCAATTGAAAGTGCAGGATAAGATCAATCCTAACTCTAGAGGGGGGGTGAATAGAGTTATTTAAAATAATTTTGCAAATAAAACTTGTGTGCAGAGAAAATTTTACTTTACTTAGTGTAAGGTGCTATAGCAAATAATCAGAGTAAAAAGAAATTCACAGCACAAAGCAAAACACAAAGAGACAAGCAATCCAGACGACACAAGGAGCTATAGTGGTTCCCCAAATCTGGGTACATCCACTCTTCTATCACCCTTGATAGGAATCCACTTCAAGATGAGTTGATCAGGTGTCTTGAGCACCAGAGAGTTTTTGACCAGGTTCTCACAAACCAAAGAAGCTGATTTTGACCAAGTTTCAGCAAAACCAAAAGTAACTTTTGAAGGGAGTTATAACCCTGTACAGAAAGAAAAAGAAAAAGAATGATGTTGTATTCTCTATCAACAAGTAGAGAGAAGCAAAGGTGGATCTGAAGTTGTTGTCAAAGCTCCCCCTGAGATCAAGAAGAAGTTCAGGAAGGAGAGCTCTGCACAAGGGTGACAGGTATTCAAAGATCTGATTTGCTCCAGCAAGAGATGATCCAAGAAGGTTGGATGGTTGTGTCTGAAGCAATCAGAATTCCTATGAGTGAGTCTTTCAAAACAATATCACACAGAGAAAGAAGCTGAAGTCCTGTATTGTTGTTTTCTATTTTTGTTCTGTATATTCTCTGTATATTGAAGAATTGAAAGAATTAATTATATATCTGAGTCTTCTTCTTCCTTTTCTTTGATAACCGTTGGAAGTCAGCATTAATTGCTTTCCTTAAATGTCCATGCCTCAAAGGAAATGACAGGCAGACATTCCTTAGAAAATTCCTTGAGCCATGCACCAGATATGCTGTAACGGCCAATAAATCTTCAGCATTAATTGTCTGACAGAAGGAATTTGAATTCCTATTCAAGACTGACGGAGGACTGAAAAGCGTCGAGCTCACAATAAAACGTCGATCTGAGCACGACACACGTCGGCCAGAGAGTGTTTTCTGTAAGTAGAACTGGGTTCGACGGAACGTCGAGCGGAGGTCGACTCCATGTCGAGCTGAGGTCGACTCTGCGTCGAGCTGAGATCGACTCAGCGTCGAGCTGAGATCGACTCTACGTCGAGCTGAAGATTATTTTACCTAGCCTATGTGACCTTTATAACAACAAGGAGGTCACAAACCAAAATCCCTATAGAAGTATAGTCATCCTGGTCCAAATAGTAATAGGGTGTTCCAACAGAAAGAAAGAATCAGATTTTTCATGGAAGAGTTTGATCCCAAGATCTTCATGATCATTGAAGAAGGTCCTTACATTCCCATGACCATCTCCACAATAGATCCAACAAAGCAAGTTCCAAAGAAATTGATGGATCTAGACAAAGACGAGATTGCACTTGTGTCTTTAAATAAGAAGGACAAGAATATAATATCAATTGCAGTTGATGACTCAATGTTGCAGTACTTGATCCATTGCCAGTCTGCTAAGGAGATGTGGCAGTCCCTCATCACTTTGATGGAAGGCACAAAAACAGTTAGGGATGAGAGAAGATCCCTTCTGAATTAGAATTAGAAACCTTACGACAAGGACACCATTGCTGACACCTTTGAGAATTTCTTCAAGATAGTCAACGGCCTCAGGGTCTATGGCCGAGTCTTCACAAACGGAGAACTGGATGATAAGTTCCTAAGATCCCTAACCAAGGAATGAGATAACAAGGTTTATGCTATCCGAGAATTTGGAAAGCTAGCTGAGACAGACCCTCAAAATCTCTTCGGGAAGCTAATGTCATATGAGCTTCAACTCAACACAAGGAAAACTGAAGAAGAGAAGAGCAGGTCTGCATCCAAGGAGAAGTCTGTTGCTCTAAAGGCAGACACCTCAAGGAAGTCAAAGGCTATCTTTTCTGCCCCACCACAAGGATTTAGTGAAGAAGAAACTTCGGAGCCAAGTACCTCGGACTCAGAGCTATCTAAAGGGGAGTTCTCTCTACTCTCACGACAGTTCAAGAAGTTCTTGAATAAAAAGAAGCAATGGAAAGACAAGGATGCCTCCTATAGAAGATCACGACATGACAATGATCAACACAGAAAAGGCTTAAGCAGCCATGACAGGTATAGTTCTAAACCAAACAAACATATTTTGACTGACATCGTTTGTTACTGCTGTAATAAGCCAGGTCATGTCATTGTTGATTGCCCCCACAAGAAGAAGGAGGGTGGAAAGAGAAGAAAAGAAGTCCTCATATAATACGAAAAGGATAGAAAAGAGCCTAATAGCCAAGAAGGGCAAAACTCTTAGTGACTCCGACTCATCTGAGTCGAGCGAAAAAGAAAAAGCCTATTTTGGGCTTATGGCTCAGACAGATGATGAACAAGAACCCCAGTTCACCGGGAAGGTAAACTCTCACACTCCTCTTTCAGAATCTGAAGCGTCTGAGCATTATAATGAGGACAACTCTTCTGACGATGAGTCTGAACTCATGGCCCAGTACAAGGAGTTAATCAAGGCTTACGACAAATGTCGATGAGTCGTGAAAACTCAAGCTAAAGAGATAAAGTCTCTAAAAGCCAAAGAGAGCACCTTGAGAGAGGAATTCGTTAAGACTGACTCACTCTTAGAGAACTTCAATACTGCTATCGAAGAATATAATTAAGCTCTAGAGCACCTTGAATTAAATGAGAAAATCATCAAAGAGTTGGAAGAACAGCTCGTTGCTGAAAAGAAACTTGTTGAAAGTTTCTCAAAACCCAAGACTGTCCTTCCAATCGATGCTGAATACTTAGCTAAGGCCAAGGGTGCTGGGCTAGGACATGTAGAAGCTCCTAGTAAATCTTCTAGGAGGAATAAGGCTCAAATAAAGAATAAGGCCGCTAAGAAGGCCTTGGCCAAAGAGAAAGGAAAAGCCCCCCAAGATCAGACTTCTTTCAAGAAAGTCATATTTCCAACTAATGAGTTTGATCTTGACTCGTCCTATGGTCACTTGACTAGGCCTACTTATATAGAGACAAAGTCCCGTTACCAAGGATGGACTCGCCCCAGAAACTTTGGTAAGAGTGTCTTTAAGGCACCTTATGAAGAAGTCATTCTTTAGAGCTATGACCCTTATGATCATTGTCATAACTTCAAGAAAGCACCAAAGGTAAAGCCCATTGTGGAAAAGCCTCTGAAGGATAAGAAATCATGTGATTGCCAGCACCATGAAGCTTATTCCTCCAAGAATGTGGCCCCTGTTAGACCACTATCTCAGAAGATCAAGCAGGAGAACATAAGGCAAAGATACAATAGGTTCGACTGTTGGTGCTGTGGCAGAATTGGTCACTTTGCCATCGACTGCTGGTTTAATTCCAGAAATTTTGTAAATCATCAAATTGGCAAGTTGAGAATGACCACTCATAATGCTAACCCTCATAGGGAGAGTGTTCTAACACGAGACCAATGACCCAAACGTGTTTGGGTTCCTAAGGCAAACTGATTATGATTGTAGGTATGTCTAAAGGCCACCAAAATGCCTATCTGGTATTTGGACAGTGGATGCTCTCGGCACATGATCAGGACAAGAAGCCTACTTCAGAACTTCTCTCCAGTCTTGAACGGACCAAAGGTCATCTTTGGAGGTTCAGACCAAGGAATCACTAAAGGCTACGGTATGATCACTAACGGTAGGGTATCCTTTTCGGATGTGGGTTATGTTGAAGGATTGGAACACAATCTCATAAGCATAAACCAATTATGCGACAAAGGATACATAGTTGAATTCCATGCTGACAAGTGTTTGATAAAGTCTGTTGATAATATGTAAACGATTCTATCAGGCACTCAAAGCAGAAATATATTTTGTTTAAATTTCATTTGTATAGACTCCTCTATACAAGTGTGCCTTTTAGCAAAAGATAGTGCATCTCTTGGTGACCAATGACACAAGAGATTAGCACCTATTAATTTTAAAACTATTAATAAATTATTTTCTCTAAACTTAGTACGTGATGGCCTGAATGTCACAACCCGCATTTTCTCCGAATTTAGGAAATATCAGAGTATGAGAAAATACGCGCCATGATGCCACGTCAAGCAGGGGATAACTGCTGACGCTCAGGATAAACCAACTACAATCCTTATGCAAGAAAATCATGTGCTTAATGAATAGAAATTCAGTTATGTTTTAGAGACCGTATCCCTCGGCTCAGTGGATCACCTAGTCCACAAAAGAAAAAAAACTATATTCATACGTTGCGGAAAGAAAAATACTTTATTTAGGTTTGACGCCCTAAAGAGCGCATAAGGGTCCCAAGAGAACCACTCATGCTATGCAAGACCCTACATTTAATTTATATAATGTATAAGAAAACGGTCTTTATACGTTGTTTAGAAAATAGTGATTAAGTTTTATAGAAACATGCCAATCATGAGCTTTATTTATAACAATAATTATGGTTTGAAAATAACTAGCCACCTAGCATAAATCCTTCTTAGAGCAAGTAGACTATCTCCAGAAAATGGTAGCAGCATAAGTAAATATATCCAGTACAAAGGCAACAACTACCTGTGGGCGCCAATAACCTGATACGAACCCACTGACACATATGTATGTCTGTAAGAAAGTACTGAAAAACTACCTCACCAACACGGCAAACGGAACTCCAAAGTCCAAGAGACCACCAACACCACCACTGCAAACTAGCCACCCAACTGGCTATGGCTCAGAACCTGGGGTATTCCAAAAGAAAACAGAATACCTCAACAAGCAATAAGGTAAAAACAACTGCATGTAAGAGTCAACCAAAAGGAAGAAGTAACTGAAAAACATGCAGTAGAAAGAGTCACAACTGTCCAAAACAGGACAACAAGAAAAGCACAACGAGCAAAGAAAACAGCAACAACCCATCTCAGGAACAACATCCTACCGGGCCTACTAGGCTACCAAGAGCCAAAAGTGCTGCAAGCTACCAAGGAAGGAACTTCTAACACCCTAAACTGTGGAGAGTGATAGTAGCAAAAACAAACAACGAGGAACTGGATCGGAGGCAAACTCAGTCCTTCATTCACCAAGTCCAAGTCAACAAGCTCGAGGGTCTACACATGAAAGCACAAGGGACCTTCCACCCACACATGCCCAGCCCGTACATGGAGCACGAAAAACAAGAGTGGCCTTGGCTATGTCACACAACTCCACCCCCCTGAAGAGCTATAAACCACCACTACTAACCACGACCCACGATTCGGCCTTTAAGAAGGTAAAGAAAACGGCCGACAAGGAAATACAAGAAATATAACAAGAAAACCACTCGGGAACGAAAAACAAGGTAAAGGAAGAGTGTTGAAAAGAATCAACACGACAAGGCGCTGAGTGAGACCCACTCAGTGCCTACCTAAACCTTGGCGCTGAGTGAGCTAGCCTCACTTAAAGCCAAAACCAAACTCTAACCACAATCAAACTAAGGTAATACGGAGCTCGACGATTGTCGACCGGAGGTCGACGATAGTCGAACGGCCTAAGGCAGAAACCGAGATCGACGATCTCCATTCAGAGATCGACGATAGTCGAATGATTCTAAGACAAAAAGAGGCAGGGAACTTCCAGTACTCGAGAAGTTGCCTATTACTCGTGTACCTCATCCCTCTACTCGAGTAGTCGCCTACTACTCGAGTACCTCAACCCTCTACTCGAGTAGTCGCCTACTACTCGAGTATACAAACATATCCAGCACTCAAGTAGTTACCAACTACTCGAGTACCCCAACCCGCTACTCGAGTAGTTGCCTACTACTTGAGTATGCTAAAACCACTACTCGCGTATCTACAAACCTGCACTCGAGTAGATGCCTACTACTCCAGTAAACCAAACCACTTACTCGAGTATCTCGAGCCCACAACTCGAGTAACCCAAAACCCCTACTCGAGTAGTTACCTACTACTCGAGTAACTCCAATCCCCTACTCGAGTAGTTACCTACTACTCGAGTAGTTACCTTCTACTCGAGTAAACGAAACCAAAACTCGAGTATCTCGAAACCACTACTCGAGTAACTCAGAACCCCTACTCGAGTAGTTACCTACTACTCGAGTAACTCCAAGGCTAATACTCGAGTTAATGCCTTCTACTCGAGTATCTCAAAGCCACCACTCGAGTATCTTAACCCACTACTCGAGTAATACACTTAGCAAATTCGGGAAAAGAAATCACCCCCTCTCCTAACACTTCCTCTCGGCTGCACCCAAACCAGAGCAAAGATCTGAGCAAAGATAAACGGCATCACGCCGGCAAGGTTGGGTTCCAACCGCACAAGTAGGGGGGTTCAAATAGGAAGAACTAAATCCTATAGTTAGCAAGAAAAAGAGAACAACAAGGCCTCTACCCTAGGGCTAACAGGGATTTCAAATACAGCAAGAATAATTCAAAAAAAAGAAACTTGGCAAGGGCAAGAATACCACTTACCTCAACTTTCGGCGAAGCACGGACGGCTCTCCTCCTCTTCACACGGAACGAACAGCCGCAGCACCTAGAATTAATCTCACGGCCATTAATGGCGGAAAACTCCAAAACCGAAAACCCAAATCTCATCAAAACTCCATGAAAATCAAATATCTTACCGTCGAAACAAAGATCTCGGAGAGAGCAAGCCAACGCCGTTTTCGGAATCGAATTCCGTTCACGAACAAGCCCGGAATCGCTGACCGCAGGAGGTACAGGACGGACGGTTTTCTCCTCTGTTCTTCCGAGAACAAGCCGACGGTTTCTCTCTCAGGAAAAGAAGAAGAAGTGGGTCGTCACTTCTTAAACAGAACTTTTATACTAAAGCTAACCCGCCGGTTCAGCCTAAAAACCGAACCCTAAAAATGCCTAATCGCTTAAAAATGCCTAATCGCTTAATTACAATAAGCGAATACCCAAAAAAAAAGGTAAGCCAATACACGGCCGCCACCTAGCAAGGAAAATAAATGCTCAATAAATTCTCCCGGAAGAATTTAATATTCAGCCAAATCAATTTAATTAATTGATCACAAATACTATTAACACACCAAACGACACGAAAACCGAATCACCTCGGAATTCGACGAAATTCGCACCGTAGCTAAATACCCACGCTACGAACACAACGACGAAGTCAAAATTAACTTTCGACGAACAGAATCCGAGTTATACCCAAATAAAGCCAAACTCAAACATCCCCCCGAGAGGCCACACCGGGTCACCCAAAATGACTCGGCTTGTTAGGGAGATCTTGCCAACAGGCTACCAAACAGGGCACTCAGTTCTAAGGAGCTAAACCATACTCCACACATGGCACAAGCCACGGAAATGCGTCATCGTAACGCCAATGAGAATACAAATAAACGCAGGAAAATTGGGGGCGTTACAGTCACTCCCCCTAAAAGAAAGTTTCGTCCCAAAACTTTACGCACAACACTCCTACTAAAGAAGGAGAAACAACTAATAGGAGTTACAAGAAGGAAAACATACCGATTAAATCAACGAAACAGGTGAGGGTAAGCCCTCCTCATAGCCGACTCTAACTCCCAAGTCGCGCTTTCCAAATCCTGATTCTTCCATAGAACCTTAACCATCGGTATGGACTTCTTTCGCAGCACATGCTCCTGAGTATCCAAAATACGAACCAGCACCTCAACAAAAGAGAGGTTGGGCTCCAACTGGGGCACAACATCTAAGAGCTGCCCACTGCTGCGAACACACTACCGCAATTGGCTAACATGAAAAACATTATGCACACCTGGGAAGTTCGCTGGCAAATCCAATCTATAAGCTGACACACCAATCCGTTCCAAAATCTCAAACGGGCCCACATACTTTGGGTCTAACTTCCGATTCTTACCAAATCTCTTAACACCTACCATCGGGGAAACTTTGAGGAATACAAGGTCCCCGACGGAAAACTCCAAAGCAGATCTACGCCGATTGGCGTTCTTTTCATATCTCTCCTGGGTTATACGAAGCTTCTCCCGAATAAGCTTCACTACGACTTCCATTTCCTCAAGCGCATCGGGACCCAACAAAGGCCTCTCACCAGCCTCAGCCCAAAACAACGGAGTCCTACAACGCCTCCCATACAAGGCTTCGAACGGAGCCATCTACAAACTTTCCTGATAACTGTTGTTGTAGGCAAATTCCATGAGTCGCAATCGCTCATCCCACGCTCCACCGTGGTCTAAAATATAGTATCGGATCATATACTCAACAATTTGGTTCACCCTCTCCGTCTGCCCATTGGTCTGCGGGTGGTAGGCAGTAGAATACCTCAGATCCGTACACAAACCCTCCTGCAGACTCTGCCAAAAACGAGAAGTAAACCGGGAGTCTCGATCGGAAATGATGCTAACCGGCATACCGTGGAGTCGGATGACTTCATTCATGTATAACTCCGCTATCTTCTTCATCGGGTAATCAATCTTATAAGGCACGAAGTGAGCACACTTTGTCAATCCATCCACTATAACCCAAACAGAATCAAATCCCCTCGGGGACTTCGGTAATCCCGTAATGAAATCCATAGATATACTTTCCCACTTCCAAGTCGGGATCTCTAGCGGAGTCAACTTACCACCAGGCCTTCCATGATCGGCCTTCACACGCTTGCAAGTGTGACACTCAGCAACAAATCGGGCTATATCTCCTTTCATGCCATACCACCACGCAATTTGCCTTAAGTCACGGTACATCTTCGTAGATCCTGGATGGTAGGAAACGCTGGAACCATGAGCCTCACTGCAAATCATCCTCCTAATATCCCTGACAGCGGGAACGCAAAACCTATCGCGGTACTTCAAAGTACCCGCACCATCGATAGCAAAGTCGGACAACTCTCCCTCCTCAGTCCTGGTGAAGAGGTGCATAAGATCAGGATCGTCCTTCTGGTGCAGCCTAGTCAAAGAAATCCAGGACGGCTCCGCCACTGACATGGTACTCTGCAAACTACAGCATCCCACTGAAATATCCATAAGGAGGAACTCCTCCACTAAACGATCGGCGGAGAGGTTAAAGATCTTTCCCGTCTTTCGGCTCAGGGCGTCGGCCACCACGTTGGCCTTGCTCGGATGATACTGGATTTCTACATCATAATCAACCACATACTCCAGCCACCGCCGCTGACGCAGATTCAACTCCTTCTGCATGAACACGTACTTTAGGCTCTTATGGTCAGTGAAGATCTTGCATTGAGCCCCATAAAGTAGGTGCCTCCACAACTTCAAAGCATAAATAACCGCTGCAAACTCGAGGTCATGCGTGGGATAATTCTTCTCATGAGTCTTCAGTTGCCTTGACCCATAGGCAATTACCTTTCCCTCTTGCATTAATACGCATCCCAGACCTACAAGCGAAGCATCCACATAAACATCATAATCTACTCCCTCGGTAGGCAGGGTCAGAACGGGAGCAGTGCACAATCTCTTCTTTAGCTCCAGAAAAGCCTCCTCGCACTTTTCGCTCCAAACAAATGCCACATTCTTCTGAGTCAACTTGGTCAAAGGTGCGGCTAGGGAAGAGAAACCCTCCACAAATCTTCTGTAATAGCCAGCCAACCCTAAGAAACTCCTGATCTCCTTAGGAGTAATCGGCCTATTCCAATCCATCACTGCTGCAATCTTTTCTGGATCGACCGAGATCTCATCCTTATTCACCATGTGGCCTAGAAAAGAAACCTGAGGCAACCAAAATTCGCACTTGCTCAATTTGGCGAATAACTTGTGATTCCTCAACTCTGATAGGACCAAACGCAAATGCTGCTCATGCTCCTCGGCACTGCGAGAATAAACTAACACATCATCAATGAAGAACACAACGAACTTGTCGAGGAAATCCTTGAACACCCGGTTCATCATATCCATGAAGGCTGATGGTGCGTTGGTCAGACCAAACGACATTACCAGAAACTCAAAGTGTCCATGCCTCGACCTAAACGCAGTCCGTGGAATGTCCGACTCACGGATCCTGAGTTGATGATAACCAGAACGAAGATCGATCTTGGAGAACACCGTGCTACCACGCAACTGGTCAAATAAATCATCGATCCTCGGCAGAGGGTACCTGTTCTTGATAGTGACCTTGTTCAACTCTCTATAGTCGATGCAGAGCCACATCGACCCATCTTTCTTCTTTACAAACAAAATAGGAGCACCCCAAGGCGACGAACTCTGCCTAATAAACCCCTTAGCTAACAGCTCATCCAACTGAACTCGCAACTCCTCTAACTCATGAGGGGCCATCCGGTACGGCGCCTTAGCAATAGGACGCATACCCGGCTCTAAATCGATCACAAACTCAACATCCCGATCAGGAGGAAGACCAGGAAGATCATCAGGAAAAACATCGGCGAAACCACGAACAATAGGAATCTCTTCCAAGCGTGGCACGCTAACAGCGGCTCCAACTGCCGAGACTAAACAAACACAACAATCAGAAAGAAACAATCTCTGAGCACATACCGCAGAGATGAAAGGAAAGTCCTGATACAGATCAGCATACACGCTGCCGGGCTGACCGTCGTCCCTGATGAAGTCCAAGTGCTTTCCTTTGCACTGAATGACCGCATCATACCGAGAGAGCCAGTCCATGCCCAAAATGACATTGAAGTCCTCCAGATCAATCATTTTCAGGTCCATCTTCGCAAGAAAGTGCCCCAACAAAACCGGGCAATCCAAAATGCCCAAATCTGACAACACAGATTCACCAGAAGGAAACTTGACACAGAAGGAATCCCGAACACGATCTAGAGTCAACCGATGACGCTCTACAAAGGCTCTAGCCACGAACGAGTGGGTAGCGCCGGAGTCAAACAGAACACGCGCCCAACGGTTCTTCACCTTAAACTTCCCTATAGGAACCCATAAACTAAGGAACTACCACAGCAATACCGCAACATACAAGCAAATAAAACTACCAGGCTAGAAAAACAACAAACCGTTAACCTGAAATAACCTGGGTCGAAGTCTGAGCCTCCTCGGAAGAAATCACGTTCAGCTTCCCTTTTCCCTTGTCCACACGCGGAGGTGGAGGTAAAGCCTGCAACGGAACTACAGGAAGAGCTGACTGAACCTGAGGACACCTCGACTTGATATGACCCTTCTGCCCATACTGAAAGCAGACTCTATCCTTGGTCCAACACTGGGTCGCATCATGCCCGGACCGCTTGCAAACTGAACAGGAGACATCTCTCCTAGGAGCACCCTGGATCGCATGAACCTGCTCCTTCTTCTGAGCTGCTGACCTCTTAAACATTTCTCGACAGGATGGCCTGACCGGCCACAGAAACTGCACACTACTCGGCTCCTCTTTCCCGGAATAGCATCGGGTACCAGGGGCTTCTTCCCCTCCATAGACTTTCTCTTGTCCTTTCTCATCTGCTGGCCTCTGCTCTTTGCCGTTTCAATAGCCTCAACCTTAAGAGCAGCCTCTACAACTCCAGCATAAGTCACAGACCCATAAGCACTGGTCAACTGCTGCACTTCGCTCCTCAAACCACCAAGAAATCTCTTAACTCGATCAGCCTCAACGCTGACCAAAGCAGGGGAAAAACGGCTCAACTTACTAAATTCTATTTCATACTCACCCACCGTGAGTTGCCTTTGCTTCAGATAGAGAAAGTCATTCATTAGGCGGTCACGCTCGACCGAAGGCAAGAACTTCTTCAACAACATCTCCTTAAACATTTCCCAAGAGCATCCAGCTACTAAGCTCTCCTTTTCTCTCAGCCACCAACTCTTAGCCAATCCTTTAAGCTGATAGGTGGCTAGCATCACCCTCTGGTCACCTGCAATCCCTGAATACGAAAACATCTCCTCCATGGAGATCAGCCAATCATCAATAACCATGAAATATGCCTTCCCATCATAAGTGGGAGGGCTCATCCTCTGAAACTGCGAGATGAAGGCCATCTCCGCTGGCACCACTATCGGAGGTCTCACGTGTGCAGGGGGAGGAGGAACAGCTAACCCCCCAGCAGGAACTTGCGCACCCTGAGCCTGCCCTGCCACAACTGCCACCAAAGACTGAATCTGGGCTCGCACCTCCTCCAACTGTCTGCCCATAGCTTCGCTACTCTGACGCAGACTCTCGATCACCGCACCATTCTGAGCTCCGGACGACTCACCTTCAGACAGGGGAGTCGAACGCGTCGCAGGTCGCCTAGCCATCCTAAAATCATAACCACCCCAAATCAGATCCCCAATCAACGACTAGAACCCAAACACAAGTACAGACCATACATATATAGATATAGGCTTAAAGCTGCTAAACTTGCTCTGAGAGTTTATCTTTTTAACAAAAATTTGATGACATGCCCTAACCTAGGATAGTTAACCATCACCTTGCTAACTCTCGTGCCTAGATCGGGAATGCATGACTTTATTTTGTTTTGAAAACTTATGTGTGTACATATGTCATCCTGCAAATCTTTAGCTTGGCACGTTGTGCTTATGCAATGATATGCTATGCATGTTTGTGCTATGCATTCTAAAAAAGGCCCTAATGCATGTTATGAGCGGCATACACATGAAAATGTTATGCATCCCATACTACATAACATTCCCATGCAACAAAAAAGAAACGTGCTAGTCGCAGTCATGTGGTGAGGTTATGCATCCCATACTACATAACCCTCACATGTAGCCCCTATGGTGGATCCATATACGAACACATATTATGCATCTCATACTACATAATATGCCTCGTATACTTCATGTTATGCCATGAGTGTAGTGTTCGTGCTTTTGCCAAGACGTGCTGATGACATATCGATGTGTGAATGACATGATGCTGAACTACTAAAGCAAACCAAGGAAGGTTGCTCAACTAACTTGTCAAGCAACCTCCCTCTGATACCAACTGTCACAACCCGCATTTTCTCCGAATTTAGGAAATATCAGAGTATGAGAAAATACGCGCCATGATGCCACGTCAAGCAGAGGATAACTGCTGACGCTCAGGCTAAACCAACTATAATCCTTATGCAAGAAAATCATGTGCTTAATGAATAGAAATTCAGTTATGTTTTAGAGACCGTATCCCTCGGCTCAGTGGATCACCTAGTCCACAAAAGAAAAAAACTATATTCATACGCTGCGGAAAGAAAAATACTTTATTTAGGTTTGACGCCCTAAAGAGCGCATAAGGGTTCCAAGAGAACCACTCATGCTATGCAAGACCCTACATTTAATTTATATAATGTATAAGAAAACGGTCTTTATACGTTGTTTGGAAAATAGTGATTAAGTTTTATAGAAACATGCCAATCATGAGCTTTATTTATAACAATAATTATGGTTTGAAAATAACTAGCCACCTAGCATAAATCCTTCTCAGAGCAAGTAGACTATCTCCAGAAAATGGTAGCAGCATAAGTAAATATATCCAGTACAAAGGCAACAACTACCAGTGGGCACCAACAACCTGACACGAACCCACTGACACATATGTATGTCTGTAAGAAAGTACTGAAAAACTACCTCACCAACACGGCAAATGGAACTCCAAAGTCCAAGAGACCACCAACACTACCACTGCAAACTAGCCACCCAACTGGCTATGGCTTAGAACCTGGGGTATTCCAAAAGAAAACAGAATACCTCAGCAAGCAACAAGGTAAAAATAACTGCATGTAAGAGTCAACCAAAAGGAAGAAGTAACTGAAAAACATGCAGTAGAAAGAGTCACAACTGTCCAAAACAGGACAACAAGAAAAACACAACGAGCAAAGAAAACAGCAACAACCCATCTCAGGAACAACATCCTGCCGGGCCTACTAGGCTACCAAAAGCCAAAAGTGCTGCAAGCTACCAAGGAAGGAACTTCTAACACCCTAAACTGTGGAGAGTGGTAGTAGCAAAAACAAACAACGAGGAACCGGATCGGAGGCAAACTCAGTCCTCCATTCACCAAGTCCAAGTCAACAAGCTCAAGGGTCTACACGTGAAAGCACAAGGGACCTTCCACCCACACATGCCCAGCCCATACCTAGAGCACGAAAAACAAGAGTGGCCTTGGCTATGTCACACAACTCCACCCCCCTGAAGAGCTATAAACCACCACTACTAACCACGACCCACGATTCGGCCTTTAAGAAGGTAAAGAAAACGATCGACAAGGAAATACCAGAAATATAACAAGAAAACCACTCGGGAACGAAAAACAAGGTAAAGGAAGAGTGTTGAAAAGAATCAACATGACAAGGCGCTGAGTGAGACCCACTCAGTGCCTACCTAAACCTTGGCGCTGAGTGAGCTAGCCTCACTTAAAGCCAAAACCAAACTCTAACCACAATCCCACTAAGGTAATACGGAGCTCGACGATTGTCGACCGGAGGTCGATGATAGTCGAACGGCCTAAGGCAGAAACTGAGATCGACGATCTCCATTCAGAGATCGACGATAGTCGAACGATTCTAAGACAAAAAGAGGCAGGGAACTTCCAGTACTCGAGAAGTTGCCTATTACTCGTGTACCTCATCCCTCTACTAGAGTAGTCACCTACTACTCGAGTACCTCAACCCTCTACTCGAGTAGTCGCCTACTACTCGAGTATACAAACATATCCAGCACTCGAGTAGTTACCAACTACTCGAGTACCCCAACCCGCTACTCGAGTAGTTGCCTACTACTTGAGTATGCTAAAACCACTACTCGCGTATCTACAAACCTGCACTCGAGTAGATGCCTACTACTCAAGTAAACCAAACCACTTACTCGAGTATCTCGAGCCCACTACTTGAGTAACCCAAAACCCCTACTCGAGTAGTTACCTACTACTCGAGTAACTCCAATCCCCTACTTGAGTAGTTACCTACTACTCGAGTAAACCAAAACCCCTACTCGAGTAAACGAAACCAAAACTCGAGTATCTCGAAACCACTACTCGAGTAACTCAGAACCCCTACTCGAGTAGTTACCTACTACTCGAGTAACTCAGAACCCCTACTCGAGTAGTTACCTACTACTCGAGTAACTCCAAGGCTAATACTCGAGTTAATGCCTTCTACTCGAGTATCTCAAAGCCACCACTCGAGTATCTTAACCCACTACTCGAGTATCTCAAAGCCACCACTCGAGTATCTTAACCCACTACTCGAGTAATACACTTAGCAAATTCGGGAAAAGAAATCACCCCCCTCTCCTAACACTTCCTCTCGGCTGCACCCAAACCAGAGCAAAGATCTGAGCAAAGATAAACGGCATCACGCCGGTAAGGTTGGTTTCCAACCGCACAAGTAGGGGGGTTCAAATAGAAAGAACTAAATCCTATAGTTAGCAAGAAAAAGAGAACAACAAGGCCTCTACCCTAGGGCTAATAGGGATTTCAAATACAGCAAGAATAATTCAAAAAAAAGAAACTTGGCAAGGGCAAGAATACCACTTGCCTCAACTTTCGGCGAAGCACGGACGGCTCTCCTCCTCTTCACACGGAACGCACAGCCGCAGCACCTAGAATTAATCTCACGGCCATTAATGGCGGAAAACTCCAAAACCGAAAACCCAAATCTCATCAAAACTCCATGAAAATCAAATATCTTACCGTCGAAACGAAGATCTCGGAGAGAGCAAGCCAACGCCATTTTCGGAATCGAATTCCGTTCACGAACAAGCCCGGAATCGCTGACCGAAGGAGGTACAGGACGGGCGGTTTTCTCCTCTGTTCTTCCGAGAACAAGCCGACGGTTTCTCTCTCAGGAAAAGAAGAAGAAGTGGGTCGTCACTTCTTAAACAGAGCTTTTATACTAAAGCTAACCCGCCGGTTCAGCCTAAAAACCGAACCCTAAAAATACCTAATCGCTTAAAAACGCCTAATCGCTTAATTACAATAAGCGAATACCCAAAAAAAGGTAAGCCAATACACGGCCGCCACCTAGCAAGGAAAATAAATGCTCAATAAATTCTCTCGCAAGAATTTAATATTCAGCCAAATCAATTTAATTAATTGATCACAAATACTATTAACACACCAAACGACACGAAAACCGAATCACCTCGGAATTCGACGAAATTCGCACCGTAGCTAAATACCCACGCTACGAACACAACGGCGAAGTCAAAATTAACTTTTGACGAACAGAACCCGAGTTATACCCAAATAAAGCCAAACTCAAACATCCCCCCGAGAGGCCACACCGGGTCACCCAAAACGACTCGGCATGCTAGGGAGATCTTGCCAACAGGCTACCAAACAGGGCACTCATTTCTAAGGAGCTAAACCATACTCCACACATGGCACAAGCCACGGAAACGCGTCATCGTAATGCCAACGAGAATACAAATAAACGCAGGAAAATCGGGGGCGTTACACTGAATGTTAAGTGCGTTATGGATAGACCTTGTCATGCATGTGTGAAAGACAAGCAAATAAGGGCTACTTTTAAAAGCATTATAGGCAAAGACTCTAATAGGTGTTTACACCTACTTCATATGGACTTGTTCGGTCCACTGTAAGTTAGAAGTTTAGGAGGTAAGGATTATACGTTGATTATTATTGATGACTACTCACGCTTTGCGTGGGTGTTTTTTCTGAAACACAAGTTAGATACCTTCGATGTCTTTACAAATTTTGTTAGGCAGATCCAGAATGAATACAACTATTCCGTAGTCAAAATTAGAAGTGATAATGGAACTTAATTCAAGTTTGGGGCCATGACAGAATTTTGTGAAAGCCTAGGCATTTTTCATGAGTTTTCCTCTCCTCGTATTCCTCAACAGAACGGAGTGGATGAGAGAAGGAATAAAACATTCATAGAGGCTTGCAGGACCATGTTGAGTGATGCCTCACTTCCAGAATATTTTTGGGCTGAAGCCGTCAACACTGCATGCCACGTGCAAAATCGAGCACTCAGAAATAAGAACCATGATAAGACACCTTACGAACTTCTAAAGGGCAGGAAATCGACTGTCTCATATTTTAGAATTTTTTGTTGTAAATGCTTCGTGCTTAACAATGACAAATAACATATTACCAAGTTTAGTGAAAAGAGTTTTGAAGGTATTTTTGTAGGTTATAGTAGCCATAGTAAGGCATATAGGGTATTTAATAAGAAAACTCGGGTGGTTGAAGAATCTATAAATGTTAAATTTGATGAGACGAGCTTGCTGCAAAGTGGCTCTTCTAGTGTGTTTGTTGAAGATATAGGTACAAAGTTGAAAGAAATTAGCCTGGATGAACCGACTGAAGATAAAGGTGAAAAGTTCATCAAGATCACCACTCCAACCCCTATTGGAGAGGTAAATGATCAAGATGACGAAGTCATACAAGTTGATGAAGTCACTCTAGTGATTGAAGACATTCTAGATGCAAGGATTCTAGAGCTCAGACATCTGAAGGATCATCCCATGGATCAGATCATAGGAGATCCCTAAGATGGTGTAAGAACTCGTAGAGGTACAACTAACGAGAATTTTTTTTTAAGTTTTCTCTCACAGATTGAACCAAAGAAGTTTGAGGAAGCCAACTCGGACGCATCATGGATTATGGCCATGGAAGAAGAGTTGAATCAGTTCAAGTACTGCAAAGTATGGAAACTTGTTCCAAGACCCAAAGACAAGAACGTCATCAGAACGAAGTGGGTCTACAGGAACAAGATGGACGAGGATGGTACGATCATAAAGAATAAGGCTAGACTCATCGCCAAAGGATGCAGAAAGGAAAAGGAATCGACTTCGACCAGGCATATGCTCCAGTAGCCAGGCTAGAGGCAATCGGGTTGTTCCTAGCATATGCTGCACTCAAGGGTTTCACCGTCTATCAAATGGACGTGAAGTCCGCCTTCCTTAATGGTTACATAAAGAAAGAGGTGTATGTGGAACAACCCATAAGTTTTGTTGATTCTAACTTTTTGGATTACGTTTATCTTTTATCTAAAGCTTTATATGGCTTGAAATAAGCTCCTCGAGCTCGGTACGAGAAGTTGTCTACCTTTCTTCTTGAGAACAAGTTCACAAGGGGAAAGATAGATAAGACATTAATTTTTCGGGAAATTAAAGGCAAGATTTTGCTAGTGCAAATCTATGTCGATGACATTATTTTTGACTCTACAGACGACAACCTCTACAAGAAGTTTTCTAAACTTATGCAAGAGAATTTTGAAATGAGCAGTATGGGTGAGCTGAAGTATTTCTTAGGACTTCAGGTGAAATAATCTGAAGATGGAATTTTTATCTCGCAGACTAAATTCAACAAGGAGTTGATTAAGAAATTCGGAATGGAGAATGCAACCTCTATGAGGACTCCAATGGGTTCAGCTATGTCTTTGGACAAGGATAAGAAAGGGAAACCTTTTGATGAAACCAAGTACAGAAGCGTAATTGGATCCTTGCTCTACCTTACGGCCAATAGACCAGACATAATGTTCTCTACATGTGTCTGTGCTAGATACTAGGTTAACTGTAAGGAATCTCACAATGCTGCTGCAAAGAGGATTTTGAGATACCTTAAAGGTACACCGAATCCTGGCTTATGGTACCCAAGAAGTAATGAAAGCGAGTTAATTGGTTTTTCAGATGCTGACTTTGCAGGTAGTAAAGATGACAGAAAGAGCACTTCCGGGACTTGTCAATTCCTAGGAAGGAGACTTATTTCATGGAGTAGCAAAAAGCAAAACTGTGTCATAATCTCAACGGTCGAGTAAGAATATATTTCTGCCGACAGTTGTTATGCACAGTTGCTTTGGCTAAAGAATCAGTTGGAAGATTACAACATGAAAGTCCAAGACATCCCTCTGTTTTGTGACTCATCCAGTGCCATAGCAATTGCAAATAACCTCGTCTCGCACATCCAAACAAAGCACTTAGATTTGAGATACCATTTCATCCGGGAGCATGTGGAGGATGGGGACATAGATCTGTAGTATGTTCCAACAGACAAGCAAATTGTAGATATTTTCACGAAGCCGCTGGACGAGACCAAGTTCAATTTCTTCAAAACTGAGCTTGGTATGCTCAACATAGAAGGATAGACGAGGTGGAATCATTTTAAGGCTCAGAAATCGAGGACAAGTCAAAGAGGTTAGAAATTTCTCTATGTGGACTTCACTTCTCGAGACATGGAATAACTACGCGAGAACTAGTATCTGACTACTAGAGTACTTCTATTACCTTTCGAGAACAAAGTGAAATCACTCGAGTAGTGAACTTCATCTCGAGAAGTAGATTAATCACTCGAGTACTATCATTCTGCTTCTCGAGTACAAAATTTCCATCTCTCGAGTACTGAAGATCCACTCGAGAAGTGACCCGACAGATTTTGAATTATTTCGAATTTTTCTATTTCGCAACCAGCGTTCTCTCTGCCGTTATCTAAGGTATGATTTAGTGTAATTAGACTCCTAATTATCAGTACTAGGGCTATATAAATAGAAATTTCTGGATTTCAAAATCTACTCGAGTTCAATCATGTTCTCTCGAAAGTCTCTTCGCCTTTCGCCGCTTCTCCAGAGCACACCGTTGTCTTCTTCAATTTCCGATCATTCTCTCGCCGTTCAGTGAAGATTATGGCACCGATGTCGAAGATAGGTGTGGCCAGTGAGTTAGTGATTGACGGTATCGCAGAGCTTTCAAACGACTTTCGAAATCCTCTACTCCTTCTTGAGACAGCAGGTCTAAACTTTGTTCTCCAGGAATCTTGCAGAATCTTATTTCCAGAAGGGTAAGAGTTCTTCAAGAACCTTAAGGTCAAGAGAAATGGCAAAATTCTTAAGTCCAAGGTGAAGGGATTCAAGATCAAACTCACCAAGACTATTGTTTCATAACTTCTAGAAATGCCTGTAGTTGATGTAGAGGATGAAGTAGGTCAGGAAGACTATGACAGAGCTCATCAATTCTGTGGAATATCAATGGATGCCAACACCATTCGTCGGCTAGACCTCAATGCAGAAGGAAAACTTATAGTGGACATTCTGGGAAAGATTCTTCTATGCAAAACTGCTTCAATCAGTTTTATTTCAAATGATCTGTTCTACATGATGACAATAATTATTGCCAGAAAGAAATTCCAAGTTGGAATGATGATTTTGGATAAGATAAGAGAAAGCATCAAAGCTCCAAGATATGCCCGGATAATCTCCTTGATGTTGCATAAGATTAATCCTCAAGTTTTTGATTTGACCAAAGGAAGCATTCTCCATCACATGAAGAAAGTCTCCATTTCCTCCATCCAGAGATGGGAGCTAAAGCTACAAAACCAAGTCCAGGCTGCTAGAGCTCATGAGCAGCCTTTTTCTAAAGAGATTTCTGCTTCTAAGGAAAGGACTCCATCTCCCTCTCTCCATCATGTTACTGACATATTTGGTGCAACAATTGAGGGGGAGCCTACCTCCTTTATTCAGCAATACCAGGTACCCTCTCCGCCTGCTCATTTAGAACAACAACACAGTATTTATACTCCTCTACATACCTCTATTCCTCCATCTACTCCAGAGGACATTCTTTCAGATTCCCAAGTTCAGGAAACCATACTCTCTACTTAAGAAGATATAGACAAAATTATTGAGGAACTCAGGTCAGATGAGCCTCTGCCTCCATTCCACAAAGAAACTGATGAAGAACCAGTCAAGGAAGTCACACCAGCACCTTATCCATCCCCTGTGCAATCCTCAAAGTCGCCCCCTATTCAGACTCCAGCTGCTGAGCCACACCAATCAGAGACAATACTACTTTCAGATGAAGACAAACAATCTCCAGAGCCTTTTGAAGCTCTTTTGAGAAATTTGGACTTCTCCCTTCCCACCTTCACTGATGAGGAAGGAGATGTGTTGATTCACACTACCAGAGCCCAGAGCTCAGTAGTTGTTGAAGAAATTGCTCCATGGTTTGCACCTCCTCCTCCAGCCTCTATTACTCCTCCTGCTTCTACTCCTACTACTTCTGCTACACCAGCCCCCTCAGATATTCTTGTAAAGATTGAACAGATGCTATATGATCAAAGAAGATATTTTGATGATTCTCTCAAGGTTGTCCAAGACAAAGTAACTACTTTAGAGAAAGAGATGAGCCGAGGATTTGCTGAAATCCAACATAACACTGATAATCTAAAGCACCTCTTCCAGATTGGTGGCAAAGCCTTAGACCACACTATTACTAGTGTTGGTGAAGTGATGAATCAATCAGTAACTCTTGCCAATAATCAGATTCAACTAGAGAAGAAAGCCCTAGAGCATGTCATGAAGATCTGTGAAGAAGTTGGCACCTTCAAAGAGGATGTAATAGAAAAGCTTTGTGTAGAATTCAGAAAGGGGGAGGGTATAGTAAAAGAACAAGTTGAAAAGTATGATACCTTTGTCAAGACCCTTTTGCAAGAGAAAATGTCTGAAATCAATGAAGATGTGCTAGCTCAGATCCAGTCAGTAAAATTCCATACTTATGATACTGCAATCTGGATGCATAATCAGATTTTCCCAGACTTCCAGGCTGATCCTAATGTTATTCCTCACCATCTAAATCCTATTGCTGAAGGTCAGTCTGCTCAGATGTCAGCTCCTATGCCTACTTTCTCTCTCAGGCCTGAAGGTCAAGATCCTCCTCCAGCGTCATACTCTCAGGTATGGAAAGATGATATTCTTCAGGACTTACCTGAAATCCACATTCCCAAGAGGAGGAAGTATGGTGAAGGGCCCTCTGCCAGTAAATTAGTTCCTAATCAAGATTTAGAGAAGAGGAAAGCACAAGAATTTGCTGAAGTATGGAGTCCAACGTCCAAATCCTTGATTCTAGATACTCTAAAACTTATGTTGGATTACAACGAAACCAGAGATCTCCACTATAGTTCATCTGAATGAGAGATATATGAAAAGTTAATGACAAAGAGAAGAATTTATGACAGGGAATATGGCAGAAACAATCCTAAGGCACCTCCAAGACCTCCAAGGTACTATCTCAAGCCATTTAGCTTTCAAAGGAGACAACAGGAAAAGTTGGAAAGGCAACATCATCAACAACAACTACAGCATAAGAGCTAGGACTGATTTTATTTTTTTTGAGATTGAGGATTGAATGCTTGTAGAAATGAAATCTGAAAACAATTCTAATTATATAATCTTTAGTTTTGATGATTATCTGTTTATCTCTTTATTTCTTGCATTTTATTTTGTTCTTACTTTTCAAACCTAGTTCTTTCTATTTTGGTATAATTCACCTTAGTGTAGAGGGTTCTAACTTCTACAAATATGGGGAGATTGTTGGGTATTGCATCCACAATAACCCAGATTTGCATGAAGTCACCCTTGAACTAAGATGAATTAGGTTGTATTTGATTTCCTATTTTAGTTATGTGTTTGCAGGTTTTATTGCAAAGTGTAAACCAATGCCAGTCTACAGTGAGTCATCAAACACAGGACCATATAATGTAATTTCTCATTGTGTGATCCAAGGTGTTGACTCATGTGTAGCCTCTCTATTGGGATACACTTCATCTTCAAGAACTTTGACTATTGGATGAAGAGTTGGTGATGTTTGGATTGTAAAAGCAAAAAATTTCCAAAAGCAGAATTTTTCTAAGTCTTTTACTCGAGTGGATTGTTAGTACTCGAGTAGAAGAATTAGAAGCCCTCGAGTAGTCTTGCTCAGTACTCGAGTACAAGGACTGGTTATTGAGTAGCCCTATTCTAGCTCTCGAGTAACCAAGTCTAGTACTCGAGTAGACTTTGTCTAAACTCTTGAGTGTTCAGATTTTATCTCAGAAAATTTTCTAAGTATAATACTCGAGTAGTCAATCTTTTACTCGAGTAGTTTATAGTCATTCTCGAGTGACAGAAAAACTTCTCTCAGAATTTTTCTAAGTCCAGTACTCGAGTAGTCTAGTTAAGTACTCGAGTAGTTCTCGAGACATTTCAAGAACACTCGAGTAATCCAAACTTAGTACTCGAGTAGTTCATCTATACTAAAGTAATCATCTTTTAGTTCTCGAGTGATTATCTTCAACATCCAGAAATTTATAAGTCTTTGTTCTCTAGAAGTCTAATTCTACTTCTCGAGTGGATTTCCAGTACTCGAGTAATACATATTCCACTCGAGTAATAATAAGATCTATCTCGAATATTTCTGATAGACCTCTTCTCAAGTAGTTCAAGTCAATCTCTCAAGAGCCAGCTTAGTACTCGAGTAATGTTTCATTCCACTCGAGTGATTTTAGAATTTCCATCTTCTCGAGTAATCTTTGCTATCCACTCGAGTGACAGCTTCACCACTCGAGTAGTTCAACTTCACTCGAGAAATGAAGTCTTGTTTTTCAGAAAATTTGTTAAGTCTTTTTCAGTTCTAATTTTTGGATGACGTGATATGATTGGTCCACGTGGCCATCATTAATGAAGATTATTACCGTTAGGGGAGATCTTATATAAAGTCTTGTCAAACCGACTAACCCTAACAAAATAACAGAGAGCTATCAATTATTATTCTAAGTATTCTGAATCGTATTCTCTCTGTCCAAAAATGGAACCCGCTGCCGCCGATCTTCTTCGTACAAACTCTAGGGATTTCAATCCAAAAGATTCAGAACAAGATTGACTTTCAGATCGAGATTGCTTTTCGTTCTTCATCATCTCTCAGATCTTGTGAAGTCAAAGAAATTTTTAGATCCAGTTCTTGCTGAGATTCTTCTTCAACCTTTCTAATAGATCCGCAAAGATAAAAGAGGAAGACCTAGCTCGACTATTTCTAGATCTGAGAATTATTGTTTGTATTTTGAATTACTCTCAATTTATTCTTGTAGGAGATTTCTCTCTGAGTGTACAAGCTTTTCGTCTTCGAGTTGTAGGAATATTTATCTTCCGAGTGTAGATCCGTTGTAACGACCCAGTATTTGGCCCGAAGCCCCCCTACATCACTACACATATATCGGCCCGGCCCCTGCCCCGAAGGGACTTACCAGGAGACCATGGTTCAATTGGTGATGAGAATGAAAGAACTCCATAGTTAAGCATGCTTGGGCGAGAGTAGTACTGAGATGGGTGACCTCCTGGGAAGTCCCCGTAGTGCAGGCTTGACTATCGAGTTTGCCTCATCAAAGGGAGGCTATGGCCACCAACAACCCGCCCGTAGATGGAGAGGGGTTGGGGTGCTTGGGCTGCAGCCCGGTATCAGTGCCATAGTGTCCTGGTAAGTCCCTTTGGGGCAGGGGCCGAGCCGATATATGTGTAGCGATGCAGGGGGGGCTTCGGGCCAAATCCCGGGTCGTTATAATAAAAAGTGTACTTTTTATTGTAACGACCCTAACCGATCGAACATGGCAATGCCACGGCTCCGCTCTAGGCGTCGCTACCGGGCTGCAGCCCAAGCACCCCAACCCCTCTCCCTCCACAAGCGGGTTGTTGGTTGCCACAACCTCCCTTTGATGAGCGAACTCGACAGTCAAGTTGGGCCGTACGGGGACTTCTCCGGAGGTCACCCATCCTAGTACTACTCTCGCCCAAGCACGCTTAACTATGGAGTTCCTTTACTTCTCATCACTAATTGAGCCAACTTGACTCAATAGTTAAGCGTGCCTAGCCTGTGCCAGCTCAATTGGTGATGAGAAGTGAAGGAACTCTATAGTTAAGCGTGCTTGGGCGAGAGTAGTACTGGGATGGGTGACCTCCGGAGAAGTCCCCGTACGGCCCAACTTGACTGTTGAGTTCGCTCATCAAAGGGAGGCTGTGGCCACCAATAACCCGCCCAAGGGCTGGAGAGGGGTTGGGGTGCTTGGGATGCAGCCCGGTTGCGATGCAAGGGGGGATTCGGGCCAAATCCCGGGTCGTTATAATAAAAAGTGCACTTTTATTGTAACGCCCCACCAAGCACCAAGCACAGGACAGACACGTTACCGAGCTGCAGCCCAAGCACCCCAACCCCTCTCCAGCCAACCGGTGGGTTGTTGGTGGCCACTGCCTCCCTTTGATGAGCAAACTCGACAGTTAAGCTGGGCCGTACGGGGACTTCCCAGGAGGTCAGCCATCCCAGTACAACTCTCGCCCAAGAATGCTTAACTATGGAGTTCCTTCACTTCTCATCACCAACCGAGTAGTTGGTGATGAGAAGTGAAGGAACTCCATAGTTAAGCGTGCTTGGGCGAGAGTAGTACTGGGATGGGTGACCTTCCGGGAAGTCCGTACGTAGTTGGTGATGAGAAGTGAAGAAACTCCATAGTTAAGCGTGCTTGGGCGAGAGTAGTACTAGGATGGGTGACCTCCTGGGAAGTCCCCGTATGACCCAGCTTAATTGTCGAGTTCGCTCATCAAAGGGAGGATGTGGCCACCAACAACCCGCCGGTTGGCTGGAGAGGGGTTGGGGTGCATGGACTACAACCCCGTAACGTGCCTGGCCTGTGCTTGGTGCTTGGCGGGGCGTTACATCCGTGTTGCTGATCGAGATTGTAGGAACTTTGTTCCGAGGCGTAGGATTGGTTTTCAATCCGAGATAGTGGAGTAGCCGAGTCTAGTGCTTTCCTAGATCGGTGAGGGAAAGTGGATGTACCTAAGGTTGGGGAACCACTATAAATCTTTTGTCGTCTGTGATTGCTTGGTTGATATTTGTGTGCATAGATCTTTAATTTTTATTCCGCGAAAAGACACACAACTCACCTATTCACCCCCCTCTAGGTGATTTAGGTAGGCAAATAAACATTTTCAAAATACCTTCCTGAATACATAGAGGTTGGAAGCGATCTTCTCTTCCCACGGGAAGTAGAGGAATCCCATGATCATTGCCACTCTGTTTGGGTTGATCTGGGCAAGAATTATTTTGAAGTACCGTAGGATCTGGCAATACTCCAGCCACAACAGAATTCACAGACCAACCTCGAAGTGGCAAAGGGGCAAGACTATCTCTCCTTCAAGGAAGGTGTTTAGTCGCTCGGTCTGGCTGGGGAGCTTGGCCAAGTATTCCTCAGGCAGGTGTCTTTGGCGGAAGTCTTTAAGATCTCGCTTGGTCGCGACAAACTTCTTGAATACAGCTTCTGTAAAGTTGATTGTGTGATCTTGTCGAAGAGCATTGACATTGTCACTAACCATTTTGAACGAGGAAGGGTGAGAAAGAGAAAGGAACAGCGAGGAAAGTTTGAGCGAGAAGGAAGATGCGTGTAACACCCCTATCCGTCAAATAACATATAGCAGTAGGTCCGGCTGGGGCCCGATGCCATATACATTAGACAGACCGAAGGGTTACTCAATGAAACCATCCTTCCAATAACACACATCCTACACAAAGCATATTCTTGCGGAAGCATTTTAAAAGTTGCAAAGAAATGAACCCAAGCTAACAGCATGAATGTTGTAATGCCCCTATCCGTCACATAGCATATAATAGTAGGTCCGGCCGGGGCCCGATGCCATACCACGGACAGACCGGTGGGTTACTCATTGAGACCAATCAACCAATCACAATGTCCTACACAGAGCATCTAGCGGAAACAATTTATTAAGATGTAAAGAATAAAGAACCCAGTCAAGCATGAATGTCCACTACTCAAAACCAAACAGGAATGTTCAATACACAAGAACTGGCCTTATGGCCTTATAATAGTTTGCTCAAATAAAAGTGTCTTCCAAACCACGGCACGTAGGCCGGTCATACATGAGAATAGAAGAAAAACACTCAAAATATAAGGCCTTTGAGGGTCGGCTCAGTAACTTGGGCTTTAGCCAGCTATTTACCGCTCGGCTCCGCAGCACCTGTAAGTAACAATCCACCGCACGGTGGAAAAACAAGGCAACGGTCAGCTATGCTGACCAAATTATAACGACCCCACCCCCAACTCGGGGCAGCGATGCTCTTTCCCTGCACTTTGTTAGCATAATCAAGCAGTATAGTGTAAACACGCTTCATCACAGGTGCAGACACGCACGACCACACACCCCGTGCAATCAGGGCACATTCACGGTGAACCGTCCAACGTCACGTCAATTTAAGCCATAGACGTTTCCGTCTCACCACCGTCCCTTGGACGGCCAACCTTATGATCATTTTGTCTTCCTGGCATTAGTCACGTCAATTTAAGCCATAGACCGTCAAAGACCCTCATCTATGCCAACCGTTCCGCCGAACGACATAGAGCAGGTACGGTTCCGCCTGACCCGTGCTCATACCGCAATGTCAATTTAAGACATATGCGCGGGTCAAGACTCCCCGAGTCCTGTTTCCATCACATAGTTCACATAACCCGGTTATGTTCAAGTTGGCTCCCCGGACACCATGTTGGCAAAATCACGTATTTGCCCAGTTTTCCGGGTGCACCTTGGAGTTAGTCCCCAAGGCTCCCTGTTGCAATCTACCTCGTAGAAAACCCGAAAAAAACAAACATTCGCACAAAGTCTTCTCCGGCCATTTATGCAATGCAACATCACTGATCCAGACCAACTTGTCCGGGTAGGCTTCACACAACATGCCTATATCCGTTCTCGAATGCGGACTCTACACAAGGGGGAATTTACATATCTACCCTAAGGAATGCCACAAACTCACCGCTCACTTGCGAGAGAGGGCTTCCTATGCAAAGGAAAAGAGGACTTCACATGTCCTTGTATGAGAATCGTTACCCTAGTGTTCTTCCTTAGCGCCATGAAAATATATGCGGATGAAAAGCACCGCAATCTCCTTGCCTCCGTAGATCCGAAGTCGGCTCGCGATTTGGAGCCCCGAAGCTTCGCCGGTGACCGGATCTAGCCTTCCTTCTTCCTTCTTGCTCTCTCCTCTCTCTAGAACTTAGAAAGAGAGTAAACCCAAGATAATGAGGGTTTTACACTCCTGAATCGGCCTTAACCCTAAGGTGGGGAAAAGCATAAACCATCAGATCCCAAACCAAGGAAACGGACGGCCACGATTCAGTTTGAAAATAAAATTCCTGGGCCGAACACGGCTTGCGACACGCCCATGTCCATGGCCGTATCACCCATTTGCCGACACTCAGGAAATTCCCGACTAGAAAACGGCCTGTGAAACGGCATTCGACATGCCCGTATCACATGTGACACGCTCGTGTCAGGGCTCGTGTCACGGCTCGTGTGTCAAAACGACACAGGTCCAGAAATGTCCAGAACATGACACGGCCATGTGACACGCCCATGTCACATGCCTTGTGCTAGACACGCCCTTGGACACGACTGTGTACCAGGCCGTGTAGCTCCCTTAGCGCAACACGCCAGATGACCCGAGCAGAACACAGGTATTCGACACACCCGTGTTAAATTTCACACGCCCGTGTCGGACCCGAACACGCCTGGACTCAGGCCGTGCACCCTCACTCAACGATCGTTGAGTGGAAAGCTTTGAGTGCCTGACACGCCCGTGTCCCAGGCCGTGTTCACCCCTCGACGATCGTCGACTGCCATTTCGTCGACCACGCGACCTTTACCGAACCCGAGCACGACACGCCCTGGGACACGCCCTTATCCCAGGCCGTGTCACCCCTACCAAATCCCAGATTTGGCTCAAAACGCTACCCGTTTTGAGTTTCGAGGCGTTAAAACTCTCTCCCTTTTAATAGAATTTCATCCACGAAATTACCAAAGGAAAAGATAACAGAAACCAAAAGCGGTACCTAAGCGAAATAACTCTGGGTACTCCTCCAGCATGGTTTGCTCCCGTTCCCAAGAGAGCTCCTCCCGACCGCAATTGTCCCACCGGACCTTGACCATCCTGATCTCCTTGTTACGGAGTCGCTTAACTTCAAAGTCTTCGATACGAACGGGATTGACCCTAGTCGTCAGCCCTTCGTTCACCGGCACTTGATCAACTGCGATCACCTGCGAAGGCTCTTGCACTGCCTTCCGCAACACTGAAATGTGGAATACATCGTATAAACCACTCAACTCCATTGATAGCCTCAAACGATAAGCCGCTTTGCCGATCCGCTCCAGAATTTCAAATGGTCCAAGGTATCTCGGGCTCAGCTTCTTCAAGCGTCGTACCCGTGAAACACCCTTGAACGGATTTACCTTCAAGTACACCCAATCGCCGACCGCGAACTCCACGTTCCGATGCTTGGCATTGTAGTACTTAGCTTGTCTATCCTGAGCGATCAACAAACGCTCTCGAATGATCCGCACAAAGGAAGTGCGCTCTCCACCTCCTGCTTCTTGTACAACCTTGCCTCACCCGTCTCTAGCCACGACAACGGCGTGTGACACTTCCTACCATTTAGGGCCTAGAAAGGCGCCATTTGTATACTTGCTTGGTAGCTATTATTGTACGCAAACTCCACCAAATACAGGTGGTCTTCCCAATGCTTACCGAAATCTAGAACGCACATGCAAAGCATGTCCTCCATAGTTCTGTCGACTCTCTCAGTCTGCCCATCCGTCTGCGGATGAAAGGCTGTGCTGAACTTCAATTTAGTCCCCAGCATTTGCTGCACCAACCTCCAATCACTGGACGTAAAATGCCCATCTTGATCACTCACAATGCTGCGGGGCACACCGTGCAGTCTGACTATATTATCCACATACAGTTTTGCCAATTTCTCCACTGAATCATCCTTCCTATGCGGGATGAAGTGCGACACTTTTGTTAATCGGTCTATGATCACCCAGATGGCGTCGTTTCCCTTCTGCGACCTTAGCAAGCCATGTACAAAGTCCATCGAAATATCGTCGAACTTCCATTCCAGAATAGGCAAGGATTTCAAGAATCCTCCTGGCTTTTGGCACTCTGCCTTTACTAAGGCGCAAGTCTGACATTTAGCCACAAATAGTGCTACATCCTTCTTGAGGCCTGACCACCAGAATAACTTCTTTAGATCCCGGTACATCTTCGTGCTCCCTGGGTGGATTGAGTACTTGGTATGGTGAGCCTCGTACATCAACTCCGCCCGTAGATTTCCCACGTTTGGGATGCACAAATGATTGCCCTTCCTTTGTAGCCCATCCTCAACCGAAAACTGGGAATTTTACCCATCCAACACTGCATCCATAATCTCTTTCATGCTGTCATCCAACTCTATAGCCTTCCGAATACGATCAGCCAGGTCATACTGAACTTCCGTCCAATTCAACAATGCCTTGGCGCTAGTCTGCTTGTCAACACAACAGATCTCTAACGCCTCCAAATCCCGAATTAACCTCTCATCATGAACCGACAACTAGTTGGCTTGGACGGGAACCCGGCGACTCAACGCATCTGCAACTGCATTGCCCTTCCCGGGTACATAATGAATCTTGAACGTATAGTCCCCCAGGAACTCCATCCATCTCTGCTGTCTTATGTTCAGATCCTTCTGATCCAACAGGTACTTCAGGCTCTTGGGGTCAGTATAAATATCGACCCTTACGCCGTACAAGTAGTGTCTCCACAGCTTAAGCGCAAAAATAACAGCCGCCAACTCCATATCGTGGACCGGATAATTCATCTCGTGTACTTTCAGCTGGCGCGATCCATACACAATAACACTCCCATGCTGCAGTAGCACGCAAACCAAACCACTGCCCGAGGCATCACTATAAATCGCGAAGCCTTGCGTCCCATTTGGCGAACTCAGCACCGACGCTGTGGTTAACCGACTCGTCAACTCTTCAAACGCTTGCGCTCACTCCTACGTCCATAAGAACCTCTGATCTTTCCTTGTCAACTTCGTGAGAGGTAACGCTATCCACGAGAAGTTCTCTACGAAGCGCCTGTAATAGCCGGCAAGCCCAAGAAAACTCTGGACTTCTGCTACTGAAGACAACACATGCCACTCCCGTATCGCAATAATCTTCGCTGGATCTACCGCTATCCCTTCACCGCTGACTATATGACCAAGGAATGCCACTGAGGACAACCAGAACTCGCATTTGGAGAATTTTGCCTAAAGTTCATTCCTCCTCAGCGTCTCCAACACTAGATGCAAATGCTTGAAGTGATCTTTCTCGCACTGCGAGTACACCAATATGTCGTCAATGAATACGATCACAAATTGGTCTAGGTACTCTCTGAATGTCCTGTTCATCAGATCCATGAACACCGATGGCGCATTAGTCAGCCCAAACGGTATGACTGTGAACTCGAAATGCCCATACCTCGTGCTGAATGCTGTCTTCGAGATATCACTCTCCCTTATCCTTAGCTGATAATACCCAGACTTCAGATCCAATTTTGAATGTACTGATGACCCGACTAACTGATCAAAAAGATCATCAATCCTTTGGACCGGGTATTTATTCTTTTCCGTTAGCTTGTTCAACTCCCTGTAGTCGATACACAGCCGCAAACTCCCGTCCTTCTTCTTAATAAAGAGGACCGATGCTCTCCAAGGCGACGCTCTTGGACGTACATACCCTTGCTCCATCAACTCTTCTAGTTGAACCTTTAACTCTGCCATCTCCTTAGGCGCCAACCTATAGGGAGAACGTGACACAGGTTTGGCACCTGGCACAAGCTCGATCGTGAAGTCAATCTCCCAGTGCGGTGGGGCTCTGGGAAGATTGTCTGAGAACACCTCAGGGTACTAACAAACCACTAGGATACTACCCAAAGTGAGCTTAGGCTTTACAGCCTCCACTAACGTGAAGAACAGCTCTACGCCAGGACGAACTGCCTTGATCACCTGAAGATCAGAGAGCAACGTCTTGCTTGACCCCTTCAGTCCCGTAAACATTGTCTCCTGCCCTACACCCAGCTTGACCTCTTTACGGTTGCAGTTTATAAAAGCCTTCTGCTCCAAAAGCCAATCCATACCGAAGATGACGTCGAACTCTACTAGCAGTAATAGCGATGCTATCAAGTCGAACTCTTGACTTCCAATGTGAACCTTTACGGAACATACTCTATCCACGCGCATCGAACACCCATTCGGCAACATCACATCCAATTTGTCCTTCGCCATCGAAGAAGGGACTCCGATGCGCGTTATGAAACTTTCGGACAAAAAGGAGTATGAAGCTCCCGTATCGAATAGTGCTCGTGCCGGACTATTGCCAATCAAAACAAAGCCTATACAAACAGTATTAAGCTAACAAGCACTAGGTAACAATATTTAAAGCTAACTTGCTATAAATTATACCGTACCTGTCACCACATCCGCTTGTTTGATGGCCTCCTGCTGGCCCAGATTGTTAACTCTCGGTTGAGTCGGACCATAGTGGGACGCGGTTGACTCCACTGCCTTGCCCTTTTCTTCATAAGTTGCTCCTTGCTTCCTCTCGGACTTCGGATGTCCGCTCCAACAATCACGGGAAAAATGCCCCATCTTTCCATAAGTATAACAAGCGCCCGGGGTTCGGTTGGTTGCCCCTGAGGCATCGGTAGAAGGGGTTGGACCTAACGTCCTAGCCTTCTTGTGGAACCTGCGATAGCCAGACTTCGAAATAGTCGGCACTTTAAACTCTGATTTCCTGCCACTAGGGTCCTTCTTTGCCTGAACATTCTTCATGTCCTTTTCCAAGGACCGGGCCGAGTTGACCAAGGTCATGAAACCCTGCGCCATGGGCCCTAAAAGTAGCAATCTTAAATCATCTCTCAAGCCTTCATATAATCGGTTCGTTTTGCGCTCCTCATCAGCAAAGGTAGCGCTTGCGTACCGGACTAGACGAGTAAACTCGTTGAGATACTCGTCCACGGTACTGTCTCCTTGAACCAACTTCTTGAACTCGTTCTCCAGAGCAATCCTCTCAGCTGAGGGGAGGTATCGAGCCAAGAATAACCTTGAAAACTCCTCCATTGATACATCAGCAAACTGCCTACCCCTTAGATGGTGTAGCTCCAAGCCTTCCCACCATAACCTTGCGTCACCGTCCAGCAAGTACGTCATAAAAGTGGTCTTCTGCCACACTTCAGTCTCCGTAGCTATCAGCACTCTCTTAATTCTAGAGAGCCAATCCTCCGCTTGAGTTTGGGTTCCCGTCCCCGAGAACACAGGAGGATTGAAGCCCATCACGTACTTTAGCTGCTTCTCCATTGCTCTCCTCGGCAATAACGGCTCCAAAACCACCTGTTCCACCCTCCTTGGCTCTGCCACTTGGAGCGGTAATTGCTCCACAGTAGGAGAGGGCTGCTGCACCTGCCTCACAGGCTGCTTGTTGATCATCGCAAACACAGCCTCCACTACCAATCAAATGGTGTCAGCTGAAGGGGGTATTGCAGGCGCATCATTTGGTGCGCTGCTTGCCTCAGAAACTGGCCGTTCTGACGGCCCAGCACCACTCCTAGTCACCTATAATCGTGCAAAACACTGATAAGCGACCAAACAACATTGCAAAAAGCAATTATAGAAACACGCAGGTTCCTCACACATGTGTATTTTCATTCCTAAGTGGACATTCATGGGTTATTTTCATGTTATAACGATGACGCACACACGTGTGCTTACCACCCCTTAAATGGAATTCGCCCACGAATTCATTTAAGCCTGACCGAAACCGGTAGTCTGATACCAAATTGTAACACCCCTATTCGTCACATAGCATATAACAGTAGGTCCGGCCGGGGCCCGGCGCCATATACCACAGACAGACCGGTGGGTTACTCATTGTGACCAATCAACCAATCATAATGTCCTACACAGAGCATCTAGTGGAAGCAATTTATTAAGTTGCAAAAAATAAAGAACCCAGCCAAGCATGAATGTCCACTACTCAAAACCAAACAGGAATGTTCAATACACAAGAACTGGCCTTATGGCCTTACAATAGTTTGCTCAAATAAAAGTGTCTTCCAAACCTCGGCACGCGGGTCGGTCATACAAGAGAATATAAGAAAAACACTCAAAATATTAGGCCTTCGAGGGCCGGCTCAGCAACTTAGGCTTTAGCCAGCTATTTACTGCTCGGCTTCACAGCACCTGCAAGCAACAATCCACCGTACGGTGGTAAAACAAGGCAACAGTCAGCTATGCTGACCAAATTATAACGACCCCACCCCCAACTCGGGGCAGCGATGCTCTTTCCCTGCACTTTGTTAGCATAATCAAGCAGTATAGTGTAAACACGCTTCATCACAGGTGCAGACACGCACGGCCACACACCCCGTGCACTCAGGACACATTCACGGTGAACCGGCCAACGTCACATCAATTTAAGCCATAAATGTTTCTGTCTCACCATTGTCCCTTGGACGGCCAACCTTATGAGCATTTTTTCTTCCTGGCATGGGTCACGTCAATTTAAGCCATAGACCGCTGAAGACTCTCATCTATGCCAATGGTTCCGCCGTACGATATAGAGCAGGTACGGTTCCGCCTGACCCGTGCTCATGTCGCAACGTCAATTTAAGACATATGCGCGGGTCAAGACTCCCCGAGTCCTGTTTCCATCACACAGTTCACATAACCCGGTTATGTTCATGTTGGCTCCCCGGCCACCATGTTGGCAAAATCACGCATTTGCCCAGTTTTCCAGGTGCACCTTGGAGTTAGTCCCCAAGGTTCCCTGCTGCAATCTACCGCGTAGAAAACCCGAAAAAAACAAACATTCGCACGGAGTCCTCTCCGGCCATTTATATAATGCAACATCACCGATCCAGACCAACTTGTCTGGGTAGGCTTCACAAAACATGCCTATATCCGTTCTCGAATGCGGACTCTACACAAGGGAGACTTTACATATCTACCCCAAGAAATGCCATAAACTCACCGCTCACTTGCGAGAGAGGGCTTTCTATGCAAAGGAAAATAGGACTTCACATGTCATAGGATTAAAATCGTTACCCTAGCATTCTTTCTTGGCGCCATGAAAATCTATGCGGATGAAAAGCACCGCAATCTCCTTGCCTCGGTAGATCCGAAGTCGGCTCGCGATTTGGAGCCCCGAAGCTTCGCCGGTGACCGGATCTAGCCTTCCTTCTTCCTCCTTGCTCTCTCCTCTCTCTAGAACTTAGAAAGAGAGTAAACCCAAGATAATGAGGGTTTTACACTCCTGAATCGGCCTTAACCCAAAGGTGGGGAAAAGCCTAAACCATCAGATCCCAAACCAAGGAAACGGACGACCACGATTTAGTTTGAAAATAAACTTCCTGGGTCGAACACGGCTTGCGACATGCCCGTGTCCAAGGCCGTGTCACCCATTCGCCGACACTCAAGAAATTCCCGACCAGAACACGGCCTGTGACACGGCATCTGACACGCCCCTGTCACATATGACACGCCCGTGTCAGGGCCCGTGTGTCAAAATGACACAGGTCCAGAAATGTCTAGAACACGACACGGCCATGTGACACGCCCGTGTCACATGTCATGTGCTAGATACGCCCTGGGACACGCTGGTGTCCCAGGCCGTGTAGCTCCCTTAGCACAACACGCCAGACGACCCGAGTAGAACATGGGTATTCGACATGCCCTTGTCAAATTTCACACTCCCGTGTCAGACCCAAACACGCCTGGACTCAGGCCATGCGCCCTCACTCAACGATCGTTGAATGGAAAGCTTTGAGTGCCTGACACGCCCTGGGACACGCCCGTGTCCCAGGCCGTATTCACCCCTCAATGATCGTCGACTACCATTTCGTCGACCACGCGACCTTTGCCGAACCCGAGCATGACATGCCCTAGGACACACCCATGTCCCAGGCCGTGTCACCCCTACCAAATCCTAGATTTTTCACAAAACGCTACCTGTCACTCTTTATAGTTTCGGGGAATTACAAATGTCCACTAAAATACCCAAATTAGGAATGAGCGTACAAATACACAAAGTACTTGGCCTTATGGCCTTACAAGAGTTTACGTAAATAATGTCTTCCAAATATCGGCACATAGGCCGGACACACATGATTACAACAAGTAAACATTCGCATGGCATTCGAGGGCTGGCTCAGGAACCAGGGCTTCAACCCTCTACTTGCCACTCGGCTCCGCAGCACCTGCAAGCAACCATCCACCGCAGCGATGGCAAATAAAATCAACGGTCAGCTAAAGCTGACTAAATTATAACGACCCCACCCCTTTCTTGGGGTGGTGGTGCTGCTTCCCTGCATTGCATTATTATAATCCAACGATTAAAGTGAAAGTACGACATTTTCACAATACATCACAGGTACAGGCCCGCACGACCACACAACCCCGTGCTCTCAGGGCACTTACTCGGTGAACCCGGTAAAAGTCTGTGGTCTCACCACCGCCTCCAGGATGGCAAACCTCGTGAGTATTATAGTCTTTCAGGCCTAAGCCTAAGACCCTCCATCTATGCCAACGGTAAGTACCACGTACCTTAGGTTGCTTTAACCGAACAACATAGAGCGGGTACAGTTCCGCCTAACCCGTTGCTCACACCGCAAAGTCAATTTAAGCCATATGCGCGAGTCAAGCTTCCCCGAGTCCCAAATCTATCACACAAATTTTTCATAACCCAGTTATGTGCAAGTCGGCTCCTAGGCCCACAAGATGACAGAATCACGCTTCTACCTAGTTTTTCGGGTACACCTTGGAGTTAATCCCCAAGATTCCCTATTGCAATCTACCGCATAGAAAACCCAAAAACAACCATCGACACGGAGTCTTATCCGGCCATTCATGCATAATTAAACATCACCAATCCATACCAACTTGTCCGGGTAGGCTTCACACACCATGCCTATGTCCGTACTTCGATTCCGGACTCTACATGCAAAATAACGGGAACTATTCATGTGTACCCGAAGGAATACCTCACACTCACCAAATACTCGTGAGAGCGGGCTTCTTATGCAAAAAGGAAAGAGGACTTCACATGTCTAAGAAGAGAATCATTACCATTGTGGTTCTCTTCGGTGCCATGAAGATCTAGACGAATGAAAAACACCAAAACGGCCTCGCCTCCGTAGATCTGGACTAGGATCGAGAATCGGGGCTCCGAAGCTCCTTCGACGGCCGAATCTTTCCTTCTTCTTCTTCCTTGCTCTCCCCTCTCTCTAAAGCTTTAGAAAGAGAAAGCTTGATGAGGAATGAGGGTTTCAAACCCTATTACCATATATAACTCAACAAGGACCAGCCTGGGCCCTTGGATCCAAAAAGAAAGGAACGAACGGCCATGATTCGCACTTAAAATCAATTTACTAGGCCGAACACGGCTTGTGACACGCCCATGTCCAAGGTTGTATTCCACACTCACCGTAACATAGAAAATACAAAACAAGACACGACCTGTGATACGGCTTGGGACACGCCCGTGTCAACCATAGACACGCCCGTGCCATGGGCCGTGTGCCTCAATCGATGTTGAAACCGTCGCGTCTCGAACAGGACACGGCCCTGTGATACGCCTGTTGGGTACATTGAAAAATATGTACCTGATTTGAAGAAGCCCAACCTAGCTCAATGATATACATCAAGGTGTATTTGATGTTGTTTTTGAGTTGACATGTGCAGGTGAAGAATTGATAAAGTATGCAGAAAAAATTCTAAGTCCAAGTGTCGACACAGAGAAGGATGTGTCGACATATAGAAGAAATTAGTCGACATCAACACTGGGAAGCAGTGTCGACACATAGCAGTTAGTCTACAACTACACTGGGAAAAAGTGTCGACACAGAGGAAGTATGTCGACACATAGCAGTTAGTCTACAATGATACTGGGAAAGTGTGTCGACATAGAAGAAGTAAGTCGACACAACACTGGGAATTTGTGTCGACACAGAAGAAAAGCGTCGACCTCAACATTGGGAAAATGTGTCGACACAAAAGGATATAGTCGACCTCAAGTTTGTCGACACCAGCAGTATGTGTTGACACAGAAGAATATAGTCGACCTCAAGTTTGTCGACACCAGCAGTATGTGTCGACACAGAAGAATATAGTCTACCTCAAGTTTGTCTACACCAGCAGAATGTGTCGACACATTGTGATTAAGTCGACACATTACAGCAGAGTTAAAAGAAGATTGTGTCGACACACTGAAGGGTCAAGAACAAGTTATTTTCAGAAGAAGCTGTGTCGACTCAAAGGCAACTTAGTCGACATCACTGAAGACTGTGTCGACACCAAAGTCAATTGTGTCGACACAGATAGACAGATGGTCTCGACACTTTCTGACAGACTGTCTCGACAACTTGTGGTTCAAGACTAAGGCACAGGACTTGTTTGAAGACTTGACAGCTGTAGGTTGCCACCGGTTAACTGAAACTGTCAGACTTGTCAGAAAACGGTTAGAAACCGGATCAGCCGGTTACCATGAAGGAAGTCTATAAATAGACAGATTCAGAAGGAGAAAGTAACCTTTTGACATACATTGTTGAGAATCAAAAAAGTTGAGAAGGATTACAATCCAATTCATTTCAAGAAAGTGCTAGGCACTTAAGAAGATCTTCTCCGGAAGATCTAAGAAGACTATCTAAGGATAGATCAAAGAAGAGTTCTAATCAGAATTCAGAAGAATCATTCAAAGTGCTGGATAGAGAGAGATCAAGCCAGAATTTGAAGAAGAAGAAAGAAACCACCAGTGGATTCTCAAGAAGCTGTTTGGAAATCAACTCAGCTAAGTTCATATTCAAGAAGTTTTGAAGAAATCTCAGATACAGTTGATTTCATCAGCTGATCAAGAATTGTCTTGGCCTTTTCTCTCTCAATTTAGGCAAGACAGTTAAATAATCTTTTCTATATTTCTGTAGGATCTGTTTACACAGATCTGAGTTGTAAGCCTGTGTTATAAAGGCTGAGTGTAGGAGTGTTGAACTCTGAGTGGTAGGGCTGTTTGCCTGAGTGTAGGAGAAGGGTCTTCTCTGAGTTGTAGGCCTTGGGGCAAGGCTGAGGTAGGGCTGTTGTGCCTGAGTTGTAGGAACCAGTTGGGTTCTGAGTTGTAGGATCTGTTGATCTGAGATTAGTGGAAGTTTGGCCGAATCTAGCATACTGCTAGATAGGTGAAGGGGGAAAGTGGATGTACCCAGACCTTGGGGAACCACTATAAAACATTGTGCAATCTGTGATGTTTTATTTTCTGTGATTGCTGTGATTATTGTGTTAGCCATTAAATTGAATTCTGCCTAGAAGTTTTTATAAATAAGCAGAACCTATTCACCCCCCTCTAGGTGTTTAGGCTGTCTTGAAAGATAAACTATCAAGTGGTATCAGAGGGAGGTTCCTCAAAAAGGACTTAACAGTCTGAGGTAGATCTGAAAGGCAGATTCAAGATTCAAGAAGATGGGTTCTGGAGAGAATCATAAGGAGCTAGGGTCTATGAAATTACCCATATGCAGGAAGGAAATCTTTGGTATCTAGAAAGAAAGAGTCAGACTGTTTATGGAAGCATCTGACCCAAGAATTTACATCACAGTACAGGAAGCCCCCTTCATTCCAATGAAGGTATCAGTTCTTGATGCAAATATCCAAATACTAAAGACTTATTCAGAAATGACCAAGGATGAAATCATCTTGGCAACCATGGACAAAAGGGCACAGAACATCATTATTAGTGCCATAGATGATTCAACATTTCAGAATATGATTCACTGCAAGACCTCCAAGGAGATGTGGGACACATTGATTGTCTACATGGAGGGATCTGAAGAAGTAAGGCTGGACAGGAAGTCTATGCTAAATCAGGAGTATGAAAGCTTTAGACAAGGGAAATCTGATAGCATAACTGAGTGCTATAAGAAATTCTATAGAATTGTGAATGAGCTAATATCCTATGGAAGAGTCTTCAGTACCTATGAACTGAATGACAAATTCTTAAGATCCTTATCAAAGGATTGGGATACAAAGATCTGTGCCATAAGAGAAGTGGCTAAATTGGCAGAGATATCTCCTCCAACCCTGTTTGGAAAGTTACTATCCTATGAAATGCAACTTATGGTGAGAAAGGAGGAGGAAAAGAATTCAAGAGGAGAGTATAGAGATAAGGCTGTGGCATTAAATGCAGAAGCCACTAGAAAGAATAGGAGGAAATCACCATCTCCTCCTAAGGAAGTTACAGAAGATAGTTCTGAAAGTTCAAACAAGGGATCTGAAAGCTGTGATTCAGATACAGATTTTGCTGCATTCACAAGACAATTCCAGAGGTTCTTGAAGAAGAAGCATTGGAAGTCTAGGCCTTCCCCCATCACAGCAAGTTGATGACTATTATAAGAAGAAAAGGTCATCAAGGAAAGAGAAGAGCAGATCAAAGCCCAGCAAAGCCACTACTTCAAAGATTGTCTGTTATTGTTGCAATAGGCCTGGACATGTAGTGGCTGATTGTCCTGACAAGAGAAAGGAATCTTCAGAAAAGAAGAAGACTTATCAGAAAGGCAAGAAGGAGAAATCCTTTGTAGCTAAGAAAGATAAGAGTCTATCAGACCAGTCAACTTCAGAGTCAGAATCTGAAGCTGAAGCATATATTGGACTATATGCTGCATCTGAAGAAGAGGAGTTTCTGCAGTTGCTAGACTCCATCAATAAACCAAAGGATCAGCAGTGTATGGGGCTGATGGCAGGATCAGAGGAGGACATATGCCAGAATCAGTCTGGTCATAATAAGGTACAATGTCCTTCTATTACATCTGTTTGTTGTACAAGTGAAGAATCAGCTACATCTGCATCAACAGATGTAGATGCATCTGAATCTGAAGGAGATGTCTATCAATTGATAGACAAGTATGGGGACCTGTTGCAGGCCCTTAAGAAAAGCAAGAACCTGGTTAAATCTCAGGCTCAGGAAATTGCTGAACTAAGGTTGGCTACAACTGAGTTAGAAAAAGTCATTGATCAAAAATTAAATGAAATTGCCAAGCTGAAGAATATAACTATTATTCAGATGGGCACAATTAATTATACTAATGATCAAGTGAAGAGTCTGGAGGCCAGACTTAGAATTGAAAGGGATTTAGTGGCTAGTTACTCTAAGCCAAAATCTGTCTTACCCTTGATAGATGAATTTGTCACTCAAAAGGGTAAGGCTGGATTAGGATTTAAAGGTAACTCCAGGGCTGGCAGATTCAAGAGGAAAGGCAAAGCTCCTGTTCAGCCACTAAACCTTTCAGTCCCCATAAAGTTTAGTAAGGTGAAAGTGCCTTCTAACAAATATGATCATGAAGACATTCAAGGTCATATTAAGACTAATGTTCTGAAGAACAAGGGTGTAAATGCAAGCAGGCCTACCTATGGTCATAAACCCAATGGTTTTAAGAAATCAGTAGGTGAAGTTGCAACAGCACCAGCAATGAACAGAAATTCTTCTGACAAAATTGTATCTAGATCTAGATACAATAAGTTTGAATGTTGGTGCTGTGGCAAGAGAGGCCATTTTGCATTAGACTGCTGGTATAACACAAGTGTTATAAAGAATAAGAGTCAACCTGTTAGAAGAGGTTATGATAGCTTTATTAATGCTAACCTGAACCAAGGACCCAAGACTTACTTGGGTTCTAAGGGTAAGTAATTCTGTATTGCAGGTGAATCCAAGTAACCATGCCCCTATATGGTACTTGGATAGTGGTTGTTCCAGGCACATGACTGGAACAAAGGGGCTACTGAAGGAGTATTCATCTGTCAAAGATGGGCCTAAAGTGATCTTTGGTGGATCTGAAAGAGGAGTCATCAAAGGGTTTGGTAACATTTCTTCTAACCTAATTACTATCACTCAAGTGGCTTATGTAAAGGGTTTGAAACATAATCTAATAAGCATAAGCCAGCTAAGTGATTTAGGATATGACATTTCATTTGTTAAAGATGGATGTCATATCAAGAGGTCAAGTAATCAAAAGATCATATTGACTGGGTATAGGAAGAGAAATGTATACTGTCTTAATTTTGAATGTGAAAATAAGGCTTCTCCCATCTGTCTTGTAGCTGATGACAATGCTTCTCATTGTGTTAAGTGGCACAAGAGATTGGCTCATCTAAACTACAAGACAATTGGCCAACTCTTTAGCAAAGAGCTAGTGAGGAATGGACCTCAAATTAAGTGTATAAAGGAAGGGATATGTTCAGCTTGTCAAAAGGGAAAGCAGACAAAATCCTCCTTTCAAAGCCTTGAAAACAAGGATTCTGTGAGGTGCTTATACCTTTTGCATATGGATCTTTTTGGTCCTATGCCAGTTCATAGTCTAGGTAGGAAGGTCTACACTTTTGTGGTTGTAGATGACTATTCTAGATTTACATGGGTGTTCTTTCTGAGACAAAAATCTGAAACCCCTAGTGTATTACTTAATTTTGTAAAGCAAATTCAGAATGAACTGAATAGTACAATGGTCAAAATCAGAAGTGACCATGGTACTGAGTTTCAATCTGAAAGCATAACAAACTTGTGTAAAGACTTTGGGATTTTTCAAGAGTTCTCCTCACCTAGAACACCTCAGCAAAATGGAATTGCTGAAAGAAAGAATAGAACATTAATTGAAGCTGGTAGAACTCTAATCACCTCTCTCCCAGAATATTTTTGGGCTGAGGCAGTTAACACTGCTTGTCATGTCATCAATAGGGCTTCTATCACCAAAAGCCACAGAAAGACTCCCTATGAGATTGTGAAAGGCAGAAAACCAAATCTATCCTATTTTAGGATCTTTGGTTGCAAGTGCTATATACTTAACAATGGCAAGTCATATTTGACTAAGTTTGCTGCCAAATCCCAGGATGGGATATTTATTGGGTACAGCACAAATAGTAAGGCCTATAGAGTCTTCAACTTAACTACTCAAGTTGTTGAAGAATCTGTGCATGTTGTATTTGATGAAACAAGATTAATCAATTGTGAGTTGTCTTGTAGATCAAATGACTCAACAGGTATAAGCAAGAGGATGGACAAGCTCTCCATTGCTGAAGCTTCAAAGGAAGATGGAGCTTTGGAAAATGAAGGCTGCTGTCCAGGGGGAGTACAAGAGATAATGGAAGCTGATGAAAACCAAGAGGTTCAGCAGAATGAAGAAGCTGGAGATGCTCAACCTGAAGGGAATCTTCCTCCAGCTATAAGATATCTAAGAGATCATCCTGCTGATCAGATAATTGGTGATCCAAGACAAGGAGTGCAAACTAGAAGCAGAAATCAAAGCACAGTTTTGCATTCAAGTTTCTTGTCTCAAATGGAACCTAAGAAGTTTGAAGAAGCTATCCAAGACCAGCACTGGATTGATGCTATGCAAGAGGAGCTGAATCAATTCAGAAGGTGCAAAGTCTGGGAGCTTGTTCCTAAACCAAGAGGCCACAACATAATTAGCACCAAGTGGATCTATAGGAACAAGCTAGATGAAAGTGGGATAATAGTGAAGAATAAAGCAAGGTTAGTTGCAAAAGGATACAGGCAGGAAGAAGGGATTGACTTTGATCAAACCTTTGCTCCAGTAGCAAGGCTGGAGGCTATCAGAATGTTCCTTGCCTATGCAGCCTACCAAGACTTCAAAGTATACCAGATGGATGTGAAGTCAGCATTTCTGAATGGTGACCTTAAAGAAGAAGTATATGTAGAGCAGCCATCAGGTTTTGTAGATCCTCTTAAACCTGATTCTGTGTATAAGCTTAGGAAAGCTTTGTATGGGTTAAAACAAGCTCCAAGGGCTTGGTATGAAACCCTGTCTACCTTCCTCATTGAGAATAAATTCTCAAGAGGAAAGATAGACAAAACTCTATTCCTTAGGGAATCAAAAGGTAAGATCATCTTAGTTCAGATTTATGTTGATGACATAATCTTTGGATCTACTGAAAACAACCTTTGTAAAAAGTTTGCCAAACTTATGCAAGGGAAGTTTGAGATGAGCAGTATGGGAGAACTTAAGTTCTTCTTGGGACTCCAAGTAAGACAGACTGATGATGGATTGTCCATATCCCAGTCTAAGTTCACCAAAGAATTAATTAAGAAATATGGTATGGAGTCATCCTCCACCATGAGAACTCCTATGGGAACAAGTATGCCTATATGCAAAGATGAGACAGGTAAACCTATTGATGAATCATTGTATAGAGGAATAGTTGGGTCTCTACTATATCTCACTGCTAGTAGACCAGACATTATGTATGCAACATGTGTCTGTGCTAGGTACCAAGCCTGCCCTAAAGAATCTCATTATACTGCAGTCAAAAGGATTCTGAGATATCTAAAGGGCACTCCTAATCTAGGTCTTTGGTACCCTAGGAATAGAGATTTTCTACTAACAGGCTATTCAGATGCAGATTTTGCAGGATGTAGAGAGGACAGGAAAAGTACTACAGGTACTTGTCAATTCCTGGGAGGAAGACTAATATCATGGAGTAGTAAGAAGCAGACCAGTGTGGCAATTTCCACAGCTGAGTCAGAGTATGTTGCTGCTGGAAGCTGCTGTGCACAGCTATTATGGATGCAGCATCAGCTTAAGGATTATGGTATTCAGGTAAGTAGAACACCTCTTTTATGTGATTCTAAGAGTGCTATTTCTATTGCTAATAATCCAGTTTCTCATAGTAGAACTAAGCATATAGAAATCAAATACCATTTTCTTAGAGAACATGTAGAAAAAGGAGACATCTCATTGGAATTTGTAAAAACAGATTATCAAATAGCAGATGTATTTACTAAGCCTTTAGATGAAACCAAATTCAATAAATTCAAAATTGAATTAGGTATGTTAACCATTGATTAATGTATTAACAAAATCATTAACAATGCAATTAAAGTGGTATGTAAGTAAGTAAAAGTAATAACAACATAATCAAGTGTTAAAAAGGACACATTGAAGTAACACTTACAAGTGGTGTTGAACCAACAGAAATTGGCTAAGTAAGAATGTGTCGACACATTCAGTAATTATGTGTCGACTCAGAGAAATAATGTCGACAAGTCAGAAATATTGTGTCGACACAGAGAATATGTGTCGACACTTAAGAGTTATATTGTCGACTTAACCAGAAATGTAATGTCGACTCAACCAGGATAATGGTGTCGACACTTACAGAAAATGTGTCGACACTTATCCTCAGAGTCGACACAGAATTTCTGTTTATCTACTATGTATCCAAGGTGTCGACATAACCACAAATTGGTGTCGACACATAGTAGGCTGAAGTAATGTCGAGTCAATAGAAGTTTGTGTCGACACATTCCGTCTGTGTCGACACATTTAGTCTGTTTTTGGCGCCTTTTGAACTTCTTTCAACAGAAGGTATAAATAGGTCAAAAACTCTATCTGTCGACACGCTTCCAAGGTTTTCGAGACAAAAACCCTGTGTCGACAGTCAAACTTTCTCTCTTCTCTCAAGCTTTCTCAATGTATCGATGGCGCCAAGGATTGAAGACAACGTCAATGAAGGGTATGAGTTGGTGCGCCAGGCCTTTGCAGATGCGCCGCTAGATGTTCAAGGGGTTATCACCCTCCTCTCCGAGTCAGGGTTAGAATTTCTAATCTCAGAGCCAACTAAAATCTGGAAGAAGGAGGTGCACGAGTTCTTTATCTCTGCATCAGTCCACTCAACAGGCCTCAAGATTAAGTCCAATGTTCAAGGGACTAAGGTGAAGATTACTCCAAGAACTTTGAGAAAGATCTTTCAATTACAAGTAGTTGAGAATGAAGAGGAAGTTCCTAGTTCTAAGACAAGGGAAGCCCTTCAATGGTGTGGACTGGACTCAAGTATGAAGATTGGAGCTGCATTCAACAGGAAGGGTATGAATCAGCAAGGGAAATTCTTGTCTGAAGTTGTTGGGAAAGTAATCCTCTGCAAGACAGGTGGACATGATAGGATTTCTGCCTATATGTTCAGCCTTATGACCAGGATAGTTTTTACAATTCCTACTGATTGGTCAGGAGTACTCTTTGACAAGCTCAAAGAAGGAATCAAGAAGCCTAACATGGCTAGAATCATGAGCTTATATCTCACTAGAGTGATTCCTGAAGTGATGCAGCAACAGCCAGGGACTAAGATCAATCATATGAGAAGGATGGATATGAGACTGTTCTCTAGGTGGGATAGGGTGCTATCCAAGGATGTGCCTGAAGAGAACAGGCCAGACACCCCTGTGAAATCCCCTACTCAAAACCAAGAACCTGAACAACTATAAGACGACCCACTCAGGACACAGGTTGAAGATCAGCCAGACTCAACTATAGTCCAGCAAGTGTCAACACCTGCACAAATGCAGGGGGAGCCAGTTTCCACTCCTGCTCAAAATGTATCTGCACCTGATCAGGTACATGTGTAGGGGGAGCTAATGTATTTTACTATAAAAGACTTTGCTCATATTCTTATTAATGCACAGGTTCAGAAAGAGCTAATGTCCACTCCTACTCAAGATACTACAATTACTGAACGACTACAGGAGAAGCTGTTGTCAGTACAAGTGCAAGAGGAAGCACAGTTAGACTTATCTCAAGATTTAACTGCTGTAGAAGTTACAGCTCAACTGGAATTTACTCTGGAGGAGTTATTCCCTGATGCTGATACTACTACTGATAAAGTAGGAGGAGGACAAGAAATTGAGAAGTCCATGGGTATGGAAATTGATCAGGAAGCTGAAGTTGAGCCACAGGTTGAGGGGGAGCCAGTGGATGTTGAGACTGAGCAACAGGTCACTGGGACAGAAACACTTCATCCTCCTCAAGAAAAAATTCACCTAGATACTTCATCTGATACTGAAACTGAAGAAGCCAGGATGGCAAAGAAAAGAAAACTTGTTGTATTTAAGAGAAGAAGCAAGAATTATAAGCAGGCTTTACAGACAACACCTCCACAAGTATCTCCTGCCTTTGATTATAACAGGTTTATGGTAGATCTACAGGTAAAATTGGATGAACAAGGATGGCTCTGGAAAAGTATGTTGATGAAAATAGCAAGTCACTTCAGTTTGACTTAGCTCAGGATATAAAGTCCATCCAGTTTCAAGTCAACATGCATAAGAAAGAAATGATAGATTGCTTCCAAAAGGGAGGCCATGCTGTGGTTTATCTAGCTAAACAACAAGAGGCTATTACTAAAAAGGTAGATGATATTGCCCTGAAGCAAAGCTATGTATTGGAAAATCAGTTAAGAATGAATGATAATTTAACTGAATCTCATAATGCGATCATTGAGGAAGTCAAGAAGTTTGTTCCTGGCCTGCCTACAGATAAAACAAAAGAAAGGGAAGAATTTGATAAGAATTTTCAAGATGCCATTGCTTCTGTTAAGACTGCAATCACTACCTCTCAAAAAGAAATATCTGAAAAGCTTCAAAGATTAAAACCATTTTTTAAAGAGGGTGTGAATTATCTGGATGGCCAAATCAGATTTCAAAAGGAAGATCTAAGAGATCATGTATCTAGAGAAGCCATAAAGGGGGAGAGGATGCTAATTCATGCAGGCTCAGATCACTCCAAATGGGTGACCAATAGTATCCGAGCCACATTGGGATATCCCCCATTGTGTGATGATGCTATGGTGGTTGAGTCAGGAATACAAACAAATCTACTTGAAGGCAATCAACCTGAGATTGCCCAAGTCATTTACCCACCTCCAGATTTTGACATTATTGATCAGCAGGTTCAAGGCATGTATAGTCCTCCAAAGGAGGTTACTAATATTGTCATTGGGAAGGTTGATAAGCCAGAGGCTACTCTGAAAGAACAGCAAGATGCTCTATTAGCAAAGAAGAGATTCAGAGAGCAGGCTACACTCAAGCCAGATTATGAGCAGTGGAGTCCTACTTCAAGGAACATAATACTCACTGCATGGAAAGCTGTACAAGACAAAGTTCATGAGAGAGGGAAGTGGTATAATGAGATAGAATGGCAGAAGTATGAGGCAAGACAGGAAGCAATAGTACAATTCAGAAGGAAAGCTAAGCTGGGAAGGCTGCCACCAGATGCTAAGGAGCCAAGCAAGTACTTCCCAAAGCCTTTTCACTATTTTGAAAGGCAAAGGATCAAGGAAGAAGCTCAGAAGAAAGCTGATCAAAAAGGAAAGAAGATAGCTGAAGAATCAGAAGCTCCTGTGACAGCTACAATTCAATCTGGCAAAGGGATTATCATAAGAGAGCCTGATCAATCCTGATTATGTTTTTAGTTCCTTCATAGTGTTTTGTAATGATGTGATGTGATCATTAAATGTAAAACAATGTAATCAAACATTACCCAGTTATAAACAAAATGTTGATTGGCATATTATAATGTTCATTCTGTGATGGATTGTTTTTTTTATGTTTTGTTTATATGAAGTATTCCTGTTATGTCACATATCATCAATTTAGTACTGTTTATAAATGGTGTATATCATTGGCTATAAGGGTTATGACTTCTCCAAATAGGGGGAGATTGTTGGGTACATTGGAAAATGTGTACCTGATTTGAAGAAGCCCAACCTAGCTCAATGATATACATCAAGGTGTATTTGATGTTGTTTTTGAGTTGACATGTGCAGGTGAAGAATTGATAAAGTATGCAGAAAAAATTCTAAGTCCAAGTGTCGACACAGAGAAGGATGTGTCGACACATAGAAGAAATTAGTCGACATCAACACTGGGAAGCAGTGTCGACACATAGCAGTTAGTCTACAACTACACTGGGAAAAAGTGTCGACACAGAGGAAGTATGTCGACACATAGCAGTTAGTCTACAATGATACTGGGAAAGTGTATCGACACAGAAGAAGTAAGTCGACACAACACTGGGAATTTATGTCGACACAGAAGAAAAGCGTCGACCTCAACATTGGGAAAATGTGTCGACACAAAAGGATATAGTCGACCTCAAGTTTGTCGACACCAGCAGTATGTGTCGACACAGAAGAATATAGTCGACCTCAAGTTTGTCGACACCAGCAGTATGTGTCGACACAGAAGAATATAGTCGACCTCAAGTTTGTCTACACCAGCAGAATGTGTCGACACATTGTGATTAAGTCGACACATTACAGCAGAGTTAAAAGAAGATTGTGTCGACACACTGAAGGGTCAAGAACAAGTTATTTTCAGAAGAAGCTGTGTCGACTCAAAGGCAACTTAGTCGACATCACTGAAGACTGTGTCGACACCAAAGTCAATTGTGTCGACACAGATAGACAGATGGTCTCGACACTTTCTGACAGACTGTCTCGACAACTTGTGGTTCAAGACTAAGGCACAGGACTTGTTTGAAGACTTGACAGCTGTAGGTTGCCACCGGTTAACTGAAACTGTCAGACTTGTTAGAAAACGGTTAGAAACCGGATCAGTCGGTTACCATGAAGGAAGTCTATAAATAGACAGATTCAGAAGGAGAAAGTAACCTTTTGACATACATTGTTGAGAATCAAAAAAGTTGAGAAGGATTACAATCCAATTCATTTCAAGAAAGTTCTAGGCACTTAAGAAGATCTTCTCCGGAAGATCTAAGAAGACTATCTAAGGATAGATCAAAGAAGAGTTCTAATCAGAATTCAGAAGAATCATTCAAAGTGCTGGATAGAGAGAGATCAAGCCAGAATTTGAAGAAGAAGAAAGAAACCACCAGTGGATTCTCAAGAAGCTGTTTGGAAATCAACTCAGCTAAGTTCATATTCAAGAAGCTTTGAAGAAAGCTCAGATACAGTTGATTTCATCAGCTGATCAAAAATTGTCTTGGCCTTTTCTCTCTCAATTTAGGCAAGACAGTTAAATAATCTTTTCTATATTTCTGTAGGATCTGTTTACACAGATCTGAGTTGTAAGCCTGTGTTATAAAGGCTGAGTGTAGGAGTGTTGAACTCTGAGTGGTAGGGTTGTTTGCCTGAGTGTAGGACAAGGGTCTTCTCTGAGTTGTAGGCCTTGGGGCAAGGCTGAGGTAGGGCTGTTGTGCCTGAGTTGTAGGAACCAGTTGGGTTCTGAGTTGTAGGATCTGTTGATCTGAGATTAGTGGAAGTTTGGCCGAATCTAGCATACTGCTAGATAGGTGAAGGGGGAAAGTGGATGTACCCAGACCTTGGGGAACCACTATAAAACATTGTGCAATCTGTGATGTTTTATTTTCTGTGATTGCTGTGATTATTGTGTTAGCCATTAAATTGAATTCTGCCTAGAAATTTTTATAAATAAGCAGAACCTATTCACCCCCCCTCTAGGTATTTAGGCTGTCTTGAAAGATAAACTATCAACGCCCGTGTCACATTCCATGTGCTAAATACGCCTTGGGACATGCATGTGTCCCAGGTCGTATAACTCTCTCGAAACAGCCCGACTAACAACCCGCATAGGACATGGACCTGGACACGCCCGTGTCTCAGGCCGTGTTCTTGGTTTCCATAAATCATCGAGTGTATTTTGATGACCACACGGAAAATCGTTGAACCCGAGCACGACACGTCCCTGAACACGCCCGTGTCCCAGGCCGTATAACCCCTAATAGGCCGCAGATTGGCCTTAAAATACTGCTAGGTCATTTGCGAGTTTTGGGGCATTACAATTCTCTCCATATTAAAAGAATTTCGTCCTGAAATTACAGAAAGGAAAGATACGCAAAACTTAAACGGTACCTCAGTAGAATAACTCGGGATACTCCTCAAGCATGGTCTGCTCTCGCTCCCACGAGAGCTCTTCACGACTGCAGTTGTCCCAACGGACCTTGACCATCCTGATGTCCTTGTTACGAAGTCACTTGACTTCAGAGTGCTCAATGCGAACGGGCTTGGCCTTCGTTGTCAACCCACCATCAACCAGTACTTCATCGAATGTAATCACTTGCGAAGGATCTTGCACCGCCTTTCGCAACATCGGTATGTGGAATACATCGTGTAGACCACTCAGTTCAACTAATAGCTTTAGTCGATAAGCTGCTTCACCAATTCGCTTTAGAACTTCAAACAGTCTAATGTACCTTGGGCTCAGCTTCTTTAAGTATCGTACCCGTGAGACACCCTTGAACGGCTTAATCTTCAAATACACCTAGTCTCCAACAGCGAACTCAACGTTCCGATGTTTGGCATTATAGTATTTAGTCTGCTTGTCCTGAGCGATCAGCAATCGTTCTCGAACAGTTCGTACCAACAAAGTTGCATCTTCTACCTCTTACCATTTGTATAGCTTCGACTCACCCGTTTCAACCATGACAATGGAGTGTGACAATTCCTACCATAAAGGGCCTCGAAGGGCGCCATTTGAATGCTTGCTTGGTAGCTATTGTTATAAGCAAATTCCACCAAATATAGGTGATCTTCCCACTGCTTCTCGAAATCCAAGACGCGCATGCAAAGCATGTCTTCCATCGTCATGTTTACTCTTTCGGTCTGACCATCCGTCTGCGGATGAAAGACTGTGGTGAAACTTAACTTGGTTTCCAACATTTGTTGGACCAACCTCCAGTTATTGGACGTGAACTGCCCATCTTGGTCACTCACGATGCTGCAGGGCACACCTTGTAGTCAAACAATGTTATCCACATAGAGTTTTGCGAGTTTATCCATCGAATCATCCTTCCTATTCAGAATGAAGTGCTACACCTTCGTCAAACGATCTACGATCACCCAGATGGCGTTGTTCCCCTTCTGCGATCTTGGCAAACCATGCACAAAATCCATATAAATATCGTCGAACTTCCACTTCAGAATAGGCAAGGGCTTCAAGAAACCTCCAGGCTTTTGGCATTCCTCCTTCACCAAGGTGTACGTTTGACACTACGCCACATAAAGTGCCACGTCCTTCTTAAGTCCTGGCCACCAGAACAACTTTTTCAAATCATGATACATCTTCGTGCTCTCTGGGTGAATCGACTACTTTGTATGATGAGCCTCGTACATAAATTCCTCCCGCAGTTTACCCATATTTGGGAAACACAGACGACTGTCCTTCCATAACAATCCATCAACAACACCAAATTTGGAATTTGGCCCATCCATTTTCTCATCCATGAATTGCTTCATGTTGCTATCCAAATCCAGAGCCTGCCGAATCAGATCTGCCAGGTCATACTAAACTTCTGTCTAGTTCAATTGCGCTTCGTCACTATTCTGCTTGTCAACACAAGAGATTTCTAATGCCTCCAACTCTCGAATCAAATGCTCGTCATGAACCGACAACCAATTGGCCCGTGTAGGGGCCCTGCGATTCAATGTGTCCGCAACTGCATTGCCTTTCACAGGCACACAATGAATCTTGAATGTGTAGTCCCCCAGGAACTCCATCCATCTCCGTTGTTGCATGTTTAGATCCTTTTGATCCAATAAGTATTTCAGGCTCTTGTGGTCGGTGTAGATATCGACCTTCACACCATACAGGTAATGCCTCCACAGCTTCAGAGCAAATATTACATCCGCTAACTCAAAGTCATGGACTGGATAATTCCACTCATGCACCTTCAGCTGGAGCGAGCCATAAGCTATCACTCTCTCATACTGCAGAAGAACACAACCCAAACCACTGCCGAAGCATCACTGTAGATATCAAAACCTCCGGTCCCAACCGGCGAACATAGAATAGGCATCGTGGTCAACTGACTCTTCAGTTCGTCGAAAGCTTGCGTGCACTCCGACGACCAAACAAACTTTTGATCTTTCCTCGTCAAAGTCATGAGGGGTAATGCTATCCGCGAGAAGTTCTCTACGAAGCTCCTGTAGTAGCCGACAAGTCCCAGAAAACTCCAGATTTCTGCTAGTGAACACAACACAGGCCACTCCCGTAACGCAACTATCTTCCCCGAATGCACCACAATCCCTTCTCCACTAATTATATGACCAAGGAATGCCACTGAGGGCAACCAAAACTCGCATTTGGAGAACTTGGCATACAGTTGATTCCTCCTCAGCGTCTCCAACACCAAATACAGATGCTTGAAGTGATCCTCTTTGCATTGCGAGTACACCAATGTGTTGTCGATAAAGACTATAACGAAGTGGTCCAGGTACTCTCTGAATGTTCTGTTCATCAGATCCATAAATATGGATGGTATATTAGTCAACCAAAATAGCATGATAGTAAACTCATAATGCCCATACCTCGTGCTGAAAGCTGTCTTGGGGATATCACTTTCTCTTATCCTCAACTGATAATATCCAGACTTAAGATCCAATTTCGAGTACACCAATGACCCAACTAACTGATCAAACAGATCATCAATCCTTGGGATCGGATACTTATTCTTTTCCGTCAACTTATTCAGCTCTCGATAATCTATACAGAGTCGCAAACTTCCGTTATTATTCTTAACAAAAAGGACCGGTGTGCTCCAAGGAGATGAACTTGGATGCACATAACCCTGCTCAAACAACTCTTCAAGTTGAACCTTCAGTTCCGCCATCTCCTTAGGCGCTAACCGATACAGAGAGCGTGACACAGGTTTTGCACCTGGCACTAGCTCAATAGTGAAGTCAATCTCTCGCTGAGGTGGGGCTCTAGGGAGATCACCATGGAATACGTTAGGGTACTCAGATACCACTGAGATATTGTACAAAGTAGGCTTTGGCTTCAAAGCCTCCACTAGTGTGAAGAATAGCTTTGCACCAACATGAACTGCCTTAACCACCTGAAGAGCAGACATCAAAGTTTTGCTCGACCCCTTTAGGCCCGCAAATGTCGTCTCACGACCTATTCCCAATCTTACCTCCTTGCGGTTGCAATCGATGTATGCTTGCTACTTCGAGAGCCAGCCCATACCAAATATCATGTGGAACTCCACTAGCGGCTGTAATAACGCTTGCAAGTCAAACTCCTGACTCCCAATCCGTATCTTTATGCAACAGACTCTATCCGCGCGCATTGAACACCCATTTGGCAACAACACATCCAGTTTGTCCTTTACCATCGAAGAAGGCACTCCGATGCGCGATATAAATCCTTCGAACAAAAAAAGAGTGCGAAGCTCTCGTATCGAAGAGTGTTCTCGCCGGATTATCGAAAATCAAAACAAAGCCTAGTGCAAGCAGTAATAAGCTAATATACACACGGTAATAAGTATTTAAAGATAACTTGCTATAAATTAAAGCCGTACCTATCACCACATAAGCTTGCTTTATGGCCTCCTGCTGGCCAAGGTTATAGACTCTAGGTTGATCTGGAGCATAGTGGGATGCGGTTGACTCCACCGCCTTGCCCTTCTCCTCATAGGTTGCTCCCGGCTTCCTCTCGGACTTTGGGCGTCCGCTCCAACAATCTCGGGCATAGTGTCCCGGCTTTCCACAATTATAGCATGCGCCCGGGGTTCGGATTGTAGTCGCCCCAGATGCTCCAGAAGAAGGGGGTGGACCCGAAGTCCTAACTCCTTATTCCACTTTCGGACCACAGATTTTGAGGAATTCGCCATTTTGAACTCCGCCTTCTTTGCACTATAGTCCTTTTTCTCTTGGACTTTCTCTCTCCACGTTCTGCGGTATACAACCCTTATAGGACCTACATGGTTCGGTACCCTACTCACTGGTATTTGGTGAGTATTCCCCAACTCTACTTCCAAAGATCTAGCCGATTCCACCAAAGCTTGAAATCCCAATAACTTTGGTCTTAGTAGTAGAATTCGCAATTCGCCACGCAGACCATTATAAAACCTATCAACTATAGGCTGCTCGATCTCCAACTCAAAGCCTGGGTAGTGCCTTATCATAAAAAATACTTGCAAATATTTGTCAACTGAGTGCACTCCCTGCACTAAAAATATGTTCGACTACTGACCCAATGGTCCTCTAAATGTCATTTGCTCCATTACACCACCCGGTGTTGAAGCAACCTCTGGGACAAAGGGTTGCACATTCCTTCCATGTTGTGCATTAGTTACAGCGAACACCGCTTCAACTACCCTTCTTATGGTTTCAATAGAAAGAGGGGTCTCAGGCACGTCGCTGGGTGCACTACTTTCATCAGAAAGCGAGCGTTCTGACCGCCCCACGCCACTCCTGGTCACCTATAGTCGTACAACACACCGTTAAGCAACCAAACAAAACTGCAAAAAGCAATTATAGGAACACGTAGGTTCCTCAAACATGTGTATTTTCATTCCTAAGTGGACATTCATGGGTTCTTTTTATGTTATAACGATGACGAACACACATGTGCTCACCACCTCTTAAAAGAATTCGTCCACGAATTCATTTAAGCATGATCGAAACCGGTAGTTTGATACCAAATTGTAACACCCATATTCGCCATATAGCATATAGCAGTGGGTGTGGCCGGGGCCCGATGCCATATACCATAGACAGACCGAAGGGTTACTCAATGAAACCATCCTTCCAATAACACACGTCCTACACAGAGTACATTCTAGCGAAAGTATTTTAAAAGTTGCAAAGAAAAGAATCAAAGCCAACAACATGAATGTCCACTAAAATACCCAAATTAGGAATTAGTGTACAAATACACAAAGTACTTGGCCTTATGGCCTTACAAGAGTTTACTTAAATAAACAGTGTCTTCCAAACATCAGCACGCAGGTCGTACACACATGAGTACAATAAGTAAACATTCGCATGACCTTCGAGGGCTGGCTCAATAACCAGGGCTTCAGCCCGCTACTTGCCACTCGGCTCCGCAACACCTGCAAGCAACCATCCATCGCAGCGGTGGCAAAAAAAGCAACGGTCAGCTAAAGCTGACCAAATTATAACGACCCCACCCCTTTCTTGGGGTAGCGGTGCTCCTTCCCTGCATTGTATTAGTATAATCCAATGATTAAAGTGAAAGTATGTCATTTGCACAATACATCACAGGTGTAGGCCCGCACAACCACACATCCCGTGCTCTCAGGGAACTTACTCGGTGAACCCGATAAAAGCCCATGGTCTCACCACCGCCTGCAGGACGACAAAACTCATGAGCATTATAGTCTTTCCGGCCTAAGGCTCTATTTGTTTGGGCATTTTATTGCTCCATTTTTGGCAAACGCTGCCGAAAGGAGGGTAAACAAATGAACCTCCGACGGCGTTTACTCCGTTTCCACCCGCCCGCCTTGAGAAATGCCCCAAAAAGCTCAGTTTGGAGCAGCCACCTCCCATCTCTGGTTTGAACACTCTGTTTCCACACACCGGATCGACCCAACACTACCGAACCAAATGGAGCCTAAGCTTAAGACCCTCTATCTATGCCAACGGTAAGTACCACGTGCCTTAGGTCACTTTAACCAAACCACATAGAGCGGGTACGGTTCCACCTAACCCGTTGCTCACACCATAACATCAATTTAAGTCATATGTGCTGGTCAAGCTTACCCGAGTCCCAAATCTATCACGCAAATTTTACATAACCCAGTTATATGCAAGTCGGATCCCAGGCCCACAAGATGGCAGAATCACGCTTCTGCCCAGTTTTCCGGGTACACCTTGGAGTTAATCCTCAAGATTCCCTGTTGCAATCTATACAAAGAAAACCCGAAAATAACCATCGGCACGAAGTCTTCTCCGACCATTCATGCATAATGAAACATCAATGATCCAGACCAACTTGTCCGGGTAGGCTTCACTCACCATGCCTATATCTGTACTTCGATTATGGGCTCTACATGCAAAACAACGGGGACTATTCATGTCAACCCAAAGGAATACCTCACACTCATCACATACTCGTGAGAGAGGGCTTCCTATGCAAAAAGGAAAGAGGACTTCACATGTACAAGAAGAGAACAATTACCCTTATGGTTCTCTTTGGTGTCATGAAGATCTAGACGGATGAAAAGCACCGCAATGGCCTTGCCTCCGTAGATCTGGACTCGGATCGAGAATCAGGGCTCCGAAGCTCCTCCAGAGGCCGGATCTTTCCTTCTTCCTTGCTCTCCCCTCTCTCTAAAGCTTTAGAAAGAGAAAGCTTGATGAGGAATGAGGGTTTCAAACCCTATTCCCGTACTTAACTCAACAAGGACCATTCTAGGCCCTTGGATCCCAAAAGAAGGAAACGAACGACAACGATTCACACTTAAAATAAATTTACTGGGCCGAACATGGTTTGTGACATGCCCGTGTCCAAGGCCGTGTTCCACACTCGCCGTAACCTAGAAAATACAGAACAAGACACGACCTGTGACATGGCTTGGGACATGCCTGTGTCAACCATGGACACGCCCATGTCATGGGCCGTGCGCCTCAATCGACGCAGAAACCGTCACGTCCTGAACAGGACACAGCCTAGTGACATGCCCGTGTCATAGGCCGTGTGCCAGACATGCCATGGGACACGCCCGTGTCCCAGACCTTGTAATTCTCTCGATACAGCCCGGCTAACAGCCCGAGCAGGACACAACCCTGGACACGCCCGTGTCTCTGGCCGTGTTCTCGGCTTCCATAAATCGTTGAGTGCATTTCGACAACCACGCAAAAAATTGTCAAACCCGAGCACGACACGGCCCTAGACACGCCCGTGTCCCAGGCCGTATAACCCCTAATAGGCCGTAGATTGGCCTTAAAATGCTCGCGAGGAAGGTTTAGAAATCGCAACAACGTACTAAAGTCTCACCTACCCATTCTATTTATAGGCAAAGGCTCGGGCGTATATCAACCTCGCGCGAGTATCAGACTAAGTTGCATGCTATCCGAGAGATCAAACCTAATTACAAATCATATCTCGTGCAACGTCATCTAGAAGATCGTCAAATCACTAAAACATGCACAGATAACTCTAGACATTGCAGAAAGAAGACGAGCATCAACACAGAAAAATGTAACTCAAGCAAATCAGAAAGACAATGTGAGATACAAACTCGCTTTATTAATTCAAATAATATTTCCAGTTTAGTACAATATCGCCAGTGGGGAGGACAAATAGAAAAGGTAAACAATAAGCATGAAAATTCTAAGTCCTAGGAGGTCGCAGCTCATGACGAGGTGGATGTCGCCCAGCCTATCCCATCTCGCGTGCTCGCCGAAAGTGCTCGCTAGCTACCGCCATCGCATCGTCGCCCTGACACAGCTATTCCTCCATCCTCGCTAGTCGCCAAACAGATCCCATGCTCGCCCGCATGCAGACTAATTCCTCATGATGAAGCTATAGGAAATGGTCAGTCATAAATAGTAGCCGATCTACTTCATTGATCATATGGAAGCATGCCTCATAGACCGACAGCCGGTCCTGAAGCTCTTCCATCTTTGACATCCTCACCTCTAGCGCCGAGATCCAATGATGAGGCTCGTAGATGGCAAGTTGGTCAAACTTGGCCTCTAGCACGATGTAGGCGCGAGCAGCAGCGTAGCGATATTCATTAGCAGAGAGCTCGGGGGCATCGATGAAAGCCGCTCCAGGGGTATCAGGGCGACCTGTCAAGATAAGAAGAAGTCGTCAAATTAGTTTGAAGTCGATATCAACAGTTAGAGAAGTTCAGCAATGATGCGAGCTACCTTCCTAAGGTGATTGAGATCGGCGAGGGGATGGGATGCAGCGAGATGGTTCTCACTGGCTTAACAACGAGCCTTCTGGGTGCTCGACTGCCTGCCCCTGTCCACGACTTACCATGGTCGCGAATTCCAGTCCTCGACGAGAAATAGGTCGTCCTCCTTCTTTCCTGATCCAACGATAAGCTCTCGGGCGGGATCAGAGGGGTCGAGATCTCAGGCCAGATATCAGAACGAGCTTCATTTAGCGGTGGCAGAGGCGATAGTGGATGCAAAGGAATCCTCTCTCTCAGACATGGACTGGCTGGAGGAGGTGGGGTGGTAAAGGAGTGCTCGTTGCCGGTCGTGATGAAGAGGACGTTGGGTTTGGAGCCTTGCTCACCACTGATTGCGAGATCTTTGTCGTCGGAGGATCCTTTCTCCTTGCCTCAGGGACATATTTTTCGGGCCCCTTTTTTGGGACCGACATTGATCCAGACAGTGAGCCCTGATTGAGGCTGTGGCCAAGCTTTGAGAGCGACCAGTGGAATTGCTTGCAAGGGAGCGACATCTAGAGGCTTTCTTGCATAGTCGACGGAGGATCTGTGAGTACAAAGAACAAGTTAGCAAGGTCGAATAAGATTGATCAACAACTTAATGACATCAGCAAGATAACAACCTTGCGAGGCAGCAAACTCTGCCTGTAGTTGTGCCTGGGACCTGACGAGTTCTGGGGCAGGAGGAGAAGATGGCGGAGAGAGGAGAGGAAATTCAGGAACAGATAGCTCGAGAATGTCGCTCAACCCGAGGTCGTCAAGGAGCTTCTGGGAATTTGTTGAAGGTACGGGATGGACAACCGAGGAGGCGACATCCTCAGTAGGAGAGGGTGGGTTGTCAGCTTTGGAAGTGAGCGATTTATTCAAATTCTTCAATTTCTTCTTCTTAAGAGGAGGCAGATCCGCATCAACCTCGCCTTCCGCTGCCTTTTTAGCCTTGTAGGCTCGAGTAATCCGGATAAGGCGATAATGCTCGCTTTGTAGACTTCCTCGACAGACTTCAACATCGCGTGCGAGTTCAAAAGGCATGCCTCAAAGACCAACCATGCCTTATTTATAGAGTTCAGTAGGCATCCATCAGTTACGAGTAAGTCAAATACTTGTTAGTGTTACCATTATAATCGGAAAGTGATCAAGCATGTAGTCTCACGGGCAACATAATATGAGCCTATCACGGTCGCACATAAAAGCATTTGGAGAATTTGGAAGATTGAATTATGTTGGTCTTACTCATGTGATGAGTAAAGGACCAAGCACTGGCATGAGACGAGTGAAGGACTAGATTCAGCTAGGCATTGATTGTGTCAAGTCTACTCAGCTAGGCATTGAGTGTGTCGAGACCACTTGACTCTTTTGTCGAGTCAAATGTTGATTTGAAGAGTCTGGCATTGAGTTCTTGAGACCACTCGACAATTCGTCGAGTTAATTGTTGATTCGTCGAATGATGGCATTGAGTACTCGACGCCTTCATCGAGTTAAATGTTGACTTGTCGAATTAGGCGCTGAGAGCGTCGAGACCATTCAACACCTTCATTGAGTCAAATGTTGACTGATGACTACTTTTAGTCATCGGTTTTTGGGGTAGTTTAGTTGCAAAATGCCTAAGTTTATTTATATTTTATGCTTGTTATGTTTTTATTTCATGTTTTAATGTCTTTTTTTATAATATATTAATTCCTAGTTTTATTATAGTTTTACGTATTATTATGCTTGTTATGTTGTTATTTTATTTTAATGTTTTGTTATGTTATAATAATAAAACTTCATAGTTTTATTTATATGTTTTATGTATTTTCACTTTTATCATTTTATGTTCTATGTCTTATGTTTATTTATGTCATGTTATAAAAAATTGACTAATATTTGTTTTGATTTATTTGTAGGTTCAAGCCCAAGCTCAAGTCCATCCTCCGTTTGATGCAACCATTCAAGCCTACATGAAGTCCAACACAAAGCCCATGCAACCTGCCACCTTTGCATGGCTTTTCCTCCACACCCGAGCCCATATGGAGCAGCCCCTACAGCCCTACCTGAGCCCTCTTCAAGCTCACAACATTCCACTTGCCACCTTTGCATGGGCCGGCCCCTTCTATTTTCTCCCTCATTGAATGACATACATGCACGTCCACATTCATGCATGGCCGACCCCCCTTTTTTCCCCTCTTTATTCCACATTCATCCCCTCTCTCTTCCCTTTATTATTTTCTCCCCACTTTATTCCTCATTCATCTCCCCCTCTCCATTTTATATTCTCTATTTTATTCCCCTTTAATACAATATATTGAACCTTCCATTTTCTCTCTCCCTCATTTAATATTATACATGAACCCTCTCCTCTTTACATGGCCGGCCACCCCCTTGTCTCCTCCTCTTCATTTCATTCTAGATTCTTCCTCCTCTCCTATAAAAGGAATCCTTAGCCTCAAGCATAAGAGGAGGAGAGATTTTGTAGAGAGCAAGTGAGAGTTCTTTTCTTATTTTATTGTTAAGTTTTTATTGTAATCTCTTTTTGTTTTGATAGTATAGTATTCTATCTTCTATTATTATTGTGTACCCCTTCTTTTATCATCAATAAAAATTAATTTGCTTTTTCTTATTGTTGTTATTTCCTTCTCAATCATGCTTAGCTAGTTCTTTTTGTGCCATATCGCGATGAACTTTGCGATGAAATAACACATCTTTTATTTTATGTTTGCATTTGTATTTTTCTATTTTTGATCTGACTTTGAATTATTTTGTATCGACTCCGTATTTCTAGTATACGGTAGTAGATTCCGATCTCATATTCGAGTTAGCCGAGAGGCTCGTGAATGTGAAAGATCACTCAAGGAAGGAAGGAGTTACACGCAACCCTAGAGATAGGATGACGTAAATCCTCCGGATTGGAGTCAAATCTAATTGTACGGGTCACTTCGGTAATACGACTTTAGGCCATTTTGACTTGTAAAGAGATTTCGGTCAAAACATCTATAAGTTAGGGGATTTAATGCTCTAGTGAGATTACTTCCTAATATCGGATCCGTCACGGTCTTAATAGAATTGCAAATGTTAAACTAATTTATTCCGTTATTTCATTTCAAAGTGAATCATCGATCGAGCACTCTTTTGCAATAGTTTATTTATCTTTTAACTAAGTTTAGTTTATTTTATTTTCAAAACCCATAAATCATTCGGTAGGATAATAGAGTCATTGTGAGTAATAGTACTTGCCTGCCCTGAGTTTTTATACGACCTTGATATATTTTTATCACTATACTATAAAACGATAGGCACACTTGCCTATTTGGATTGTTGTCCGTGAGACGATTTTTACGCATCAAGTTTTTGGTGCTGTTGCCGGGGAAATTTTTGGCAATATTACGAAAGCATCGAGTTTATTACGTCTACTAAAATTAAAAAAAAAAAATAAAAAAATTAATTTTTCTCTTTCTTTTTGGTAACAGTTTATTTTTTTATGGAATCATCATCTTTTTGCGCTTTTTGCGGGTCGCTCGACCATTTTAATTTTTCATGTCTTTCGGGAACCCCTCCCTCTTTTGATTTCAATTTTTCTGGAGCAGGTCAAAGTGGCCAATTTGACTCTTACTCCAATTTTTATCCTACTTGGGAGATGGGGAACCCGTCTTATTTTTCTTATGATTTTGCCCCGTAAAGCGCTACGCCTCCAAATTTTAATTCTATCGATAATGGGTATCTTGAATTGCAAACTTCTATTGATAATATTGATTTGCATTTCAAGACCATTCTCGATTATTTTTCTCGTGAGGCCACTTCTTTTTCTTCATCTTCTTCTTCGTCTCCTCCAATTTCATTATGTAATGAGTCACTGAATATCCCAGCTTGTCTTTTTCCTCTCGAGGAGGATAACTATTCGGATATTCCGAATTGTTTCCTTCCTCCTTTGGATGACACCCCTATGGATATTCCGACGTGCTTCTTACCTTTTTAGGATGACGAGACGTCTCATCATTCTCTTTCTTTTTCTGAAGACGTTTGTGATTCCATTTCGCTTCAAACTTCAGTTGTTCCAACTTTTTCTAATTTTAGCGAGTCTTTTTCTTCTTCTTCTTTTATTTTAGATAATTCTTCTTTAGTCCTCTCTACCCTTTCTTCTCCCGAAATTTCACAAGACTCTCCTTCTCCTTGTGAAACTTCCGTTGATGAAATTTCTTTTTTTTACTTCTTTTATTCCTCTTTCTATTTCTTCTTCTTCTTTTGACGACCCCTTCTTTCCCATTTTACATACGGCGGAGTTCTTCTATAAGTCCATCTGTTCATTTTTGGGCGTCATTCCCTTGAAGATTCCACCGACATGTATGTCGGTACGATTCTTCATTTCTTCTCTTTTTTGATTTACTCTCCTAAGCGCATACTTAGGGAGTTACTTCTTCACTTTAGTTTTTATTTTCCATTTAGCTAACAAATAACGTCGGGCTCAGACGACGTTAAACAAAGAGCGCTCTTGGGAGACACCCCTTGCTTATCACTTTTTGTTCTTTCTTTTTCGTTTTGTTTTGTTTTGCAGGAATAATGCCCCCGGCGGTTCGTTTGGCTCCATCCTTTCCTTTCTTCCTTAGGCCTGAGCCGGTGTCCAGCTCAAGCATGGGGGAGCGACATCTGCATTCGGCCTTACGAATCCGGGGAAGTCGTTTTCTTTTTTATTTACTTTATTGCATCTCCCCTCCCCTTTCTTCTTCCTTTTTTTCTTGTTTTTATTTTTCATTGAGGACAATACAAAATTCAAGCATGGGGGAGGTTTAGTTGTTTTATTTCTTTTTTCTTTCTTTTCTAAAAAAAATGTTTTAAATTTCTACAAAAAAAAGATTAGTATAATTTTATTAAGTTTCTTTAGTACTGCTTTTATTTAGCCTTATCAAAAACCCAAAAAAATTATAAAATCAAAAATTCCAAAAAAAAGATCATATTTCAAAACCCAAAAAAATGAAAAATCTTAGAAAAAATCCAAAAATATAATAAACCCTTTGCTTAGTTTTTTGTTATTTTCAAAAACTTAGTTTGAGTTTATTTATAAGCATTTTTTTATTATATTTTTTATTTGCTAATCTTTTATTTCATCATATTTAGTTAAATCTGATATTTAGTGATTTAGTTTTGAGGATAATCTTATGATTTTAATTTGCCTAGAGTAATTTATTTAGCACTTTTTCTCTTTTATTTTAAATAGTTTCAATTTTGTAGTAATTTTGCTTAACAATTTTGGATTCTAATGATTATTACCTCATGCTTTTAGATTCTTAGGAAATCTCAATCTACTAGTAGTTGCTCTCTAGTATTTTAGTTTATTTTATAAAATTTTGTTTAACCCCGTCCTTTTTTCCTTTTATTGTTAGATCAAATGTCATGGGAATAAGAAGATGTTAGTTCCTTATTCTCTGGTACACATATGCAACCCTGATGAAGGGAGGAATTAAAAGTTCATATATGTCATGGGAAGTGATAGGATGTTAGTCTATCATTTTCTGGTATTACATATATATTTTATTAAAAAAAATTGTGTGAGGTGTGAAGAAAAAATAATGATGATCACCTCCAATCAAAGACCTCTTCATGATGATTTCCTCCCTAAACCCCTTAGCCAATATTATTGTCTTAGTTTTTAAATTAAAATATTGGGAGAGCATAAGTAGTAGGTTGCATTTTTTCCTTAAGTTTCTTTTAAGTTATGGTTTTTATAATTTCAATCTAACCTTGTTTGCACTTTACTCAATTTTGAGTGCTAGTTAATTTATTAGAGAATTTTTGGCTAAATATTTCTCTCTTTTCACTTTAATTTCATAATTTAGGACTTAATTCGTAAATCCCTAAATTTTATTTTTGGCTAGATTTTGGTGTAATTAAATTTTTAGTTTAATTGAAAATTTTATAAATGTCTTATAAATATTTCTCATACTTTTGCTCTGGAATAGCAAAAGCTCAAGCACGGAGGAAATTGATGACTACTTTTAGTCATCGGTTTTTGGGGTAGTTTAGTTGCAAAATGCCTAAGTTTATTTATATTTTATGCTTGTTATGTTTTTATTTCATGTTTTAATGTCTTTTTTAGAATATATTAATTCCAAGTTTTACTATAGTTTTACGTATTATTATGCTTGTTATGTTGTTATTTTATTTTAATGTTTTGTTATGTTATAATAATAAAACTTCATAGTTTTATTTATATGTTTTATGTATTTTCACTTTTATTATTTTATGTTCTATGTATTATGTTTATTTATGTCATGTTATAAAAAATTGACTAATGTTTGTTTTGATTTATTTATAGGTTCAAGCCCAAGCTCAAGTCCATCCTCCGTTTGATGCAACCATTCAAGCCTACATGAAGTCCAACACAAAGCCCATGAAACCCGCCACCTTTGCATGGATTTTCCTCCACACCCGAGCCCATATGGAGTAGCCCCTACAGCCCAACCCGAGCCCTCTTCAAGCTCACAATATTCTACTTGCCACCTTTGCAAGGTCCGACCCCTTCTATTTTCTCCCTCATTGAATGACATACATGCACCTCCACATTCATGCATCGCCGCCCCCCTTTTTTCCCCTCTTTATTCCACATTCATCCCCCCTATCTCTCCCCTTTATTATTTTCTCCCAACTTTATTCCTCATTCATCTCCCCCTCTCCATTTTATATTCTCTATGTTATTCCCCTTTAATACAATACATTGAACCTTCCATTTTCTCTCTCCCTCATTTAATATCATGCATGAACCCTCTCCTCTTTACATGGTCGACCACCCCCTTGTCTCCTCCTCTTCATTTCATTCTAGATTCTTCCTCCTCTCCTATAAAAGGAACCCTTAGCCTCAAGCATAAGAGGAGGAGAGATTTTGTAGAGAGCAAGTGAGAGTTCTTTTCTTATTTTCTTGTTAAGTTTTTATTGTAATCTCTTTTTGTTTTGATAGTATAGTATTCTCTCTTCTATTATTATTGTGTACCCCTTCTTTTATCATCAATAAAAATGAATTTGCTTTTTCTTATTGTTATTATTTCCTTCTTAATCATGCTTAGCTAGTTCTTTTTGTGCCTGATCGCGATGAACTTTGCGATGAAATAACGTATCTTTTATTTTATGTTTGCATTTATATTTTTCTATTTTTGATCCGACTTTGAATTATTTCGTACCGACTCCGTATTTCTAGTATACGATAGTAGATTCCGATCTCATATTCGAGTTAGCCGAGACGCTCGTGAATGTGAAAGATCACTCAAGGAAGAAAGGAGTTGCACGCAACCCTAGAGTTAGGATGACTTAAATCCTCCAGATTGGAGTCAAATCAAATAGTACGGGTCACTTCGGTAATGCGACTTTAGGCCATTTTGACTTGTAAAGAGATTTCGGTCAAAACGTCTATAAGTTAGAAGATTTAATGCTCTAGCGAGATTACTTCCTAATATCGGATCCGTCACGGTCTTAATAGAATTGCAAATGTTAAACTAATTTATTCCGTTATTTTATTTCAAAGTGAATCGTCGATCGAGCCTTCTTTTGCAATAGTTTATTTCTCTTTTAACTAAGTTTAGTTTATTTTATTTTCAAAACCCATCAATCATTCAGTAGGATAATAGAGTCATTTTGAGTAATAGTACTTGCCTGCCCCGAGTTTTTATACGACCTTGATATATTTTTATCACTATACTATAAAATGATAGGTACACTTGCCTATTGGGATTGTAGTCCGTGAGACGATTTTTACGCATCATTGACTTGTCGAAATATGCATTGAGTGCGTTGAGTTCATTCAATGATTCATCAAGTCAAGTGTTTATTCGACGAGTCTGGCATTGAGTGCGTTGAGTTCATTCAAAGATTTGTCGAGTCAAGTGTTGATTCGACGAGTCTGGCGCTGAGTGTGTTGAATGCACTTGATGCTTCTTCGAGTCAAATGCTGATTCATTGAATATCGACGTGAATACTCGACAAATTCTATTTCCTCCAGTTTATTTCCTCTACGTCCGATTCGGACGGAGTCTGCGGTTAACGATTGGTTTGGTACTTACTATATAAACGTTATGTACACTAAACCGAACAAGCGACGATACGTTTTAAACTAATCGCGAGTCGGCTTCTTCTTCCTTTCGATAGAATAGTTTAGCCATGGACATGAACGCCAATCTTGCCACCGACCGTCTGCCGTCCTTATACGTTGCCAAAAATTGTTTCCAAGGCATCATATTAGTCGCCGCCGCCTCTTTTGGAGAAGACCTAGCAGTCTGTGAAGATGCAGAGTGCTTTCTTCCAACCTAGATCTTGTGTGACAAGAGTCTAAGGGTTATCTCGTTCGTGTGGATCACCTATAGAGGCGTGGATACTAGTCTACGCTCGGAACTCCAGCCTTTGCCATTCGTTTGAATCATTCGGAGTACCTTGGTTGAGTATTGACTCAATCCCTCAAAGGTAAAATTTTATTTACTACACTTTACTTCTTGATCAATGTTCATCGCTAGATCCGAACTATTTTGAGTTTTCTTGCTCCATTTCTGTTGCGCACAAGTGTTGTGACATATTGCAAAACCCAACAATGGTATCAAAGCGAGGTTCATGCGATGATCATTGTTTAAGAAGTTGCTAAATCTTTTGCGTGTAGATCTGGAAATTTTAGAAGTGTTCTAAATACCTAAATCTATTCTTGGAATCCCGCCAAGAATACATGTGATTTTGTTATGATATCTTAATTAATATCTTTATGACTCCTTAACAATAACTGTCCCTCTTATTGGTTTGTGAAACCAAGTTTCTATTAGATTTTTAATCTCACATAGAGAGAAGAGCTTGTCTACTGTGTAAGTGAAGTTGGTGTTGCTCATGTCTAGTGCATGTAAATCTTAAGATTTAGAAGGGTTCTAGATGTTCAGATTTAACCTAGTTTGTAAAGTGTTGATGGTTTTATTGTGCACATCTAGGATGCATTTGGATTATGACTGTTGTAAGCTTTATTTCGTAGATGTGTACATTGGTTAATTATTAACAATGATTAAGTGTTAATCAATTATCTATAAAATCCCTTATGTAATATTAAGTATTCGGATGCCTTCCGATGGATGACACTCTTCCTGCCTCGATATATGAAGTATGGGCTTGCCAAAGCAAGGTGCATTAATCTATCTTTGTAAGGGTATGAGCGTATAATTGTGATATCCACTATCGACATCGGGTCAAACTTAACTGGGTGACCACAAAGTCTGAGTGTCCAGAGGTATAGGGTTGGCATGCACTATATGATAGATGTGATAAAGAGTTATTCTCCAACTATACAGGAGCTGTATGATGATGTAATCAGCAAGTGTTGCCTACCTAAATAACTGTATTGTGAGAGAAAAGTCAAAGCCGGCTCATAATATTGGTGAAATATGGATCTTGTCCATTACGAGAGTAACTCGCATAAACTCTCTGAATTGATATCGAGGGTTATCAGTTTGATAAAAATAGTGTGAGTGATTTTAATTAAAGTTCTAATTGAAATATAGTACTGAAAGTTATTACTTCAAGCTTAGCTAGTCACCTAGAGGGGGGGGGGGAATAGGTCTTTGAAAATACTTAAGTCTTTTTGCTGTTTACAAACAAAGTGATCTAGAGCTTGTCCTTAGTACCTGCAATATAAAGAGAGAACAAACAACACAACACATCACATAATTATTTATAGTGGTTCCCCAATTGGGTACATCCACTTTCCCTCTCACCTTTATAACTTATGTTAGACAAGAAACAAACTCCTCCAAAATGCTTCTCATAGTTTACACCTCAGGCCCTTAACCTGACACTCAAGTTCTCGTCAGAACCCTACCTCAGATCCATAAAGGTTCCTACCTCAGAGCTCTGCAGTGCTCCTACAGCTCAGTGGTCCTCAAACCACCTACCTCAGCCTTATCTCTAAGGCCTATAGCTCAGGCTTCTCAACCATACAACTTTAGGCACAAGGCCCTACTCTCAGAGTACTGCAATACTCCTACAGCTCAGTACCCAATAGGTACCTACCTGAGTGCCCTTCCAGGCACCTACAACTCAGTGACAAACTTGTTACCTACCTCAGGCAAAAAGGCCATACACTCAGTCTCCTCCAAGACCTACACTCAGTGACACACTTGTCACCTACAGCTCAGTGACTCAACAGTCACCTAACTCAGGCACTAGGCTCTACTATTCAGGCTGGGAGGACAACCCTACTCTCAGATCCACACTTGGATCCTACCTCAGTACCCATGCAGGGCACCTACCTCAGTGACTAATTAGTCACCTACAACTCAGGAACAAAGTGCCCTATAGCTCAGATTCAGTCAACCTGAATCCTACAGTTAAATTATCAAGTAAATTGAAATACTAACTCAGAGATAAATCTCTGAGTTTACCTTACTGGACTGAGCAGATATCAGTCCAGCCACCTTTCTGTAGAAGGAATTTGTCTTTTTCTACAGCTACAAATTTCTCTGTTGCACTGGAGAATATCTAACTGTTGTTGAAGGCTGACGACCCTTCACACAACTATCTCCTCTTGCTGATTCGATGAATCAGTCGCCTTGTTCTTGCACAGAACAACCTTGCTGAACTATAAAAAAAAGCTTCAGCTATATTTTTTCTGCCTTGCAGGCTTGCACTGCTGGACTTGGCTGTCAAGCTCGTCAGAGAAGATGAAGTACATCCGCCTCTCTTTTTTTTTTCCAGTATTTATTGCCCTAGCCCCCTTTTGTCTTTTCTTTTAATATCCGTATATTTGAATCAATGGAACAATTTGAGTGTGGGCCAAACCAAGGATGGTGAGCGCCACCTCCCTCAGAAGAGGACAAATAGTATCTTCCGGTGCTACTGTAGCTTTCCTGCAACGACATGAAGTACTTGGACTGGGCTCGACGAATGGCGAGATGAGATAGACGAACTCTGAAACCCAGTTTGACGAATTATGCACTGACCTCGATGAACTTCATAATCTCCAACTTTAAATTTAGCTCGTCAAACAGTGAGCTCAGCTCAATGAATTCTGAATTCAGTTCGACGAATTCTGTACTGAGCTCGACGAACTTCAAAATCTCCAACTTTAAATTTAGCTCGACGAAAGGTGAGCTCAGCTCGAAGAACTATGAATTCAGTTCGACGAACTTCACTTTCTGTACTTAGATAAAATTATAGAATACATTAAGCATTGAGTGATGTTAAGTCACTCAACACCTGCTGACTTGGATCTTCAATAGAAGCATTGAGTGAAGCAGGTTCACTCAATGCTTCTAGTATAGGATAACTCAACGCTTCTGGACTTAGAGAATTTTTACTGCCTTTTTCTCAGCAGTTCCTTCTCAACTATCTCAGCCATTTCTTCTTCATAGCTTAGAAAATCTCCTGTCTCAGCGGTTTCTTCTCAACTGTCTCAGCGGATTCTTCTTCACAGCTAAGACTATCTCCTGTCTCAGTGATTTCTTCTCAACTATCTCAACAGTTTCTTCTTCTCAGCTTCAACTGTCTCTTGTTTCAGCAGTTTTGTTGAGACCAATACTTCTCTCAACGCTTTGCATTGAGCTTCTCAGTAGTCTCAACAGTTATGCCGAGACATTCTTCTCAGCTATCTTAGCTGTCTCAACAGTTATGCCTTCGTCAAATTATCTAACTTCCAGCTTACTCTTTTTATTCACCTATCTAATAAAGGATAACCTGCATGCATGAACTTAAGCACACATCAAATACATTATGGCCCTTAACATGATTGGTGATGTCTCTTCAAATCCTGAGGAACATTGAAGGGCACAAGTCCCAACAATTTCCCCCTATTTGAAGAAGGCAGAACACTCATCCATGCTAAGGTGCATCAACACAAAGTATCATGATAGGACTGATGAGACATTATCATGACAACTAGCCATCCCAGTATAAGATAACTCCCCCTAAAAGAGATGGCTTAACACTATGATTGAATAACTAATAGTACTAGTGAGTTATCAATCATTAACAATATAACAGTATGATTAACAGCAAAAGATTTATTAATTACTGACAAGGTAAACATTATGATTAAAATCATCCTAATCATTAACTGATTTAGTGAGCCTTAGCCAAACAACAGTAGCAAAACATGTGATTATAAGATATCATATTCATTAATCATAGATATATAAATGAGAATTGCAAGCACATTTATCACATCAATATAGTCAGGGTCAATTCATATTAATTTCATTGATATTACTATACTGTTGATACTCATTATAAGATATTTAATAAATGTTTAAAAAACCCTAAGTCTTGCAGCCTCATATTAGCTCTTCTTGATGAACTTGAATTAGCATCCTTGGAAGCAGCAGTCTTCTTAAAATTTTCAGCTTTGTTCTCCTGCCGTTTGAAGTAAAGGAATGGCTTTGGAATATATCTAAGAGGCATTTTCTTAGGGTTGCTTTTCATTACCATATTTTCTTTGAATACACTTTCCTTTAGGGATTTTCTTTCCAAATGCTTGATCCATTCCTCAGAAGGATATACGCTATCAATGTTCTTTAAGATTTCTCCATGGATTATCCAAGCATTGATAATGATGGATTCAAAGGCATCACTTAGCTTTTCATGATCTGGATCATCGCTATTCTAAGCTCTCCTCTTTGCCATGAACTCTTTATCAATTTGAGTTCCTTCCCCCTTTCTTCTGACAACAAGTTGTGCATCCCGTACAGCTCTAGCTTATGCTGGAAAGTTTAGGTCCTGTGGCCTCTTTCTTTCAGGAGGGGCAGGTATAGTGCCACCCTGGTGCCTTGAATTATATTGAAGGCTTGTTTTTCAATGAGTGCTGCTGTCTTAGCATGGCTACTCTCCCCCTTTCTGCCTTCTTTAAAGATGATCTTTTGCAGTAGGGAGGAGTTGGCTTCACTTTTGCTTGATATAGATTGGAATATTCTCTCATTATCAGCAAGCAGCTCATTTTTCAGAAGTTTTGCCTTATCCATAAAGTGGAGGGAAATATTGGTGACATGCTGATTTACATGATCTGTTGTTCCCCTGATCACCTCATCAGTTGCACTTACATAATTCTTGACATATACTATGTCATCTACAAAGAGTTTTTTGCTTATGTCCAAGGATTTCATGAGGGTGGTCTGTTTGATGCCAGTATTCCAGCCCTATCAAACCAGGTGGTGACCTGTTTGTTTAAGTGAGAGATTTCTTCTTTATTATCCTTGACTTTGGTTAACATTCACCCTCAGCTGGCAACTGAATGATCAACAACTCCTTGAGGGATGTGGTCTGAATCCAAGAGTGATT